>JAVHKY010000006.1:4200000-4516980 GCA_035079385.1 Aspidiotus rigidus | reverse complement strand
AAAAATGAGACAATCTTCTAAAGGAACGGTAAGAAATAAAGAATAACCTCTTGCCAGACTTTTACATTCAAAATCGTTTACATTCTTTCTTTTTTTTGTTCAATGGATCGAACCTTGAAAGCAAGGTGTAGAAAATCTTTCTCTTTTGTTTACACGTCAGGACTCTCAGCCAGAAACATTACCGTATAATACAACTCGTAATTCTTGTTGCCAGGATTATTGACTAGGTAATAAATTAATTCATGAATATATGACTGTTTTACAGGAACTTGACACATTTGTATTACAGACGGTGCTTGTAGGATAAAAATTAATAGAAAAGAACGCTTTTGTCTGAAAACATCAAAAAATAGGTTTATTCAATCATACGCATCTCGTATATTGTCTTGTGGTTAGCTGAGACAATAATCTTATCCAAATAATTCCACAGAATCATCCACCGGATTGTGAGCGTACACCAAACTTGGGAGTCTAAATTCAAAACTCGCATTTTATGATGTGGGCGATTACAAGCTACTGCTAGTCGATACTTTTTACAACTATCGCTAGGGCATCTCGTATTGAATCAAGTAAATTTATCCCAATAATACAGGTACCTACGAGTATACTAAGATAAGAAATAAAGAACGGGAAATAAGAGGCAATACAAACGCGTAGAAATCAAAATACAAAATAATATTTTTAATAATAAGCTGTACCGGTACTCCTGAATTTCACAAACGATATTGCGTAAAAATAAACTACCTATACCGGTACAATGTTTCTGTTTTAATATGACTGTTCTGTAAATTTCCCCATAAGATGATGATACAGTCATGAAAACTGCATAACTATAGAAAACAGATTTCATTTGCTACGATAAATCTGAAGCTTGATCAAATCTCGCAACGACGGTCCCGCATAATGTAAGGAGCCAAACAAGGTTCGCGACTTCAGAAGTCTGTACCCCCCTCCCTTTCCAGTTGGTTACGGAAATCAAACGGTTAAATGAAGGGATGAAAAGAAATCATCGAATCGAACGGTTATATTTGCGATTTTCATATGCATAAGGTGTTTAATTGTTGACGAAAACGAGGCTTATTCGAGTTTGGAGAACTCGCTAGGAGGCTTTCATATACATACATGAATAAAGAATGCTAAACCAAGCCACAATTAAAGTACTTGGAACAATGTGTTGAGAAACTAAATTGGGGTGATTCTGTCAAGATACATTGTTTGAGTGAAACTGAAAACAGATACACGTCAATTTTCCTTACTATTTTCAACTTGAACCATTCAAAATTGTATTTCATGAAAAAAAAAGTTGATAAGTTGTTGGAGAGAATGATGATTTTGAGGTGGTAGAAGCTATTTTAAATTTTGAAAGATTGCAATTAACTATTAAAATAAAAGAGCAAGGCATATCCAATATTTGTTAGTACCTACTACTCATAAGGAGTGTTCTTTCAATCACATCAAAATGCTTTCGCATAGAAAAGTTAATAGAAATGGAAAAATTGAAAAGCTCGAAACCGTATTTGAACAAAGTGCTTCAAAATTCAACTTCGGGCGAAGGTCTTCTTCAACCATTAGTGACTGACTTCGGTTGGAAATTTTAGTTCTGCGTCATTCACTGTTGTATTACATGAAAATAATTATTTTCGAAAATCAAAGCCTTCTAAAAACTCAGGTACAGATGAAAAACTTCCCCTTCAAGCTGGCTTTGTTTCCACTCTATATCATTCTACAAAAAATCTATTGCTATGGATGAGGGCGAATGTTGGAAAAATATAAAATTTTCAATGATTTTTGGAGCTCTTGCTTTAGAAAGCCCAAAGCTCTTACGCAACCACGAAAAAAATGTTTTTGCAGCGCGAAAGTAAAACCATCTTTCCCAATCTTATTTCCCTACATGTACTTCAAAAAGTCAGGTTTTACTCTCGACACAGTTTTGGCTAATAAGCACGGGAATGAATTTTCTCGACGTTTTAGATGTTGTAGATGACTGTGAGACTAGTAAAAAAATTTCAAGTTTCCTAATAATTTATAACGCTTGTTCTATCAGCTCAACTCCTTCAAAACTAATGTGTGGATTTTGAAAATTCTCATCAGAAAATTGGAAAAATGTTTTGTGACGTTACATTGTACAGTTATAAATTCTCAGTTTTTCGAGATTTTATTTTTGCATCGCGTTTTTCGAACGTTCGCAAAGCCTTCGTAAAATTTTCTTCTTTCTTGTTCACAATACCTCAATAATGGTACTTACTGCATATTTCATCGAACGTGATTTGTGAGGACTATTCATACTTTTTGATCATATATCTAATTGCTTCAGTTGTCTATCAGTTGTTATTATGGCATTATTTTCGTTATGTCTCATTGATGCAGGGTAGGCTTAAATTTTGAATCCTGACAGGCGGGAACGAACCAAATCTCCCAGATTTAAAATCTGAGTGGAACAAGAAGAAGACGACCTTTTAGTTTCCAGATCTTGATATGAGATCTAGATCTCTGTAAAAAATGTTTTTACAGTCAAGGAGTCGGGGGGGGGGGGGAGGGTGTACCCGGATACTGAAGCGGGATAGCTACTCAGTCTTATTTTCTATCTTTTTGATATAATCATATACTTTGATAGTTTTCGATTTATTTGTTTTTTTTTCTTCTGCAAAAAAATCGGGTGTCTATTTAGATGGGAAGAAATTGTCGTGCTGAACATTTATTTCACCGTAAGAATAAAGAGTCCTTTTTTTTTTCAGTCAGCACACTTTCAGCCAACCTGAATCCAACAATTTATTTCAATTATTCAAAATTGCCCATCTGCCGAGATCCTAAAGATGATGGAATTTTAGTAGATTATCTTCAAGGAAATTGATGAGAATGGTCCCTAACTGAAATTACAAGGAAATTGGGGTAAATTTGTTCCACAATGTCAAGATTTATCAATCGAGTTGGCAACAGCAAAACCCACATTTTTAATCTGTTACAACCTCTTTTTCCCGAGCGCTACTTGTCTCAGGAGCGCTCTCTTTCTCTTGAACGGTAGAGTAGCTGATCGCGCCGGAGTAGCGTACGCGACACGACCCTTAGACTAGCGTAGTTTAATGCAGTTCAACTATCGCAGGATTACGAACAACCAACTAGTCAGGCGACCAGCTTCTTTATTTTTACTGCAATACGGTGGACTCAACTTGCGAATAGACATCATCAACATTAAAGGTACATTCATCCAATGAACACGACTCTTCGAGTCCTCCTAGCGTTATTGGCTATCAAATAGATGTAACACATCATTAATCTAGATTCTCAAACGAGATAACCCCTTACCTTTCATTGGCAGGCAACCTTGCTCGTAGGGTAACTCTTCCGATTACGGTTTACTGACTGAACTGAATTTTGAACATGTGATCCCAATTGTTTTAGCTGCACGTCCGAAGATATCCATTTAACTCGACTGTTCAGTCCTGATCAATCTTTGCATGTCGGTTTTGGCATCTACACACGCGTACTTACGAATAGAACGGATTTTTTGAACAAGTTCAACCGTCGTTCAATTATATTCAACAGAACTTACCTGTAACAAAAAAAATGATAAATCGCATGTAATTATTAGGCTAAAAACGAGAGGAATACCATGAAAAGAATTCTCCTAAAGATACGACGAGTACACGATTTTAAAATACTTCCGCTTACAACTACGAGGTTGTATAATGTAAGTAATAAGTCAAGTAATCGAACGACGAGTTAGTGATACAACATCTTCTATACTTCATGACAAGAATACTGAAAAAGTTGAAAGGGCAATTTGTGTACGTTTATTTTCCAAAAATGAAAGATAATTCTCAATCCCAAATATAAGTGTCCTACAAAAAAAATTCTAAGCCCTATTTCAACGAGCCTTTCAAGAGTTTGAAATATGACTGTATTAAGAATTTCAAATTACTTTTCGAGGGTCAAGCAGTCTCTCTAAATCTATCAATTAGTTCATAAAAATGTTTACAGAAAAGGAAATACAGGTATTAATCTGAACCGCAAGTTCAAATAAAAAGACGACGCGTAAAACTTACTAGCATAGTAGACAGTGACCGTCTGTTAGCTATTCGATAAGTAAACTATTCCTCGACATTGCAATATTATTACGCCAAAGAATTAGGATTGAGCTAGCAAAACCTACTTTGAGGTTAGCTCATAGCCTTGTGTACGATAATCACTGTCTACCGCTACAAGCGCTCGGAGAGCTTTCATCACGATTCGATCGTATAATGTGAACTGATTGACCAAGGTCATAATAAATAAAACGATATTTTATTCAAGAGAGAAAGGTATAATAGGTAGATGTTTTGGACTAATTGCTGGCTAAAAATTAAGTATTTTAGGTTATGCGAAAGCGAGCCTACGAAGAGGAAACGAGGGACCATAGGAATATCGCTTACCATAAGAGAACAAAAAAACAAGAGAGCGTGAGAGCCTTTTTCTTAAAAGAAGAGCAAATATCAAAGTACGCCGAAGAAAATTTATGTGCGAATCATATGAGAGGAAAAAACTGAAATGAAGTATATGTATACTCCTTTCAAGACCATATCCGATTTAATTTCTTGGGACCTGTTGCATCACTATTCGCCCACATTCTACATTCGAAAGAATCTCTTTAAAGCTTGCTCAAGATTACTGAAGAGAATATAGATAGAATAGCAAAAAATAGTACAAGACTTCATTTATTATTGTAGAAAGACACGTGATCATTAAGAATTATGTCGACCGGATGTCGTTTATTCGTCACACAGTCATAGCATCAGAAACCTAACCCCTATATCATAATACAATATCCTATATACTAAAAAGTATAATACCATATATCGATGAACGATATACCAGAAGAAACATTTGAGCGTAACCCTGGGTGTACCGCAGTATGAAGTACAAGCGAGAGGGGGTTCACATGTCTGCGTGTACTGTAAATCACCTGCCGCGGAAGTATACTCCTGCGTGCTAAAATTTTAAAACAAATTATCGTTAGGAAAATAAAGGTCACCAACCTTCCGCATCCGTTCGAAATCATTTTTTTTTTTTCCTTTTTCACTATTTTTTCCTTCTCGACGATGGTAACAAAGGTAGCTCAGGTTTTTACTCATCATAATAGTCATTTACGCACGCATACTCATACCTAGGACAAAACCTATACAGTAATGTGAAACGTGTACAACCCGCTAAAATTCATAGACAAATATCTTGTCGCTGCAGTCTGAATAACGGACGACTGCACGGGTCGCAGAAAGTAAGTCAACTTCAATCGTACCAACAGCATCATCGTATGATCAGCTCAAGTTCAATAACCTCTTCTGTGCAACAAAACGCCGCGCCGAATTTTGCCCGCATTCGCTTTTTTCTCTTTCCTTCACTTATTCGAAGAGGGGAGCGAAATAATACATCGTAATACGGACAGAGATCGAGAAACCGAGAGGGAAATATGTCCTGGCATGGCAGAGAAGAGAATGCGAAAGGGATTAAAGCGAGTAGGGCTGACAAAAGTATAATAACCGAAGAGGGTTGCTTAATGGCGAATTTCGTTCGTATTTAAGGTACACACTGTATCCACACGATCTTTCTTTCTCTTTTGAAAGTCGTTCGCAAGCATTATACCGCTTTCAACGCACGGTAAAATTATTATACATTAACCCAACTCGACTCGTTCTCAAATTGCGCCATTTGAGTAAAAGGCTGTCATTTTCCACGTCTGTATGGTTCTATAAGCGAATGATCGAGAAGTGCAAGAAATTTATTTTATACATACAAGGTATTTGAAAAAAGTTGAGAAACCTGAAATTTTTCTATTCGTTATCCCCCTTATAAGTGTTCATATGCAACTGATATGGTAACTATAGACCAAGATGTGAAGACATCTACCTAGACACGATAAATACAAAGCTGATTTTTTCATGGAATGTTTGGGACCCTCTCCTAATTGTAACCTCAAGAATCCCGATGAATCCACGATGGACTTCTCCTTTTACAGAGGGACAAATGGAAGAAAATTTAATTTTTTTGTCAATTACTCAATTAGGAGTGATCCTACACAAAAAAGTTTCAAATAAAAATTGTTCTAAGTCAAATTTACTACAAAACATGTTTTAAAATTTTTTCAGTTCAAGTTCATATTTCAGCCTCTAGAACGCGTCATACCTAATACGCGCAATTGGGGTTTAAACCTACGCTAGAGAGCGCTGCTGAAAGGGTGAATCAGAGAATTCAAGTACGTTCATACATTGATTTTCAATCAACTGTTATTTTTTCAATATATCATTTATTGCTACAATTTTTTTTTGTTTTTAATGTTGATGATACAGACTACAAAATTGATGCTTGTATTTGCTTTGAAAAACAATATCCTATTAATTATGGGGCTATCTTTCAGGCTATATATGTCACGGTGAAAGTGACGGATCGGTGAATCTGACGGATTTCACGCGCGTATCGTTGTTCGTATAGGGTAGCGTGTTTTCTATGGCCGTATGCGGCTGCCAACCTTTCTTCTAACGCGATGGGGTATTCGTAGGCGACGCCGCGTTTACACTTCTGCACAATTTCCATTCGTCGTAGGTACAAGTAAACTGTGGTACAGGGTTCGAGCCCCGTTTTTTTTTTTTTTTTTTTTTTTTTTTTTTCTTCTTGCTTCAATTTCTTACAGTTTTCATTCCTTGTAATAAATTGTTTTTTTCTTCCATTGGAGTAATTTTTTGTAGCAATATTTTCTCTGATTATTTTTCTTCTTAAAACGAAAGAACAGCATTATCAAATTTAGATTATTTTTTCGTGAAAATTTAGCATTATCAAAAACAATAATATTTTATTTCACAAGGGACAAATAAATATTTATAAGACAATGGGTTCGTCGTCTGAACTGGACCATGCTGCGTCAAATAAAGATTGTAAGAAAGCACCTTTCGGTACTTCGGTGACCGGCATATGGACAGCGTATGTCTCCTTCAGGGACTCTATCATTTCTCCTGCGATATTTTTTCTGATTTCGACGATCCATTGCTGTACTTCGGCATCCGAGGTACTGTAGGTTATTTGATGACCGTAGTTATGACATCTTTTCAATCTGTTAGTAAAAATTGCAAGTTGAAGATCATTTTTGTAAAAGTCACCCTACGAGTGTTTTTTGAGAGTTCTCACCGGTCCCAAATGTGAAGCAGGGCTAGACGAACGTGACACCCAATAATCGCGATATAATTGGCAATAACGTCGCTCAACGGTTTTTTACTCATAAAATTTTTGCATACTTCTTTCTTTTTTGTTACGATACTAAAAATTTGAAAAAATAAATTTTAGCGCATTGATATTTATTATTACGTAATTACGAAATATTTTTAAATCTTACGTTCTGGAAACGGATGAATGAGTGACGTGGATTTTTTTGTAGAATGCCAGAAATGCATCCTTCGTATACTGGAGCGCAGCATACTTTAACGCGCACCACAGCATTTCTTGCCCCTCTTCGTGGTAATAGCTTGTAAGCTGTTTTATTCTACAAATGTTTACCATATTCATACTCAAAATACCGTCATAAATACACATAACTGGGTATGAATACTGAATTTTACCTGAATTTCCGGATTTGGAGTTCCCCCCAACATTCACTGACGCACTGAATCATGATTGGCGTCCATTCGTCGTGGAAATCTGCCTGTGGCAAAATGTACATTTTTTCTTTCTAAATGAATACGATGTACACGCACACGCGTCAAATTCCGAATTCGAATTTATAAAATTAATTTGATGTGCACGCGTCAAATTCGAAATGCAAAAATACGATGTAAAGAACACAGGAGCACGGAAAGAGAATACAATACAAACAAAGAATGGCCTCCCGATTTTTCTCTCTTCTTTTATTCTTCGTCAATAAAAAGTTAATGTTTAGACTTTTTTAGCGGCCACATATATGAGTATTTTAATAGGAATATTGGCCACATAATTGGCCCTGTGTAGTATACGTTTCCTTATCTGCTGAAGTACACTTTTATTCGTGCGCGCTTTTTTTGCATTTTTTGGACGTATTTTCATAATTTTCCATTTTTGATTATTTTCATAGTTTTCGATTTTCGATCATTTTCGTAGTTTTCGATTGGACGTATTTTTATAATTTTCCATTTTTGATTATTTTCATAGTTTTCGATTTTCAATCATTTTCGTAGTTTTTGTTTTTTAATTATTTTCATTCATTTATTGTGACTTGTGTGCCATAATGAGTGCTATGAACATGGACGAAACGTTCAATTTACGACTCAGAGAAAGATACGACTCTTCCCGCAGCAATTCGAAGATGCTCGATCGAAATGAGTACAACGAAATACTTTCTGCTCTACAATCGAATGATTCAAGTATGTCACCAAAAAAAAAATGGGAATTGAAGAAGCGGTATGTCGTTCAGAATATTGCCGAAAATGAATACAGACTCCTTCGCAAAGACTCGATGAAAATAGTTCTTCCAATTGAGTCGATCTATAATGCGGTAAAAGAAACACATGAACAATTAGGTCACGCTGGACGAAACGTAATGATGAAGAATCTGAAAGAGATCTACGCGAATGTAGGGTATTCGGAGGTCTCCTTGTTCCTGGATTGCTGCGAGCAATGCCAACTCAAGGCACGAAAGGATACTTTGAAATCCGTTTCGAAGCCCATCATTGAGGTCGACTTCAACTGTCGAGGACAAGTCGACCTCATTGATATGCAGACGAGGCCGGATGGTGACTATAAATTTATCCTCAATTACCAGGACCATTTTACGAAGTTTATAAAATTGAGACCTTTGAAGAGGAAAACCGCTGAAGAAGTGGCAACGGTTTTGTTGGAAATTTTTCTCGACATGGGTTGTCCAACAATTTTACACACGGACAATGGACGAGAGCTGAAGAATAAGGTACAAAAGTTACCGTCATATTATATTTCTATTTCAATTATTACTCATACTAAAATACATAATTACCATACTCCTATCTTTTTATTATAGCACGTCGAAAAGTTGGTTGAGTTATGGCCTGAGTCGAAAATGGTCCACGGTAAACCTAGGCACTCGGAGAGCCAGGGTAGTGTTGAAAGGGCAAACCAGGACGTGGAAAGAAAATTGATCTGTTGGATGACAGAAAATAATACCGAGAATTGGGCGCGCGCACTGCCTTTCATCCAGCACGCAAAAAATAGGTAACAAGCATGAGAATTTCTTTTTATACCAATCAAAAATGACGTTTGTAAATTGAATAAATTGGATTTCTCCATCTCTACAGATGTTATCACGAGGGAATCGGAATGACACCGTTTCAGGCGCTTTATGGAAACCGAACAAGTAATTTCATTAACAGCCTTAAACTACCCCCTACCGTACTTGAAGATTTAAAAAGCGAAGAAGATTTGAGAACTGTTGTCCAACGTATGGGAGCTAGAATCATTGAAGATGACGACTCATCATCCCTCAATCATGAGGTAGAATGCGACACATCATCCCTGAATCATGGTCATGAGGTAGAGCGCGTAATTAATGCAGGTAATTTTATGTCCATTTCCCAAATAATTAAATAAATACATGATGGGATTTGAAGTTTTTCCTTGCCCCTTTCAGAACAGTGCAATATGCATGATGAAACAGAAGTACACGATGATCACGTAGGCCTACAGGGCAATGAAGATGACAACATCGAAGAAATACCGATTGAAGGTAATTTTACGTTCATTTTACAAAATACATGATTGTACTCGTAATTATTCTTCCCTCTTTCAGTACACTTCATAATTTTCCCTCTATGTACGTAATTTTACAGGCCCTGCAAATCAGAAACGAATTGAAAAGCACGTATCCGAGATACATGAATTGCGTAAAAGAGTCAACAAGCGACTGCATGATCAGGCTTCAGTCATGTTGGAGAGGGCAGAGAAACGACTCAAGACTGCTGAAATTGGAATGAGCGTCAAAGTTCAAGTTCCAGAGGTCGATCGTGGACGTTCCGATCATCCTAATATCTTGGGTGTAATTATGGAGAAGAAAAATGAGATGTTTCGGATTGGAACTAAGTGGGGAATTTTAGAGCAACTGTACACACGCAATATGTTTGATATTTGTAAGGAATCTTTCTTAAGATTAGATGAAGTGAGAGACTGCTCTATTTCGTTACGTTCTGCGGTTGGAATGGCATCTGTGAGTAACACGTCGCAAGGTTTTATTCGCTGCAATTGTAAGAGCAAATGCGTCAATGCAACCTGTGGATGTAAGAAGAAAAATGTTCTTTGTAATTCGAAATGCCATAGTAGTATGCCGTGCAATAATAAATAATTTCCATCTTCCTTCAATTTCATTTCCTTCTCTTTTCAATAATTTCTTCTCTTTTTAACGAGTGAATAAGAATTTCAAAAACACATTACTTTTAATAACACAAGTAGCTACATTTCATGTACAGAAATTCGGAAAAATTATTGACGCAAAAATACCGCCAGGGATTTCAGCTTTCAAAATGCTGCCGTTCAACGTGTACATCGTAATAGCTGCATTTCAAACTCGAATCCACGTTCCAGCACTCGTAGCCGAGTGGTTAAGCGCGCGGACTCGTATACGTCGATAACTCGGAATCATACATGGGCAGTTCACGGAGGTCGTCATACGTGTAAAATCGCACTTCATCCGAATTCAAAGCAGCGCACACAAGACACACGGAAGAAGGAGAGAAAGACAGAGATACGAAGGCACTCTGGAACACACGATCATAGACGGACAGAACGAGAGAGAGAGAGAGAGAGAGAGAGAGAGACTCGAAACCGAAGACACTACAGAATAGCGAAGAAGAGACAGGGAGAAGGAGAGAGAGCGAGCCGGACAAAGAAGAAGATAGGAAAACACCGATAAACAATTTTTTTTTTTTTTTTTCTCTCTCTTTTCATCCATTTTCGCCTTTTTTTTAGTCCTACTTTTCACGCTAAGCAAGAAAACACGCTCGTATATTACGCAAAATGCGTCGATTCCTTCACTTTCACCGTTCCGTCAGATTCACCGTAACATATACACCAACCACAAGGCTATTATTATGATGGCGGGGGGGACTTACAAAATTTTCAACCTCCGAGCTTTACCGGCCGGCGGACGCTTTTTTCACGCTCCCCCCTCTCAATAAAACAGGCTCCTTATTGACAAAAGATGTCGCGGCGCGGTTGGAGATACATATTCCATGTCACCTACGATTTTATTTTTGCATAGCATTCTTCAAATTTCTGTGCGGTCTTGGCGAGTTTCATTTTTGTTACATCTTTCCTATTTTTGTACAGTTTTTGAAGAAGTTTCTTCTTCTCGATACCACAATAATGACGATATACCTGGCGCAAGTATTCTAAGACTGCGACTGTAAAGACTCGATCGAATAGGTCAATTTCTCAAATTCTTCAGTGTTGTCCATCATTAATTTGGGCTGGGAACACTTATATTATGATTGTGACGCGCTCTAGCGGCTGAAATATGAACCTAAACTAAAAAGTTCTAGGACATTTGTTTGTAGGAAATTTAATGTAGAACAATTTTCACTCAAAAATTTTATTTGTAGGATCACTCGTTATGGAGTAATTGACGAAAAACTCAATCCCCCCCGTAAACGGAAAAGCCCAATATGGATTCATTGGGATTATTGAGGTTACATTTAGGGGAGGGTTTCAAACATTCTATGGAACAATTAGCTCTGTATTCTTCATGTTCAGGTGGTCTTCTTTTTCTGGCTTCATTTCTTGGTCTACTAAATATGTACATCATTCTTATGACAAACTGAAAACAGATACCACATCATGATTAGGTAGATTCTTTGACATCTTAGGCGAAATTTCGAAGTATTTTAAGAAATGATAGTCGATAATTATGGGTTCAGTGATGAAACCGGAGTTTAACTGAACACGTGCAAAAGTGGACTCTGATTGATTTCGATCAATTGTCATCAATGCAAAATTAACATGATGTCGAAAGCACTGCACAACATAAATCAATCAAAGAAGGAAGTTTTAATTTTGCGTTTATCTTTGCAAAAATTTCAGCTCTATCATTATCAAAACTTGTCAGCATGCATCACCAAATGTGGTTTTCTTGACACAACGGAGAACAATATTTGACAACCGATTTTCTACTATGTTCTTGAATTTGTACGCACATCGAAAATCGAAATTTCTCCGGATCCAATTCCTAATAATTTACATCTATTCAGCTATGAACTCCAAGTCTTAGGCTATGTATCCGGATCTTTCGAAGACAAGAAGGACCTGGAACGCGCGACAGCGCATACCCTTCCACTACAAGATAAAAAAGCTAAAAATCACAAAGAAAGAAAGAAAGAAAGAAAGAAAGAAAAAAAAATAGAAAGGATGAAAATTATGAATTTTCGGCAACACTGCACAAGTATCGATACCTACAACCACTCCATAATAAGTAGGGGTATTGCGGCACCAGAACGGAATAATACTCTAACCCTGAATTAAGTAGGAAAGGAAAGGTTCAAGGCCACACGTACTTCATACGAGCGTTTCAACCAGAAGGAAGAGGAAAGAACACGCGCAGCTGTCTTCCAAGCAGAGACGAGAAGAATGAGCGGGAGAAGAATCTTAAAAACAAAATAATATGTACATACGAAGCCTTACGTACTAGAATTATATTCAGAGACAGTCGCGATGTACGAGTGGGAGAAAGTGTTTCTACACGATGCAACAAGAATCAGAAATGCAACATCTCAACATCTCTAATTCTAACGACATCGACGAATGAAGAAACAAATCTTATAATATACAGCAGTCAGTCACGGGCGCGGTGACGACCTTGATTCTACAACACTGTACTCGAGAAGCAAAGACGAAACTGGAGGAAGAAACGAAAACCACGGTTGCGTTCATGGAGAGCTGCAGCAGAACAAGAAACCAGTTTTTTTGTTATATCAATATCTTCAGTTGTTAATGTAATGCTGTTAGAAGTTAAACGATGATGAAGGCAAGCAACGAGTACGAAAACGAAGCGATTCGACCCGACTCTTCACTACGACGTGCGTTGGCGCCGTGCGAAAGTTTCGTATAGACAACCTAGCTTTCACGCCTGTGCTGCAAACGATACTAACGAGAGCCCGAAGGGAACGAAGGAACGACAGAATGACACGAAGTTTTACGAGCAAAATATACCATTTAAGACGCGAACGAGGTTAATGTCAAGGATCGTCGCTATTCGCATTTATAACATTTTCATTGTGGAATAATGCGCGTACGTACTCTCATCTCGACGCAACTGACAGAATTACATAAAACAATGGTGATGAAGTCGCTGCGATGTCGTAATGGTTCGAGCTGCGATAAGATTGCATATTTTCCATTGATATTATGAATGAATAATACACATTCGTCGTACGTTGATATCCCAGAAGGATACTTATCATCAATCGAGGTAAGCGCACTGACGATAACGACCCATAGAAAGTGAAAAAAATTTCAAGAGCATATCACGCCCAGATGATGATTCTGAATTGTGCTGGGGCGACGATAAAGTACATAACGCGGACCACGTTTGGACGTCAGAGATATTGATAAACGTGATGCAGAACAGCAAAAGTACCTTGTCCGTAGTCGAATAATTTTCCTATTCATAAATTTTCGTAAGAAGAAAGAATAGAGGTTCAAAATATTTTTAGATGTATGAAGCTACTCCCCAAAACGATAAAGTTTCGGGGTAGAAATGGTCTCAAGTTTTAATGCACGAAGATGTCAGAAATAGTCCACGAACACAATAACCTCTCACTCTTGTTTCTTAGGAAATTTTTTCATAGGAAAGAAATATTCCTTAAAAAAGTGGCACTCTCTTTGTGCACCGAGAGAAATTATCGTACCGATTCTTCAAACATTGGGAAGAGTAATAAATTAGAAAGAAGCTCTGTCCAGTATATGAATCGGTCATTTTGAAAACCACCTAAGTCACAATCTTATCAAAATATACTTTTTAATCATCACTCTCTATCAACTGTACAACGTATTTCAAACGAAAAAAATTCGGAAGGTAGCTTAATTAGCGTTTGAATAGATCGGTCATTTCGAAAACCGCCTGAGTTGGATGACTTTTTATGTATGAGGAGGACGGTGATGAACGCTGAGCGCTTCAATATTGAGCAACACTTTTTCTGTCCTAGGATAGATAGGTACTATAATATAACATGTATAATTTGATAAAGCTCACATACTAATTCAACTGGTGGGATTTATTCTATCTAATTGATAAATAAATGACGTTTTCTTCAGTATACCACATATATTTCAACATGTTTTTAATGATAAAATCGATGTTGTTTACCGTTGTCCACTGTCGTATAAAGGTAATTTTTTTTACAATTTGCGCCCAAATGAGGAAAAAATGCTGAAATTCAACACACATGAATGAAACACGATATTGTATGAGATCGCTATCAATATGAATGTGAGAATAACGTCTACATCTTCGTTTAAAACATATAAGAATCCCGGTTCGTAACAAAATGATTGAAAGTTTTCTCTCGTAGCTCAGTACGTACATTTCCATGAAACCACTCTCGTTATATTTACTAAGCGCGGCGGTTCATATACACAAACTTAGACGTCATAGTAAAAAAGATGTACATTAGTGCCAAAAATACTTTCATAACCAACTCGAATCGTTCAGTCCGCTGAAAAACTGGCCGACAGCGTTATTCATCAGTCACTATCTAAGTACGTCAATTTTTTTTTTTAATCAAAATACAATACTCTATATGGAGAATTTTCTCCATCACTACCGAAAACAATAATTTTATCCTCATAATTTCATAAGAAGTTTTCAAAAATTTCGTCCATACATATTCATCCATTAGAGCAAAACATGTAAGCTACTAAAGGCTGGATTATAACATAATGAGGAGGGACTACTTCACGAATACATAGTGTGATTTTCCTCTGCCATTTTTTAATTACTTTATTTATCATCAATCATCATCGTTTTCACTGGCACCTTCTTGTCCACTATCGCAAATTTGGCTTAGTAGACTGACTTATCCTCGTAGGTACGTTCGAAGAATTATTTTTGGGAGAAATATGATAGTGGTATGCTGCAGGTAGGTACTCGCAAGTATAACTTTTGAGGGATGTTGAAAAGATGCAAGGAATTCATCAAATCGCATTCTAGCAAAATTTGGAAATGCATGATAAAATTTCCAGGACAAGAATTTTGTATCCTAGTTAAATACGCGCCAGATCGTAGCATCTTTGTCAGTTCTTCGACACACCAGCACGAAGACAACGATTAAAGTTTTGTGACACGAAATTAAATGTTGATATGAGCGAAAATAGTATAGGCTACATTGCCGGGGTATACGGAAATCAAAAACAGTTTCCGCGATTTACCTTTTTTCTCACTCGTCTCCGTCTCGCTACGAATCGCCACCGTTCGCATAATTATTATTTACTTCATCTCTTTGTCTCATTCGTAACCACGCGACCTTGCAATCCTCGGAAGAATCGACTAACCGGTCAACCTTTGTGTGTAAACGAAAATTATGTCTACGTAAACGTGTATCCACATATGAACGCAAAACCACCTCGTGCGGCTACGTACGCAATTGTCTCTACGTATAACTGTAGCGTGAAGATTATTACTCGTAATACGGAAGAAACAAACTACATTTCTACTATGCTTTTGTTTTACATACTGGATTTCACAACGCTAAGGGCGTGCACATATCGTATGAAACACAACGATATCATGTTCATTATCATCTCAGATTTTCCTTTTTTTTTCCTCTCTTTCATCTCTGTCACTGTGTCCTCTGTCTCTTTCTTCACTCCTAACTTCCACGTTGACTTTGACAACCTTGAACAACAACACACCCATCATGAGACAAAATATTTGCTCAAAACGTGAAAATTGGATATGGAAAGGGGGTCTCTCGGGTTTCTTTTTCCTCCTTGACTATAAGATAATGGAAATTCATCTTTCTATTTTTTTTTAGAGAAAGATCTGGAGTTTTTGTTTTAAAGGAACCTGTTCTTGGGTTTTGTTTTTGAAGAATTTGCCGTCCAACGTCTGACCAAAATGGACTTGGAAAAATTTTGCTTCTTTTCTTCAGCTGTAAGTATATGATAGGAGGGAGACTTAGATTTATTTATTTATTTAGTTTTTTCTCTCTTTCTTTCTTTCTTTCTTTCTTTCTTTCTTTATATTATATATGATAGGACATTTCGAAAAATTTGTGTTTTCTCAATTCAGTTCCACACTACCCTAGAGATCAAATCGATAGTTTTTTTTAAATAATGGTTTTCCAATAGGCCTATAAACTTCATTACTATAACAAATTTGACCCATAGAACAGGTTCCCTGCGTTGTTTGTTCAAAATTGCTAAGGAATCCTCTATTTTTTACCAAGATTTAGAGCTCAAGAGATTTAGATTCATCTATACCAAGATCTGTAAACCAAAAGATCTACATTTCTTGTTCCACTTGACTAAGATTTGAATCCTGAGAGATTTGGTTCTTTTTTTAGTCAAGATTCAACAATTAGAAAAATATAATGACAGTATTTACAGTCATATATTACATGCAGTAGATATGTGTAATCCATTATTGAGGTATCAAGAACAAGGGGAAAAGAAACATCTTCAAAAACTGTAAGAAAATTTGAAGAATGCCATGCAAAAATAAACTCGCCAGGACCGCACAGAAATTTGAAAATTGCTACGCAAAAATTAAATTTTGAGTGAAACAGAATATGTACCTTGAGTTGTGACGTCACACCGTCAGAGGCGGATCCAGCACGCTATTGTTTGGGGGAGGGGGATATTTGCAGAAAAAAAAAAAAAAAATCGGACATAGGTAGTCTCTCAATATATTTCTTTGCCAAAATCATAATTATTATTATTATTATTATTATTATTATTATTATTATTATTATTATTCTTTTTTTGCTACAAATTTGGGATTCGGGGAGGGGGATATATCCCCATTATTGCCCCTTGTAGATCCGCCACTGCAACGTTCTGTTTAATCAGAAATTTTATTATTTTTCGCGACTCATACCTTTCTCAAGTCAAGAGCCTAATGCATCTGCAAAAATAATGAAAAAAGAAACAAACAAACAAAACAAGACTGAGTTGCCATATGCCTCAACATTTGGGTTTCTTGTTGTTTTTTTCTCCTCATTGATTGTCATATAGCAGAAATTAATTTTTCCATTTTTTCAAAAGATCTGGAGCGTTCTTTCTAGATTTTTTTCTACGTCAAAATCTGGAAACCAAGAGATTTGCATCTTTGTTCCATCCAGATCTAGAACCTGAGAGATTTGGATTATTTTTGCTTGTCAACTAAAATACAAACAATCCCCGCAAATAATTAAAGTATAAGTTCTCCCAGTTGAAACAATGGTAGACAACTGAAGAAATTGAGTATAATGAACAGTCTTTACAATTGTAGAATAAATCTGTCATACAAAGTAGAATGGACGTATACAAATCACCGATCACGGAAAAAATCGTTTACTCTTTAGAGAACGATTAACCAAGTTGAAGATCACAATATCCACTCAATTTTCAACGAGAAAAATGATGGTCATGATAGTTTAATGATAAAGGCACGTTTTCATCAAGAAATTCAGTAATAATTGGACGTATATGCAGATGAACGAGAAATTTTTACCAGGGATATCGTTGATTAGAACGAAAAATTAATAAAAACAGAAGGATTTATATTTTCTAACATCTGTCGTCTTGAATTCTTCATACGTATTGAAGCGAATACATCTTAGCTTTAAAAAATAAAGCATTTTATGTTCATGAATCACAACCATTGAGACATGTATTAGAAAATATTTCAAACAAGCGAGAACAAAAATTTTCAGTTTTGTGCAATCTCGTTGTTATTGAGCGCAAAATACTCTCATCAGCTGATCGCGATTTCGAAGATTCTTACCAAGAGACCCTTCATACTGATCGTTATTTTGAAGATACGTGCATTCTACTTTGTAGGGCAGAAATGCGGTAGGTATATCACCATTATTGAGGTATCAAGAAAAATACACTTTTTTAAAGACAGTATAAAAGTTTGAAAAATCTCTTTTTTTTTCATTTTGCATTTTTTTTTTCGCGGATGCATAGGGGTTCTTGGCTTGCCGAGACAAGAGCCCCCAAAATAAAGTTTCCTACTAAGCGGTACGCTGTAACGTCACAACTAGAAATACATATGAGGATTTATCTGTCAAAAGGCCGCCTTATCAATTCAATTCTTATGGAACAGGTGCCCTCTTGACACATAACTCCTCATATTCTGTGTCACCTTCGATTTTGTTTTTGGTTAGAACTTTTAGAATTTTTGTGCGGTCCCGGCAAATTTTATTTTTGTATGGGCATTTTTCAAATTTTTGTACTTTCTTTAAAAAAATTTCTTCTAGGGAATAAAGGAAGTTTTGACAAGGGAACTATACACAAACTTACATAGCCTAATATCCTTTCCATCATTGCTTGTGGAGATGGTGATACAGAGCATTACTCTGCAGTTATCACCGGATGATGACGTTGCAGAGTTCGAAGAAAGACTCGAACTCAGAAGATCTCTTTTGGTTGCTTATGCTCCCGATTTTTTAATTCCAAAAGAAACATGTACAACGGGAAAGCATTGCTGCAACACGGCCAAGATTTCCACACAGTGGCGTAGATATAATTATGCAATGGGGAGGGTGTTATTTTGACGTGGAACATGTCTTTGTTTTCTAGGTGGAGTACCAATTTTGAATCTTTGTAGACTCGTGCCGACACTTGGCAAATAGGTTGATGACCCGAGATTTTTTTTTTCGTGTAAATAGGTGATGAAGAATGTATCCCTCTATCCTTTCTTTTAAATTATTGGATGAACTTCTTTCTAACATTTTGTAAAAAGAAAAAGAAATAGACTCAAAAAATAATTTCATAATTCCCTTAAACGAAAATCAATCAGGGCGCCTCTGATCTTCTTTCAAAAATGTTGTATGTCTTTTGGCTTCTTCATCGAAGCGTGATAGTTTGTGATTTTCAATTTTTTATGAAATGCTGATATTTGCCATTTCAATATATTTTATATGTTTGCAAAGCCCTTACTTTCTTATTATTCAATTTTTCTGAAGAGCGAAGTTATTTATAATTTATTTTTTCTAATCTTGTTTGATTTCGTACGTATTTGCTCATTTTCGGGCCTGATTTTCTAATTTATTCATCTGCCAACAGGCGAGTTTTCAATTGCAAACCTATTAATTTTTTTATTGTCATATTTGCTTATTTTTGCGGTGTGAATTTCTTATTCATTATGTATTTATTTATTTATTCATTCATACATTCATTCATATTTCGTAAAACGCCAAGTTTTCTATTCTACTTTTTGACATGTTTCACGTCTGCTCTGACCTCCACTTTAGTTCCAAAATTTGCGATACACAGTATAGTAAACTTAAAATAGGCTGATTCAAAATCCTATAGTATAATAGTAGCCTTTTCCCTACCTAATTCCTGGATTTGCGTCCGAACGGTTCTGACCTCTTCTACCGTACCAACTTTATACCAAGCTTACACTACACCTATAAATACACACGAAAATATACTCAAGATACCCTACTAGATCTGCAGTAGGCCAAGAAGAAGGGCTAACTCCACCTCCTCCCATTCCGAAGCTCTTGTAAAATGTACTTCTCTCTTTTGCCGTGAAATTTTACTTCGAACAAACAACCTGTTCGTAGGGGGAAAGGAGGGTGTGTGTTCGACACCTGAAAATTTTCGCCGTACGGAAGTTCTTCAAAAAATGTCTCTTTAAACCTATTTTTAGGACTCATTTCGGTCTCCCAGCAGCATATCAGGAACGGGAATAGAAAAATTCAGATCTTCAAGTATGGTATGTCAGGAGAGGACATGAGAAAATTTCGACCAAGTCCAACTAGAAAAGAAAGCTGTTCCACTCTCTGGCCTAAATTTTTCTATTTTCTAGCTGAGACACATTTACAAGATTAAAAAATCTGAAAAAAAAAATAAATAAAGTAGAAAAAAAGAGAAATGCGATAAAACAGGTTTCCTGCATCCTCAATCAACTTTTTTAGCAGGCGAGGAGAAGATAGTGAGGCTAAAAATTGTTGAAAACAATTTTCAAGACTTTTTGGAGGAAATATTTATTTGAATATTTCTACAGGGCAATTATACCAACGCTATTTTCCATACGGGCTCTCCGAATCGTTTTAATTCTCAGTTTATTAAAATGAAAAAGTAACAAGAGAAAATATGTACTTCTCGCTTTCAATTTGCTGACTGATTTCTCACTAAAATGTCGTCTACGATACGTTAGACAGATCAACGTGAAACCAGGACGGTGTGATTCTCATCGATATCATTTTTCAATACCAAACTTCAATGTCGAAATTTTCAAAGACCAAACATCAACCTAAGTCTAACAAAATACACTTCAAAAAGAAAAAAGAAAAAAAGACAGACTTAATAGACGACACGAAAATGATCAAGGACATGAAAATTTATCAATTATCATCAACATTTGCCAAAGTATTTCTCAGATTCGAAATGACGGTATTAAAGACGTCGCGGGAGTATTTTTTGGGTTTTCCGGACGAGCTTTTCCTATTCCTTTACTCTGGAAGCGTTCTGCTGGCATTCTATCATTAATAATAATAATAATAATAATAATGATAATAATAATTAAAAACAAGAAATATTTCTCTATTTTTCATCTTCGAACTTGATAGGAATACAGTTCAAAGCAACAAGGAAGGGTACGAGCGAGTTACAATACGATGATAACACTGTACCTTATTTTATTTTCATTTTGTCAATCAGCAAATAGTCATAAATCCCTTCAAGCTCACACGCCGCGCCGCGCGAAAAATAAACAATTTACTTCATCAAATTCACGACATTCGAGCGCTAATCGTAAAATGTTAGAGCACCCAGAAAATATAATAATAATAAAATAACTTGACGCAACATTTCATACAACGTACATCAGAGCGCGGTATTAGAGAATTAATACAGTGTACTTTTGTAAGCGCGCACGCCGTACGTACATCGAAATACGTTGGAGAAAGGAAGAAAAAAAAGCAAGAAAAAACAACAAATCCGAGAGTACGATACGAAGTTAGAGCACTTTGCTGGGCTTATAACATCATCAGTATTTATATAGGTGATAACTCATTACAATTCAGACGAGCGCTTCATATTTTTACAGTAGGAGCTCACCACCCCGTCTAACGCGACGCCATCCAATTTGTTTTATAAAGCGGTGTCAACTTCCGTCATCTTTATATACAAGAACAAGTATTACACCGAAGACCTAAAATCATAATAAACATAACGAGTAAATATGCGTATATACGGAGCAGTGCCCATAGAATATTGAGAAATACGATTGTTAGGTAGGTATTTAGTCCACCTTTGGTGAACTGCACTGCACTCGGCCTGAACTTATTCTGTACCAATACGGCGCGGCCACGTCTACGCATACGTACAGTCATTCATTCGTTCGTTAAATATTCGTACTCGTATTTTTCTGCCCTGTCTACGTCCAAGTGCATAGTTCGTGCTAGTATTAGTATACAGGATACCTACAGTTAAAACACTATACTATTAAGTATGAGTGAACTGAGTGCACAGGGTGCACCGATGAAAAAGTTCTCGCGAACGATAAGCGACCAATAATACAATCCGTAATTATTAGGATCGCTCCATTTGTTTCCTGATTCATAAATTAAAAAGCAACCTACATTATATTGCGATGCAACACCGTGTTAGAATAAGAACAAAATATAGAGGAATAAGACGAGGAAAACGCGACGATCCCATTGTAGAACATTGAACTGTACGCGTTAGTAGAACATCTGCATGTGAATTACGAAAATTGAAACTGTAATGTCCTCATTGCAGAAGTTGAAAACGAAGACTAAAACCCGAGTACATAAAATGATAAAAGCTTTTCTTTACACGCTTGCGAGCTTTAATTTCAAACATCGCTGTACACAGTTCACGCGGAAAAATACGCGTGGTTCACTCTTGGGATTAATGGAACAAGATATTCGCATTCCTGAAATGGGAAACATGTACACCTCTTTATTCTGAAAACTTTAGCTCTATCCCGAACTCGATGAGTCTCCGTTCTCAGATCCTCCCCCCCCCCCAACCAAGGTTGCCACTTTTTCTTTAGAATGCGATTCCCTGACTTTTCACGGTTTTTCAGACAACAAATTTCTATTTATCCCTTGATCTTTGGTAGAAGAAACAGTAAAAAAAACACCATCTCTTTACTTGAGACATAGATTTTGTATCATCCACGAGAATCCTCGACTTTTCTAGAAATTCGTAAATTTCTTTCACCTTTTCAGGTCTTATGAAATTCCCTGACTTTTCCCGGTTCTCCAGTTCATTCAGAAAGTTGCCAGCGCCATATTTAGGCGCATGCCGTGCCTGCCGGTGCACCCAGCGGCAAATTTAGAGAATAATAATAATAAGTTATGAACAAAGTTATGTGAAAGCCGAAATGAAATTTTGCAAGCTTTGTCAATCTTGGAAGTAGATCAAGAACAGAAGCCAAAAACTCGATGCGAAGCCAGAAGCTTGATAAAGGAGCTGAGGAATTCAAATTGATCTGCTTGTCCTTTTTTTGAAATGTTATCCTATAGAGAGGTTCTATCACTTGGATACTAAATTATTACAGAACGAAGAAGGCGACCTGAAACTGACAGTACAGCTGTACAATCTCCAACACATTTTGACATGTTTCATGTCTTTGCTCTGACCCTACCCTAATTTCAAAATTTGCGCGTGCGTGCGTGCAGATGACCTTGGGACTTGGAATATTTTTCACGGGCCTACGGACAGAAAATGAGTTCAAGCATCTTTTAAAGGCTATGAAAACGGCTTCCTTAACGAAGTTGTACGAGGAATGCAGGGAACCTGTTCTATGAGTCAAATTGGTTTTGGTATTGGGAATTCAAGCAAGCGTAGACCCACATCAGTCACGTGGACCTATTTTAGAAGGGGACTTCGAAAAATTTTTACTCTCGAGCCTAATATGATAGGAGGGGGTACGCAATTCGTTGCTCATTATAGGTGTAAGCGTCCTAATTTTCCTCCATTTCTGCCCTCATTTCTTCCGTTTCAGGCCTCAGCGTTAGAGTGCATCTTATATGCGAACAAATACATTATAAAAAAAAGAAGATATCCTAAGCAAAAACCTTTAGGGAAAAATGAGAACTTGATTCATCCACTGGAGGCTTTTTCAAAGAAAAGTTTTGAAAAAAATCTTAAGACTGCTTAAACGAAAGGTTTTCATCTTCTGAACTAAATAGACGCGGTAGGAGCTGAGAACACGGGTTTCAAAATATTGCGCTCTGTCTGTATAATAAAAATAAATACGTGAACGGATCTCGTTCAATTACGATTCCAACAATGAACCCTCGAACATGATTGCCTGATTTATTTTTCTCTCGTCCTAATTAAGGTGTGGGTAAAATTCAACTTTGACAGCACCTATTATATACTCGTAAATGCTATCGAAACGTCGTTTAACCTTCCTTCGTACAAAAGGGTTAAATGTTGTTTCCTGAGTTGCCATTCCATCTTAATTTTGTAACAGGAAAACTGTTCATGTGGGGGGTTGAAAATTGAAGGCGCTGAGCGCTGTCAGGCAAAACGTGGAACTTCGAAAATTTTCGACATCGAAGCTAAAGATGGTAGGAAGGGGACTTGAAAAATTATATGTCGACTTTTGTATGAAGAAAGGACTTCGAAAAATGTGGACCTCCGAGCGATATACGATAGGAGGGGAGGGGAGGGGAGACTTTGAGAAATTTCGAGTTCGAAGCTATATATATGATGGGAGAGGGACTTGAATAAAATTCAAATCTGATAGGGAGGAACTTGAAAAATATAGATTTTCGAGCTTAAACTCTTAAGGTGAACAAAGTTTAATCTTTATTTAGAAAAAGGATAAACGAACAAACGCCCATAAAACAGGTTCCCTGTTTGCCTCCATTAACACAGTAAATAAAGGCAATCCCGAGCAGCCAACGAAATAGGCTACGAGTTTTTTTGTGGGGGAGGGGTGGGGGTTTCACTTCAAATCTAGTTGTAGTGGTCAGAAACTGGGAATGTGTATTTTTTTCTCAGATTGGTGAAAAAATCGACATTTTTATTGAGTACAAGCTGAAATACCCGTCTGTCGGACGGACGACAAACAATGTATAAGTTGCTCAGGAAGGTTCTTTGGATAAGTTTTTAATTTACTTTAAAATAATTGAGAGACTTGATGTTCTGTACAACAAAATAATTTATTGACTTTCATTTTTCATAGATAATAAAAACTATGTATAGTAGGTCGGATCTTGTTTTTTGGGCACATTTAGAGCCTGATTTTTCATTCACACACTTGCTCGAAATCTAAATGAGAAAAACACTTCTTACTTTTTTTTCTGTTTCCTAACAATATTTATTTTTTTTTAAATAAAAATAATTGATAAATCTTCATGTAATTTCACTGAAATAAGTACTTTTTTAAAAAACGACGCAAAAAATGATTTCAATAAGAAATTCTCACTTAATGAGGTACTATTATTTTCTGACATTACAAAGTCCATCTTGCGCTTTTTCGTGCATATAGCGCGGACCTCCTACAAAAATAAAATGAATTGATGGGATAAAATATGTTAATTGGTTATTTTTTAAATTGTTTTGTAAATTTCTGTAGATTACCAGTAAAAGTAGAAGGTAATATAACGATTTTTCCAGTCTTGGCCCCTGAATCGTTTGTTAAAGAATCGTTCAGATTAACATAGCTATCGCATCGCAGCTCTTTCTGGTGAAGTCTCAAAAACAATAATTTTTCGCTCTCAATTTTGGCTGCAACATCTACACTAAAAACGTTCAGTAATTGACGATAAAAATAATTTGAAAGAGAATGAAACGGTCCCGTAAACCGTTCGAAATTATAGGCGGCCATCAATCAACACCCAATCCGTATTTCCAAGCAATTTCGTCAATTTTGTAAAAGTAAACTTTCATTTCACTTACACACTCCACAATGAAAATATGCAGCCAGAAACATCTGACTTTCATCCCTCGCTACGGCTTTAAAAGGAGGAGTTTTTTTATTTTTGACCACCTCGTCACCATCTAGACCATCGTGAGAGGATTCTGTAAAAATCTCGTTAAAATCCGTCCAATAGATTTGGAGTTTATTTGCTTCAAAAAAACAGTCAATGCTTTTATTATATAGATACGTTGAATAGATGTTGTGCGTGAGTCATGGATTATAATTAGCCGAGTATCTTTTATAAGTAATTCTTGCGTGATTGATATTTACGGATTTTCTTTACATACTTTTTTACCGACTAAAGTGAGACTAAACTTGTTTCCGCGATTTTTCGATATTCATTTGCGAGACGAAAAAACCTAATCATTTAAGAATATACATAAATCGACATTGATTTAGTCATGTATACGCCACATTGACAAAGTCGGTGGTGCTTACGCGTCTGCGTGGGCTTTCTCATTCTCAAGATCTTTCAGAAACTTATATACGTACGGTCGAAAATTTTCACTGCTGCACGGAAAAGTTAGAATTTCCTATCATTGTTGTTCACAATATAGTGGCCTCGTAACAACTGAATAGTCATACAACAGGTTCCATATTCTGACCTTCCAACAGTTTGTGATGCCACGCTCATGAAGAGGAAATGTTAATGTTGAAAACATTATAAGATGATTTCTACGATTAGGAAATGCGACGATCTAATCTAAAGCGCTCAGCAATGAAGCGGTTATCGCACTCGACATGAGAACCGAGGGATCGTGGATTATAGGATACGATTCCCATTTATTCGCCTTTTCTTCATCATCTTCATTTATGGATGTAAATTGCCCCATTCAAAAAATACATAGAAAAATGAAAAGTTGTAATCAAATCATCCAAAAGTAAGTACATTTTCAATTTTTCTTCGTGAAAGAGGTACTTGTTTTTTAAGATAGAATACATCGCCAAGTTGAAAAAACAGTCGGAATTAATGTATGATTGCGATCTCTTATACCGGTTATGATAATGATTTTTCAAAAACATGATCCGTAATAATATTGGAAAAGGCCGAACTTGTTTACTAAAATCGATATCTCATGGAATTGCGCATGGTATTTAAGACACGGTATTCTATCTAACAGTATAGACGTATTATAAACAAATTATAGGTGAATACTGCAAATTTACTCAAGATTTTATGACCCACCCGCATGGTATTCAAGAATAACAAAATAATCATTTGTCGCGAATTAGAAACAACGTTTGTTAAATAGTGCGTTACTGGATTCCAGCACTCTTGGCAACATTTATATGACGTGCAGTGCAGTGCACAAAAAAGCCAAATATACGCATGTATCCATGGTCCGTATCACTTTGGCTCAATATTCTTCATTGCGTCACGATTATAGATTTTACGAACCGCAAAAATCTTTAAATAAAGAAGAAGACAAATACTAAATTCGCGAAAAATTATTGAAAAATATATACGCTGATAAATCAGCAGTTTCGATCGAAATTTTCTCTTACGCTGGATTTTCTAACAATAATTGATAAGTTAAATTTGTTCATGTTGAAAATATTGAAGAATCATGGAATGAATTTTGTGAGAACGTCATTTGTTGAGAATTTAGAATAATACAAAGGTGATTGCGATGAGTGTCTTATCTTTGACTATAAAAAGAAATTTGGAAGATCACGAATGAGGATTGTATACAAGAGGACATGATACTAAAGCAGAGAACCATAACACGAATAGCGATGGGATGGAGAGAAGTTCAAGAAAAGTTTAAATTGTTAGAAAGCACTAGAAGAGTAGCCAGGAAGTCAAATAACTGAAACGAGGAAGAGATGTTAACTCCAGCAGCAAGACAGCGACGCGACGTGCGATTACTTTAAAAATATTCAACATTTACAACTGAAACCTCGTACTATGAACCCCGCCCGTGTCTTTCTCGACCCAAAAGAAAAATCTAGATTTTGAACCGAATTTCGCTCTCCTACTTTTGATTCTGACGCAAAATCGAAACCTGTAGTCATTTCTGAAATCATTGTACGAGTTGGCTGGAAACAATATATCTATTTCAAACTTTACGCGTTTGTAATTTCTTTCCTTTGATCATTAAATGTAACTGTGATCGAAATTTCTCTTCGTTTTCGATTCCAACTTTTGGCCATCCCTAACGAAAGGGTTAATATAAAACGAGTAACAACGAAAAATTAGAGTTCAGACAAAATATAATAAAAATGTAACTTTGTAACGTCAAATAGTACCGGACAGGTTGAATAATACGAATCTGTAACTGGAAAAATTGTCGAGCGGGTTATACCTCGCGGTCTTTAGGCGTAAATAAACATGGGAGTGTTTATTTGTCGATTACTTCATGGAAATATTCCGTCCATTTTCTGTTTCAAATGTTGGTGCGCAGATAACGGAATGCAAATATTACCATTTTTTACTGTCCGACCTGTTATACTTACTTTTACTCTTGTTGCAACATTTTAACACTTGTGAAAGGAACTTAATGCAATGGTACATTCATTGACTGAAAATATTCAATTTTTGATGGGTCAATCTTACAATAATCTGTAAACACGAGATAAAAATCGTACCTCAAAGGAACGAGACAAAATAGGAAGACTGACTATTTATTGAATGTGAAGACTTCAGAATGGCCTTCGGACAATCGGTAAACAGAGTGAAAAATAATTCCTCTTCTTTTGCTGAGGAATAAACCGACATTATTTTCCGAGAGATTTTATTCGACTATATCGATCGGATGATTAAAGGAGCGTTGGTCAACTTAAAAGATCGCTACGCACCCATTCCAAGGATGTTGGTCAATGACTGGTAAAGTATATGATATCACCTACCACACGGACAGAAAAGTTTAAGGCTGGCGTCGAGCCGTTAAAAAGTCTCATCTCCGAGAACGTAAGGCAGTGACTGGTATGGACACCTACCTTGATGAGTATTTCGTCAACTGAGAAGTAGCAAAGTCTCTACTTTGTATCAAATCATTATTCAGACAAAATATTGAGGAACGATAAACACAGAGACTTGAATTATTTAAATTGTTCTAAGTACACTGTATATTATGCGAACACCCTCATTAACAGCATTGTAGTTGATTCTTCCTTTCTTTCTAGAGTACACAAATCGATGATTGATCGAATTTACAAGAATGTATCCCAGGGTGTAATTTCAGGGATGAAAGCAGAAATGATCGAGGTAGGGCTCTGGTCGGGATATTGAAGGCAGACAGACGGGTAAAAAAACAGTTTTATTGAAAAAAATAGGAAAACATTTTACGTTCCTAGGATGGATGTTTCTTTTAGTTGCCCATTGGGGTTTAAACCTCCACTAGAGGGCGCTAATGAAAGTGTGAACAAGAGAACTTACGTATGTTTATACATTGATTTTCAAACAGTCTTTTTTTTCCAATATCTCATTTATCACTATAATTTTTTTTTGTATCCAAAGTTGATGATATGGATTACAAAATTTATGCTTGTATTTGCTTTAAAAAATGATATCCGATTAATTATGGCGATCGAAATTCCTCCATTCAAAAAGCATGGAACGAAAAGGCGAATTTCGTTAGGGCTAACTCTCCAACTCAAAGTTTAAATTCCAATATAATACATTCAAATCTGAACTTCCTCGGCAAGCTCGAAATTGTCGATGCACAACTTCCCGAGATCAATACTCCGAACAATCATTCTGATACAAGAAATTTAGCTACTCATTTTCTTATTCGTTGGATGATACCTCTTTGAATACAATAAATATTTTTACGATTCTTTCAAATTATCTGATCCAAGGTTAAGGTCCCACGTTGTATTTTGCATTACTGACGTGATAATATTATGTTCCCTTTACGTCGATGACGATCGCGCGGGTATAATGTGTGGCGTTCGTATGCACTTACAAGACTCGAATCAATAATCAAATAAGTACCTGTACGCTCTCAAAAAGGTCGTCAACTCTTGAATTCGGATAACATACGGGCGGCGCGGCATCGGCAGTTGTCAAATAGAATTTTATGTAATAAGTTGTTATAACAACTGATACAGCTGATATTGAGGTAACTCCCGTATTGTAAGTGACGTCTAGAATGAGTAGACTCAATACTCGAAAACATTGTAGTAACTAAATTATTCGATCGCTTCTAATTATACCACGTTTGCTAGCAAAATAGACGCAGTCAATGCACTGATACGAAGAGGAGATCGCTTATTTGGGAGAAACTTGGCACACCAGCGCACCGAAGATCTAAAAGACTCGTCCGTTAGAGGATATGTTCCAATCAGTCCACGAACAGAAAACGTAATTCTCTCGGACAATTGTGAAATCCTCACCATTTGATTGAGTTTTCGCAAAGTTGAAACATTTTCGAGAATCAGGGGATTGCAAAAATTCGGAATTTTATATTGTCATTAAAATCATCAGTAATGAAATAAAATAGTTGATAAACAGTTTCGAATAATAAATTATACTTTCAACTTGTAATAGAAGTTTATTATTCTTTGATAATATGATCGTTCTCTAAAATATGTTCGGTTTTCTTTGATTTCAAACACCCTTCATCTTGTATAAGTACAAGCACATACACAGAACTTGGAAACAAATGTGGTTGAGCAATCAGCGTTTAATGAATGAAAAATCTATTGAACGGCAGACTCAATACAATGACGCTAAATAATAAAAATATATCTACCATTTTAACAACACAAACTTGTGGCCTCGACCTACTTGGGTTCATTTTCCCAAAGATCGAAGAATGTTTGTTTACCATATTTGCACATTTTCAACGACAACAATGCGTAATACGTGCAGCGATTTCGATAAATTAATTTCGCCAAAATCTTTCACTTTCCATACACTTACTATAAGCATCCTGCGGATGACCTCTAAATTTCGATTGGAAATCGAAGGGAGGGAGCTGATTGATAGGTTTGAATATAATAATACGAGGAAGGGAAGAGAAGAAACAACCTAAAAAACCTGTACAGTCATGCTTAAACCAACCGTATCTCAACGTTGACAATTCCATGAATAGGCGTAGAGTTGTTGGTTTTCGACTACAAGCACCTTTTATCTAAGAAAAGTAAGGATAGAAGCGAATAAATTGCAAGCGACAACTGATTCGTTTCGCACTACAGCACGACAAATACGTACCTTTAAAAGTAAAATTAGAAATTTTAACAGGCAGTATAAAATTCTGAGCACAATGCACGAAAATTGGAAGCTAAAAACGTTGTAATTACTATTTATTGGAAACGCCTTGAAGTGATAGCGGATGGATTGTTTTGACGAAAATATATCCAAACACCAATTCGCTTTTTTTTTATTTTCTACGCGAACTATACTCTTCATGTGTCTTCATCAGCTAGAATCAGTAAAAATACTTCAAGTCTTGAAAAAATAAATAGAACTCTTCTCTTGCAAACTCCTCTTTTCGTATCGCCTCACGAGGAAAATCGTTAATTAAGAACTTATATTTAAATTGTATCACGTGATTTGCCAATCATTAAGACGCTGTCTGGGAAAATTGTTCGAGGAAAAGCACCCAGATAATTAAATTTGTCAATAGAAAGAAGGTTATCACATATGTATCATTTTTCAATACGAATATCTCATATTGCAGAAATACTCAGGTACACATTAGTTCAACGGCCTATAACTCGTACTTTTAAATACGCAAATACTTGAAACGCAGTTGATGACAGACGTAAAGCTGATTTTCACTGCGATATAAGGGATGTTTTTTAATCCTCCTTTGTCCATTGTTACATTATGTCGCCATGTACTTCAACGTACACGTCGCACTTGAAAGTTATCAATTTTTGTTTATTCTAAATGACAACACTGATCATCGAAAGATTTCAAGATTCCCAGGTGACAGAAGAAGAGAAATAAGAAAAAAAAAGAACAAAGCTACAGCCAGCTCTCCCGTGTCTGAATTTGGAAAGGTGATGGAAGAACCAAAAGTTGATACTACCATCATCCTATCCCCCCCACCCCCAAGATACGCTGAACGTATCACAAAAATTATTCATAATTCCAGAAGTCGATACTCAGCGACTCAAAGCGGGAAGATGTGTGTACGATTCCTGTGAGTCACAGTCTTGGTCTCTTGAAGTAGTTGAAACCACGTCCAGGAGTACTACAAAATTACCTTTAGAAGAATTCCTGAATCACACTTCCGACTCCTTTTCAAACATACATGCTAATTAAAACCAAAGCAAATTGAAATAGATTAAAGTGTAAGGATCTCGAAAAATTAAGGCTCATTGAGTAAAGGCTACTCTACACAATGTACATGTACAAGTACATTGTACATGAACCTCAGAAAGATACCCACGAACGAAAACACATATCAACCGCTGCTCCAACTATACGGCTCCCTGTGATATTAAGCTACAACACTACTTTCACACCAACACAAATTTGGGAATTGAGATGTCAAATATTTGGTCGAATAAATTGAAGATTTATACACTGAAAACCTGCCACGCCGCGGAGTGAGTTTATTCCCACCACTCACATCGCTGACTCGAATATTAGTCATTCATAGCATACCCTCGAAAGTTTAACTTTCTGTTGACTGGATTATCACTGCATCAATAAAAGTATTGATTCGTAGGCTGGGTCATCGTCCAGTCAGATAAATAATGACAAATAGTTTCGAAAAAATATTCAATTATATTACCTCAATTATACTACCCGGAACATAGGTACTATCGGGTAAAATTTCTGCATTCCAGTGCCCCCCGAGAATGCTCCTGCAGGCAAATAGGAAATCGAATCCCAGATACTTCAAATTCTTTGATTCAGATGATCCTTCCCTTGATTGAAAAAATATGAGATTTCACCACCCCAAATCTCACGCGGTTATGATATTCGTAGATAGAGTGGTGATTTTGTTCATGATCTCCGAGCTATGACACGTTGAAGCCTTGAAATTGTAACTTTTTGTGGGTTTAGTAAATGGATTTGTGCGCTGCATCATTATCCACGGCTCAGGTGTATTTTGGGATAGATATACCGAGTTGCTATTTTAATGTTGACCTCGTAGATATACAAATATCGTTGGAAAAGAAAACAAATGCGAAAAAGTAAGGACATCAGTAGTCCAGGTTCAAGAATGATTCTTGGGGTGTTTTGAAGATCGGCAACTGAATACTTATAACGAGAAATAATTCTGTTCAACATGAGGAGTAATTACTAGGGATGCAAATTATATGAAAATGCATATAATTTTTGAAGCAGCATATCCGAAATCTAACCAATTTTCTTTACGTTTCAGGTCATGTAGGGCCTATGTGCAAAATTTATAAATGCATATTTTTGCATATTTGAGAATAAGTGCATATCTGATTCATAAATGCATATTTTTGCATATTTCAAAATAAATGCATATTTTCCTGCATATTCAGCTGCAAACATTTTTTTCCTTTGTTTGAGCAGAATTTTCAAGTATAAAATACTTCAGCATCAACACAAAATTCGAACTTCTCAATTTTATTGTCATTTCTGTACTACATACTTGATTCTTCTAGAAGCAGCTAGGCCTACCAGGTCTCAACTTGCTACCAACCCGACGTCCTAGTTCAATCTTGTATATCCCTAATTTTTTCTTCAACATTTAGCGAAATTCTGATGGACAATCCTGGACTTGTGCAGCTTCGTGAAATTGCGAATATTTTAGCGGGCAACGACGGTGATAATAGAGAGTTTTTGCACTGGGACGTTATCATGTTACGGTAACGTTAACACTAAATTTTCTCATTGTGAGCAATGGGAAAATTTAACGTTAGCGTTACGTTATTTCAATAACGTTCGAATGCAAAAACTCTCTAGTGTCGAAGCAGTAGATAAATATGGTCCAGCAAAGCTCGTTCTGTTCAAATACGCTCCCCTCACATCTTGTGATGTGGAGCGTTCTTTTAGCATGTTCAAGTCTATATATTGAGATAATAGAAAACGGTTTACTTTTGAAAATTTACGCAAATACATTTTTGTTAACTGTAATAAAAGTCTATTGTAATTAAAAGTTTGTACATTCCGAAATAAATGCATATTAAAAAAAAATAAATGCATATAATTGCATATTTTAAAAAAATTAATGCATATAATTGCATATTTCAGAAAAATAAATGCATATAATTTGCATCCCTAGTAATTACTCTAAAACGAGAAAAAAAAAAAAAAAAAAAGTTCAAATGACTATTGATTAAAGTTCTAACGCGTTCTGCAAAAAATGGTGCACAATTGACTAAAAAAAATAGTTCAACTCCCAATAAAAAATTGTAACATTACCAAAATTTAGTGACCTTTACTACTTTTCATTGTAAATTTGACCATTCTTTGCGAAGTGGTGTGTTGGAACTATAATCAATAGTCATCTGAACTACTTTTTTTTTTTTTTCGTAGTGTAACTTTTGCAGATAATTTGCGTGGTATAAGTATCGCTCAATTAATTAACCGACCAACAATTTACTTTGACGAGGGAATTGTTCAAAGGGAACTGAAACGAAATGTAGGTATCAAAACCACGGAACTTGGCGAAAATTTCTAAAAAAATTTACAATACTTGAACTTTTTGTACGATAAACTTACTTCGAGATTATTTCTCGTCGTCCGGTGCAATTACACCAAATTCTAGGAAAACTAGTAAAATTTCTGAAATGTACAATGTGCGCCACGAACAACGCGGTATTAGGATAAAACTACGACAGGACTGTGAATTTTGCTCTGAGCAATCACAAGATTGTAATCTGTGAGCATTATTAAACGGTGTACGCGCAATTACGAGTGTATCGTCGAAGAGTACGAGTCTTACATAATGAAATACACTACAATATTATGCAGCGTGAGTGCAGTTTAGCGCAATTTTATACTCGATATAATACCCTACTTAAATTTCGACGTGAATTATTTTTTTCTTCTTTTTTTCCTATTCAGAACTAACTCAGTTACGTAAATCAATCGACGACGATAAGATAAAACCGACAAACTTAACGAGGAAAAAATACGATAGTGTGTACAGCGAAATAATTACTTTCTAATACACTAGCCTGATGCGCGAAAATATTTGAAAGCACCAGTCATCACCCATACAAAGACTGCCATTACTGCAATATTTAAAACTCGACACGGAGATTTTTTTTTCGAACATTTAGGTAAGGCGCTAATTTAGCAAGTGATAAGAACGTACTGATACTTAATATGCTTTTCTGCCCCGTCAACCAAATTACATAGAACTAAATTAGACAGTTTGTTAACGGCATAGCATCGAGTACAGGTATGCGAAAAAGAAGAAGAAACTTGAAAAAATGCGTCATGAATCACCATGAAATCATTTGAATATGCACACTACACGGACGACGCAAATGACAATCACACGAGTAGCACGCTTTTCTTTGAAACGATATGAGTGAAAAAATTTTAATTCATAAACAAGAAATATAATTTTCCACATGCACCACGAATAGGTGAACGCACGAAAGTCAACGAGGCGATGAACGAGTGTTCTAATGCTCAAATTAACTAATAAGCTGCCGCGCCGCTACAGGCGAGATTTACAAAGACAATTTAAAAAAAAAAAGAAAATAGTCAATCAATCGCACCTGTACAAATAGAAATAACGGAAAAAGAGCTGCGAGGAAACATCTAAATTTCTTTACCAGAATGAAAGAATGTAGGACTGTAAGTATAAGTAGAAGAAACAAATCAATATTCGCTGCCTGACTCTACAATCTCTCTTCTACTGTACGAGTAAAAAACAAACTGGTTAAACAAAAGGAATAATATATTAAACGTACGTTACCAAATAAAATCAGTTTAGGAGTTACGCGAATGAAATTTTGGAGATATAAAAAATATTACTCTTGTCTTACTGAATACCTATCAATATGTTTCCCATCTTTTTCAAGAAAAATTCAGCTGTAAAATCAAAACAAACACCCGACAATAATATCAATTCTTCATCTCGGTAGTAGTTTGAGTCAATTCAAATAATAGGTTGAATCTCGCTGATCACAAATCAAAAAGACTTTCAAGGTTTTTACGTCGCCTTCCTCTTATGTACCGCGAAATACCTATTTTGATGATATTTTCAAAAATTTGTATCTCATCCACGATCCACAATTTGGATCGTTCAGAACACACTATATTCATAAACCAATCTATCACTTTTTTCTTCTCAAACAGATGCTAATAAATACCAATTCAATAACGCATTTTCAAATTTCAGGCCATTCGATCCCAATACAATATAAAAAGGATGTAGAATTACAACACTAATTTCTTTTCTCTGTCAAAATAAAGTAGATGAGAATTTGAAAACGGCATACATTTATCGGCCCGTCAAGAAAGAAAGAAAGTACGACAATTTTGATGCATTCCACGAGAAATAGAAATGATGAACGTCATATCAAAAAATGCCAGGCAAAAAAATTTAATTAACTTCAAAATATTGGAACAAACGACATGATAATAAATCGCAAACGGGAAAATAATTATACCCCGGCAAAATTTCAGGTTGCCCTACTATTAAATAAATCTCACCCGTTTCACATTCCACGACTAATTAAATATTACAGAGAAAAAAAATTACTTAATTAATTTGTGCTACTGCGTCAGTAAGGCACGTTTCGCCTTACTTGGCTGTCCTCTTTTTTGTTTCTGTCCCAAAGGGATGTTTCGTGCTTCTGGCGACACCTGCACTTCCTTATTATGAATCTGCATTCCTACTTCATAAAATACAGGCAGGAGCACTTGCAAGGATTGGTAGTAAATACCCACACCATAGTTGTACTTACAACATTTGTCAAATGAAGACCACTTCCCCTTGAGAGCGACGAATTTACGTAAAATTCTCGCAGTGAGAGGGGTTTTCATTGTTGATGACGCTGTAAAATATTGCACTAACCCATCAGGAAGAGTTTGCTGGAGCACCGCTTTATTCTCCAATGCCCAATGGTACGATGTTGTCCACGATTTCAACGGGATCGGGACGTATTCATAACTCACATTTCAAATACAACTGATGATAGTTGGTCTTTATCCTATAATACCGACTTCAATCGATGCACAAATCTTCAAGTTTACACTTGTAGCAGAAATAATTTGACTTAGGTACTCGATCTTTGTGAGGTGATGATAAACATCGGAAACTTTTGTAGGGTGAATCATTTTATGACAGTTTCCCCTTCGTAAAAAATTCAGTGCTACCTTATTTTCATGACGCGTCTAAACATGTCGTTATTGAACTTACATTTCGCGGGCAAAAAATGACGTCGGACAACATTCTCTGTGACGGGGTACTCTTAATTTGTTACGGGCCAGTATATATTTCCCTTTGAAAACAAACACTTCATGATACGAACACGGCAACCTCAAATAACAATTCGATAAATAAATGAACCAACAAATCGTTAGATACCTATTTGATTTAATTTGACGTGTTCTATCGTTGAAAAAGAAAAGAAAAAAAAACAAGGACGACGACCAAAAAACTGATTGCAATAGCGACGGCTAGAAAACGCGCGCCAACCCTAAAAAGACTCGAAAAAATAAGAAAATTCTATTTTCTGAAAATCCAACACCAATTCAGTCTCAGTCCACGTAAATAGTGGGTGACCTACGTTACGATAACTCACATTTTGCGGGAAGATTTTGAGTTTTTCCATTTATGGTACTTCCTCAAATATGAGCAAATAACGTTGGTATCGAGGAACAATTAATTATAATGATAACGATGGTTGTCCCCTTTACCTTGTAACTCATTAAAGCCTCGAGACCATGGACGAGGTATCGGAGAAACTTGATACGTTCCAGTTATAAAGTGATTCTCTGGTGACGTCAATGAATCAAATACGGGCACATGAGTCGCAAACAAATCAGGTTGTATGCTACAGCTGTCTCCTTTCAAAATGCAAGCAAACCTCTCGCATGTCACTCATAAAAATTTTGAGTTCCGAACCCCTACAGATGTAAAACTTGAACAAATTTTGTACTCTAAGCCATACAGAAAAAGAATGGGACTTGAAAAATACGTATTATATAAGCGCGCAGGATAAAACCGACCTAGTGATCCCAAATGGATTTTCGGTTTATGACTGATTATTGTTCTCTGAAAGGTCCTCTTTAATGAGGTTCAGAGGAAAAGTGCCACCAAGAATTTTATATGCCCGAGTCTTGTGGTTGAAGGTCGTCAAAGAACACGATAAAGCTCTGAATTTCTCGGCTTGTGTTCACGCTGCCGGGTAATATCATACCTCGTTATCATTAGCAAGCTTCCTTCTTTCAAAAACACGATTTTTTTGCTAGTGGTGCTACATTCAAAAAACTTCAAAATTTCGTCGCATTATTGAACGGTGTACGGAGCAGCTGTGCGACTTAAATTGACACGAAAAATATTCTCTCGTCGGAACGCACGAACCATTTATATTTTAGTTTCATTGTCCTGAAAAAACTGCTTTTTGATCACTAGGTCGATTTTATCCTACAAGCTCACCATCTGCCGTACAAAGTTGAACTGACGTATATGCAAAAACAACGACTACGGAAAAGAATCAAAAATCCACGTTCCCGAACGTCCATTTTTCCGAATATCCAAAAATCCGGTCAGAAGTGCCGGCTTGCGCTCGCACCTGGTATCCTATTCCCCTCTGGAACCACTATCAATCTGTCATTGAGGACGCACACAAGATAAACAATGCGTCCGAAGGATGGCATAACCGGTTTGCCATACTTGCATCACCCCGACTGGTATACGTTTTTGAGCGAGATTCAGAAAGAACAGAGACACACGGAAATACGTCTCGCCCAACTCGCTGGGCAGAAACGTTTCAGAAAGGGATACAAGCAGTCGTCCAAAAATATGCAGAATATAAGAGGAACGACAACATATTGGAGTATCTCAGGACTCTTGGCTACAATCTACATTCATCCCAGAGAATCACTATTTGAAAAATTTTTTGGGATGAACAGTTTTTTAACGATTTCACTTCCAGGAAATTGGCTTCGGAGAATTGAACGTTCGGGAAATTCTATACTCGGGAACATATTCGGGAGAAGCGCTTTCGGGAAAATAGACATCCGGAAAAACAGATTCGGGAAATTAAGCGGAAACTGTTCTTATTTGTAACAGTATAATTCATTGTTCCTCAAACCGTCGATTATCGAGGCATTTTTAGTCGATCGCCATCGTAAAAATGTAAGGCCAAAAACTAAATACACTTGCGGCGGGTTGCTTCTTACTACTGATTTTTACTTCGGTCGATCGCGAAACACGTCTGATTTTGAAAAGTAGATCGCGTCTTGAAAACTTTGAGGAACACTCGTATAATTGTTCGACAAATTAAATATTTATGTAAGTTCAACCTCTTTATTAACGCACCAATGGCAGAGGGATAAATTCTCCTTCCTTGAATATCACACTTCCGTGATCTCACCAAATATTATTGAAGAAAACGATACCAACTGAAAATCCAAAAAATGTATGATCGCTGAAAGTTCATATGGTAGAATTTAACACAAATTATCGAGGTCGTCATCATTGCATATTTTGTTGTTTCAAGTTACGTTCGCGGTTCTGCAAATTCCTGGTACTTCCGATCCTAACATTTTTTCCATCAGTTTAATACAATCTTACACTATCGTCATATACTATACATTATCAAAGTAGTCAATTCTAAGAACTTGTATAAGTATGTGAAATCAGAAAACGTGTTTTAGATGAATTCAATGACTACCTCATCATTAATCTTAACCTTCCAATTGAAGATAGAACGATGCACATGAGCACGTAATTCAGATATGGTTTTTGCGCGCATTATTCAAAACATCTTTAACAAGAACTCTAGACAAGAGATACACGATTCGCACATCTTTATTCAATTGCCGCGCAACTTAATGTATGTAGCATGGAAAAATCAGTGTATCACTGACAGTAGCGTAGATACGATTTTTCAATGAAAGGAAAGAGGGAAAATATTGAGAAAGAATGACATACAATAAGAGAAGATGCAGCGAGGAGATTTATCCCTCCTCTTTATCTACACCACTGATCAACGAAAGAAAACAAAAAAAAAAAAATCGAGTAAAAACTACAACAAATTGAAGTAAGAAGACGACAAAAATTTGCGTTATTTTTGTTTCAGAAGTATGCAGTCGCTAAATTTTTTTGTTTTAAAAGTATAAAAATTATTAAAAAGAGTTGATCGTCATTTTTTAAATTTCAGTCTACATTAGTTTTACATAATTTTCGTCTCACTAAGAGGGGTTAGTTACGCGAAAAATATTGAATGATTCTTACATTCCAAATTATCGCGAAAGTAATCCAATCCAGACTCTGCTCAGTTACGGATAGCATCGGGAAATGAAACCAGAAGATAGATTGGATGTAGTTCAGGATGAATACAACGCGTTCCTTTGACATTCGTACATTTGCAAAAAGACTCAAAGAGGATGTAAATTAGCTTAAGAGTTGAACTTTTTTCATCTTTCCTCAAAACAACTCAGTTAAAGATATTTTTTTGAAATTAAGATACAAGTATAAGTATGAGTTTTGTTCCTGAAATTGCTTTCATTTTGAATATTCCAGGAAAGCTTTGGTCCGAATCGCAAGTGAATATCTAAATCACGTTTTTCCAAAGGTACGATTATAGATAAAGAAATATAGAAGTATTGAAAGTGTATCATAACGACATACCAATGTAAAATACATTTCAAAAGGCGAACATGACCCATAAAAATCTGTATCACGGTTGTTGTAAAGAAGTGAACTCTTTCATCTCAGACACAACGGGCCTGGAATAATATACTACCGACACAACCTTCTGCGCGAAACAGCATTACGAGTATGTTACACGTATACCGTATACGTGGTAGTTGAGTAAGACTGTATGTACATGAGTCCTATCGTCACATCAGAACGGAAATTTGATAAAATTTGATTTCATATTCAAAGTTTTGTCGTTCTGTTCGAAACAACCATAGCGGTATTATAACATTAAAATTCTCACCCCTGAAAAGAATGTGGTACCTAGTTTTGCAAAACACACTCGATTAAGAGGCTCTTTTCAAGAATTTCTTGTTTCTGACGGAAGACGTATTCTAGCTTTTTATTCATCTCTCTCTCTCTTTCTCTCTCTCTCTCTCTCTCTCTGCCTTCATCAAGGTTATTGAACGCTTATAGATGTTGTGGTTCCAAGTCGCGTTCATAACTACATCGGGACTGGTAATAAATATTGTGCTCCTCTTCGCTTAGTATACGTTTCACATTTCTTCATCGACTGGGATAATGATGATAATAATAATTTACAAACATAATCGCGTAACAGGAATATCCCCTCACATCGAACTACAAATAGATGCAGACAATCTTAATCGCATTGAAATTTCTTCACAGGTAGACTGAAATTCTATCAAATCGTAATCGAAACTCGAAACGAAACCTACAAGCTCTTTGGTAAAGTATCGTCGTTAAAATGTATTCGGGGAACAATCTCGTCTACAAACTATCTCGTGTAAAGCGCTATTCTCCTCACTATAATGATTAGCACTCGAAAAATATTACACAAAATTCGTCATTTGCTATAGGAGAAGCTTTTCTTTCAATGTTGAACCAAATCAGGATCACTTACACGCGGGTGAAATTATTTTCTTCGAATTTGTTGAATTATTGAAATATTCTTTCTTTCAACACCACTCCGTTCTAATTTTCAAGAGTCTTAGTAGGAAGATACTTCAATTAACGATCGAATAAAACTGTGCTCTAACGTTACAACAATCCAAGAGATGGCACTATGATCCATGATAATGCAACCGATAACTCAACAAAAAATGTACTTACGTGATATTAACCAGGTATAGGCCTACTACTCACCGATGGCAAAAAATTAAGAAACTGCAAGGGGAGGCCTCCCTCGCTATGAATGATGACTGTGCTCAAGTACTTCAATGACACTACGTTTTAGATCGCTCAACAATACACTACACAAAGAGTCCAAGAGTCGTTCCTCTTCATTTTCTACCAACCCTTTGCAGCATTGGCAAAGACAATAATAATACAAATAATATATCAGATGGTTGCTTCATCCGATTTCTCATCATCCGTACCTGCACTCGGTATTGATTGAACTGAAAAAGGAACAATCGTCTGTAGAAATGACCCTGCGAATGCAAAATTAATTGAAGAAGAAATTGTAGCAATAACAGAACCTAGTTCATTCAATTGTATTAAGAACATGAAAAATACGATGAGAACGACGACATTAAATTCGACCACCTGTAAAACTTTAACCTGCAGACATGTATTGTAATGGCGTCAGCGTTCCAAAATTAGATCCCTAGATACTTTTTTCGTGAAGTTTCGAAATTTTTTCCTAGAAATAATTAAAGATGAATATTTTTGAGTTTTCCATTGAGGAAAATGTATCAAAAAAATGACTGAGAAGCGGGAATCATTCGCTACTTTGCACACAGTAAGAGCTTCAATTCAAGATCGTGATTCGGAAGTTGTCTCTACGTGCTAGTCACTCTTGTTTACCCCACTCCTTCAATAATATTTGTATATTCAGTTCTTTTTCGCTCTTGATAATGGTCACTTATCTGACCAATACGTTGAGCAAATAATTCAATATTGTGACGTAAACTACAAATTTAAATTATATTATAATCTAAATTCAGGATAAAACCCATCAATTTCACCGAAATCTACCTGATATATGATTTTTTCTATTTTTTCGATCATATATCAGGATATGATATTAGAACGGTACTAATCTGAAATTTTTCGAAAATTTTCATCAATTTAAAGAAATTTCCTCCGGCGGGTAAAAATGACATTCTCACCTTCATACCTTATAAAAGAGAGAATTTTTGACATGTATATATCTTTGGGCGAGGGGTCAGTCTAAAATTTCCGTCACGCAACGCGTCGCGATACTTTATGACGTCATAAATGACCCTGACCTACTCTAGGGACTTGGAAAAATTGACCTTTAGCCTACTAGTCCTAATATACAGTATACTAAGTCTATAATAACTAGCCTGCTTAGTGAGTTTAGTCCTCTTTATACTAGACCTAATATACCGTATATAAGGCTCATACAAACTAGCATAGTATACTCGACTTATTGTACTAGACTAAGGCGGAGCCTCAAAAGGTAGTTAGTTCAAGATATTGTATACGGACTTATACTAGACTAGGAAGAAAGGCGCGATTGCTGTACAATTTCCCGAAACCGTTTTCACGAAGCATTTCTCCCAAATTTCTGAAGTCAAACACCTGAAAATCCATATTCCCGAATATCTGATTTCCCGAACGTCCAATATTTTGAAGCGGATTTCCCGAACGTCCAGTTTCCGGTCGGTAAAATCATTCGTACTGTCGATTTTTAGGGCTGGCTAGTATCACAAATCAAGTTGTCAGTGTACTAATAGAACGGGTAGTTCTCATATATTGAGAACGCCAATATCCGGACAGAGGCGCCGGGTTACGGTCGTATCGTGGTATCCTATTCCCGTCTGGAACCACTATCAATCTGTCATTGAGGACGCACACAAGATAAACAATGCGTCCGAAGGGTGGCATAACGGGTTTGTCATACTTGCATCATCTCAACGAATACGTGTATACGTTTTTGAGCGAGATTCAGAAAAAACTGGGAGTCTCGGAAATACGTCTTGCCAAACTCTCTCTAGGCAGAAAAGTTAATCCAGCCCCAAGAAGCTGTGACTGGAATTATTAGAAAGGTTTGTACTCAAGAGAGTAACGTATTACAAATGATACCACACAAAAATAAGCAGCCGCGAGCGCTTTCGGTTAATTAACCATCATCTAAGCGTAAGTGAACGGAAGCGACTGAACCCAACATCAACGAAGACAGAGGAACACGAGATGAAATTCATGATTGAACTAGCGAGTCATCAAATTGTGAATTATTCTCATACACTAATTCAATCAATCCCTCATCAGAAATGCACCTGTTTAGAACAGTGATGTCTTCATTATTTCGGTGTCTAATAATTTCTATATTTTCCAAAGCCAACCGCTTGAAGTACGAATTCTCCCTCCTAAGGAATTTGGATGGAAAACGGATTTGGGAAACTGAGCGGAACCACGAGCGGATACTAGTGTTTTGACGCGGAATAAAGTATAGGGCTAGGATTACACACATACGACAAAAAGATATCAATTTCAGTTCAAAAAAGGAGGCGGAGTGTACTAATAACCTTCAGGAGTTACAAATCTCCCTAAAAACCTATTCCCAACGATTTTCGTCAGGGGACGATATTCACCCTGAGATGCAATATTTGGGGGGAGAGAGAGAGAGAGAGAGAGAGAGAGAGAGAGAGAGACACCTGCAGACGATATTCGTCAAAACCTATTTCCAACGATATTCGTTAGAGGACGATATTCATCCAGAGATGCGATATTCGCCAAAGACAGAAGGCAACGAGATTTGTAACCATAATGAGTTTCAGTATGCCGTGCACCTGCTTTTATAGGCTAAACTTTACAGTTTTGATTTGGTGGCCAGTAAAGTCTTACATCTTAAGCTACTGTATCTACTTGGTGGCCAGTAATATTTAAAACACTAGGCCTATACTAACTAGTCTACTTAGTAGGTTTCATTATACTAGGCCCCATATACAGTATACTGGGCCCAAAGACATATATTATATAGGTATATGATTAAATGTTTTTCCGTGAGGTGGAAAAATTTTTCTCAATTTTCTTTCTTCAACTACCTAGCCCACTCTGAAAAGAGTCGTGCTTATTTTACCAATCACTTTTCTTTCTCTTTCTCCTCTTTTGCTATTACATATGTTGAAATTCCTTCAAGTCCTCCTCTTCAAAAACCCCTCTTCATACCATACAAAGCTTCAACATTTAAATTTTCCAAGTTCCCTTTGTAGTAATACCTTGAAAAGTCGAAGTTTTAAATCTTTGCCAAGCCCGAAAAATGAGTCCACCAGACTCAAATTAGATTAAATTATAATGTTTGTCCAACCAGACGCACAAAGGCGAGCGTTGACTTGCACTCGAGGGTAAATCCCCCTCCTCAGCTCGAACGTCAAAATTTCTCTCGGACCCCAACCCCTCCTTCTTGGATATAAAAATTAGTATAGGTTAAAGAATAGAAAGACTTTTTGTAGCCGGTTGCAGGGAACTTTTAAGGATATATTCCCAACGAAAATACTAGCAAACTGGACTCCCTGCTAAAAAGAAAAAGAAAAAACGTAGATATAAACTTAGGCGGGTAAAGATTTACGGGCAAGGTCACCAATTCTAAAGATGATCGCGATTCATCGATATCATTCAATAATTTTCAATTCTATACAATTCAAGGAAGAATCGTACGAACTCTTTATTTTGCGTTAAAACGCGAAGCGGAAGAGTGACTAACTAAAATATCCCGACAATTAAATGACCTTGCGTTAATTTCATACGTATCAAGACCAACGAGGACGGGAATTTTTTAATTTTAAGCTCGAGACACTACCGCATTTCCAACTGGGCCGCTTCATTCCCTTACTAACGTAAAATGATAAAAATATCGATCACATCACCCTTTCGTAACTGCGAGTGAACCCACTACATAGTTTATTCTACATCAAGAAGAGATTTGTCCGTATTATAGATAATTCGAAAGCGAATCCTCTTGTCCTACAAGCAAAAAAGTTTGGTATAGAGTTCTGGCATACGAAGAAAGAGAAAAGTGTCCACAATAATACATTAATCTTTCTAGTATTGAAATACGAAATGAAATCATTCTCATTCTTATTTTAAAATCGAGGAGAAACCTTTTCAAAAAATATAACTGTTTCCGCGATTCGAAATCGAGCTCATTGTTTTGTACTAACACGCTGCGCCCATCATAGACGGTATTTTTGAGCAAAAACCTTCAAAATGTACACCAACGTGGAGTTTTCAACAACTTACAACCCACATAAGTTAACGTCGTCGACGGTTTTTATGACTATTTTGGCTCAGTAAATAGTATTCATATTTGCCGGACTCGTATTCTCGAGTATGCTTCTAATTTACATCCATCACGGTATATCTCCTCGCGCTCTCGCGACACCAATCTAAGATGAAGTGCAGATTATCTTTAAGAATAAACTAAGCGTCATTCGTGTTTTAGCACGATGAGAAATAATTCACCTAAACGGTCAGTTATCCCATTCCACAGATGTCTGAAAATCGAATCGTAAAGTAGCGTGAAATATTGACGACAAATTTGTATTAAAAACTAGATTAGGTATTCTAATTCATTTATCGATATCGGTCAACGAGAAAACAAGTGCAATCAATACCTTTCAACATTTTCACGTTTTACATACTCAAGTTTGTTTCGTTGAAAACGTAAACCGAGTTCGCATATTGCCGTGTGTACTGATAAGAAAGAAGAGCGTCACTTCACTTCTCCCCGTCACGCGTTAAAATTATCAAAAATTACGTAACGTTTAAGTGATTCGTTCGAGTTATAGACAAGTTTATGTACGTGAAACGAGATCTACCTTTTTCTTGCTTCGCCCCTCCTCGTCACTCTTTCAATATATTGCGATAGATGTGGAGACGAATAAGGACGGCGATGTTCAACTAAACACGATCGCATAAACTGATCTCCGTGCAACGATTTTTCCTCCTATGAGGGCGATTACAATATGGATCAGAAATTATACGCCCGACGAACACAAGATACGAATTTCGCCCACGAAAGCTTTTGTTCGGCAGTACGGAATTTCTAGTGGTAAGCGGCGATTTTCAACGATATGTCCATTCAGAAATCACTTTTCGGTTGAGGAGATGCAGACACAGATAACAACTTGACGATATTAACAAGATTCAAATGAAACACGAATGGCAAAGGAATTACAAATTGTAAGGTTTAAATATCGCAACTGAACAAATTCTTTTTCGTCCCGATTAAAGAACGCGATACACCGCAAAGGAAAGAACGACGACGATGGTGAAGATATCTACACCCTGATCACTGTACTGTCATCTTGTTGTACACTATGAGATAAATCTTTGAGCTCTATCACAATCGTCGATAAAACACACACAAGTTTTCGCGGAAAATGCGAAGAACACTCCTACAGTTGCGATAACACTTCGACATTCTACATCACGGGGGCAACAGAAATCACATCTACGAAAACGGGAATGACAATCGCTCCTAGAGGAAAAACTACTCGTGTTCGTACTCGGTACACCGCCGAACTGAATTATTAACACGCGCCGAGCCGCGTCGCCGTCGCGCGCTAAATGACCGACCTTCTTTCATTCTGCTTGCGAACCCCCCGGATTTACTTGTGTACGTGTGTATGTGTGAGTTGCACCGTAAAAAATCGTGCAGCGTATACACGTCGTGAATGACGTACTTACAAATACACTCGAAAAATTACGTAGGTAGACACATTGGTTCGCTGATAAACTTGATAATAACTTTTCGACGCCCCCCAATTACTTCTCACGGTGATCACTATCGAATTTACACATCAAAATGAAGATAATTCGTCCGTTTACCCATTAGCCAAATATTTTGTATAAACAACAAATCAAGGCTGACTTTTCCGGACTTGAACTTCGCATACACGATACGCTAGTAAGCGATAGTAATTTGATGTTGCTAACTAAAGGTAAATAATAAATTATTTGGCTTTTGATATATTTATCTCGCCTCCTTAGTGAAGAACTCTGGAAGTGATGAATAGACAAATAAAGATTTGACAGTTTCTTCGATAGACAGAAAGAAACAACGAAATTCCTTTCTCTCGTTGAGATCGTCGATCTTTCTCGCGCGAATAAAAAAGCAACCCCGGTACGAGTTTTGGCAGCACTGCAAGCAACCAAAATTTCATCTTTGCCAGCCCTATAAAAAATACGAGTACAAAAAACCCTTAAGAGAAAATATCTGACGTCCAGGGCGCGATCGATTATGACATCATCGAAAGACAAGGCTTTGATCAATTGTACAAGTGAAAATATACAGGGACTTGAACAACCACTCTTTTTCAAAATCAAAAATCAGACCATCACTGATACCTTCCTGCGTGAGTGCCGTTGTTGTCCATGATTAAAATATGAAATTTGACATTCACAATCATTGAGGGCCAGTTGTACTATTCTATATTACGACTCATTTTAATAGTGACCAAGAAAAGACATTTACTGACACGAATGCAGTTTCGGATAAATATCCATGTACGAGTAAGATCGATTAAGAACTAACAGAAAATTTCGAAAACAAAATACAAGGAAAGAAAGACAGAAAAAATTAACAAGAAAAAACAAGAAACTGAAGAAAGGAGAAAGTAGGAGAAGAGAACAAAAAATTACGTAAACGAAGGATGAGTAAGAAAATTACGAAAAAGAATAAATTTTGCCTACTAAACTGTACTCAGGAACGTATTTATTAAGAACGATACAGTCGTCATCACTGAGATGACGAGTAATCTTGATAGCCTCAAGGGCCAGACGTTTTCGAAACTTATTCTCCTCATAGAGTAAAACTTCAGAATCTTCCTCGAAAATGTGATCTTTCTTAAGAAAATGAGCCGCAAAAGCGGACTTCTTAGGTTTCTTATCACAAAGAGCCCGGAGGTATTTGTCGATTCTAATAGAAAATTGATGGCTTGTTTCACCAATGTATACAGCCGGGCAATGTTTAAACTCTAATTTGTAGACTCCTCTTATTTTTAGAAATATGATCTTTGAGTCTACAAAAAATGTTACTCATGGTGAAACAAGAGTAAAACGCGGGCCGAAAGTGTGGTTTAAGGCGTTAAAACATGGATGACGAAAATTCCCGGCCAAGGTAGGGTAAACGGATTTATTTGGAATTGTACTTGTTGGGGAGGGAGCGAGCAAAGGAGGTGGTAGAATTTAAAGCTATTCTTACTCACTCCTACAAGTAATATTATCAAAATCTATATCTACACTATTGAGACAAGCAATATGCTTTCTTAAATCGACCTTCTCACTGAAAGCACCCGGAGTGAGAGGGAGAGATACTACGTGATGGATCATACCATGATATACCGCATATTTGTGGACGGGGGGGAGGGGGACAGAAAGAAGAGTTATGTATACTCGGAGTCAGTGTGAGTAGGCTTCCTAAAGATCCCGAACGTGCGGGAACCTTGTTCTATGGAAATATCAAGATCAAGGAAACTAATCTTACGATACCACCTATTTCCATAGTGAACTTTATTGAGTGATAACGGCTATTTAAGAAATCTAAGTAATTATGGAGTTTTGGAAGGAGGCCGTTCCAAAGACGTAGAATATCGTCCATGTATCTATACCAGTATACAATATGGTGAAGCAAACCATGACCTTCAAGGCGCTCCATGGAAACCTCAGAGATGAAAGAGGATAAAGGCGATCCAATGGGAATCCCTATATTGTCAGGGAGAACGAAGTACTTGTTATCAAATTTATAGAAATTAGGAGAAAAGTACCCCTGAAGGAGCTTAAGAAATTCAGAGATAATAAGAGAATAGGTCAACAACATAACAGGAAATCAAGATAGAACCAGGAGTAGGAACAATATTAACAATTTTCGAGAACAGTTCGATAGAATTGCAGATGGAAAACTTCGACTGAAAGTTAGCGCACGACTTAGCCCAGCCGTCAAGAAATTCAGCAAGGTATTAAGTGGGGGATAAAACTGGGCGAGGGGGGGAGCCGTGCTTGTGGAGCTTCACTAAGCCGTACAGCCGAGGAGAAATGGGATCAAATACAAGAAGGGATTTTTTCAAAAGCCTTCATCAGTAAGTATTGGCACTTATTCATATTTTGGCGAACATTACGGTTGTAGGAAGAAAAGTTGAATTTATCATTATATGAACGGCATTACAGTTATTTAATAAATCGAACACCTTAGTATTACACTCATCTTTGGCCATCGGAAGTGCCCTTGTCGACTCTAGGGACTACAAAACCGTGATCTAAAATTTTCTTACAACTAATCAATGATTCGGATTTCTTATCGATACTTGGTACTTGAAGATCACGTACAATGTTTACAGACTGGCCCACTCTATCAACAGTACAGGCTCTATACCAATGGTTAAATCAGCCACTAAATTATCGGTAATACGTGCACATTTCTTCGGTGGAAAAGAATGCTCCAAACCTTTACTTAATACTTCCGTTTTTTTCCTTTCTTGGTCCTTAACTCTATGCGATGAGCAGAATACACGCGGTCTTGGCCACGGAGGAACCAATCCATTTCAATTTGACAAAGTTTCGAGGATAGGCTAGAGTGGGTCAAGTGTGCGAACCTTGATATCTCATTTTTCTTCCCATACCAGCGTTGAAGCTCAACTCGCATAAATTTTTAAATTAATTAATTTAACTAAGAAAACGCGTTGTATCGACCATCAGATAGGCCAAAAAAATAAATGTCACTCAAGAGTAAGCATCACCTTACATTTCAAGTTGTAACATATTAAACCCTTACTCCATGATGGAAATTCTGTGGTATAGAAACATTCGAAGTTTTATATTATCTTTTGAAAAGTCTACGCTCATGTTATTTCTAAAGAGAGGAAATTTACTATTAGCTGAGAGTCGATAATTTCTGACACAGATTGAGGTTTTGAAAGAAGCGCGACCGATATTAACCTTGATGTAGTGGTTGTTGTTTACAAAATTCGGTTACTTAAATTTGTTAATATGATCTACAGACGTATTTGTCGCATAGCTTTGGAAGCAACTACCGCCCGAGGTATTTCTGAAAATTAGAAATGAGTAATATTTGACATGACGAAAAGTCAGAGCTTCGAATCATCAAATATGAATGAAATGTGAACTTGAGATGCTCACTGATGAAGGTTCGTGGAAATTTCTTCAATAAAGTAGAGCGCATCAGCATAGCGGAGGAATACAGATTGGGTGCTATAGGCCAGCCAAAAACTTTCCATCACTCGAGTTCGTGCGATTCGGTTTCTCAATACCAATTAGCGAAGAAGTACGAACAATGATTTTTAAATATCAAATCTGTAAGGGAAAATGAACATGCACATTTCTAGTGAAGAGTATATAGTTTGTTGGATACAATTCATCGTACAGGAGCCGCAATCTCGGATGACGAATACCTGATGAAATTATTTACGAAAAATTCTGCAATATCTTTTAGCGTTCTAGCGCCCACTGGTGGACTCCGGTTTTCGTCACGACGAGTTTTTCGCGCACGTCCAAATAAAAAATCATGAGTCACGATTCATTTGATCGAAAATTATTTAATACACACATGACCGATGTACGTATGTACGTATAGCGTGCGACTCCCGGTAACTCTCTAAATGGACATTACAAAATTTCATCTCACAATAGCACCTATATTACTTTTGCATTAGGTATAGCAAATATAATCACAGTCTCTTTCGCATAAATATAACAACGCCGAAATGATGAAACTATTGTTGACCTATAGTCCTCTCGGCATATAACCGTTCGCTAAGGTCCGCCATCAGAATACCACGCAGTCAAAATAATTTTAAGTACGTACAGATAGATTCAACCCGTATTACACGACGGCTTTTTGCTTAAAATTTTTTCCTATTCATCGGAAAGGTACACGTTTGGGTAAATTTTTTCCCTCCTGTAGAAATAATCGTATCAACGGAATCTCGATTAACATGGAATATTTTTTTCCGAAATACGAATTTTTATACTCGATCACTGAATACTTTTTTAATCTTCTCTTTTTTCTAGTTCCTCCGATACACTTGATTTTTCTCGAATGGACAAAGTCTGCAACTTAGCCATGCCACGTGTGTTTAACCTCTTGTTACCCGCGCCTTCGATGAGAGATGTAGCCTAAACTGTTCGTGGGTGTGTGCACTACGCATAATTTTGAATATTCTTACTCATCAGTGGACACTATTTGTACGAAATTAAATTACTAAACTTAGCTTCCAACTACGTCCAATACAATAACACGGGAGTAAGTTTCATCGCGTCTAATGAGGAAAATTGTGATAAAGGTGACAATACTTTTCCAATGTAACACTCCACTCACAAATTATTTAGTTCACACGATTGCAGCTAGAAGATAAATTAATTCTTACACGAGCACTCCCGAAGTGAAGCGTGCACACTCATTGCAGAACAATTTACAAGATTGAATCTAGAAACATAGACATCATCCAGTGTAAAAAAAAGAATCATCAGTTGACTAGACTGATAATTATTTAAAATATCTCCCACTATTCATTTAGATTTTAGATGATCAATTAGTCGTTACGCAGCAAATACAACAACGTGGCTACATCGTGTATACCCGAATTCAAATTTTAGATTGCGTTTATAATAAATCGTTTGCCTCCTATCTAGAAAAGAAGAGAATTAAGAAATTTTGTGTTCGACATTTCAGTAGTTCGTGAAGCGATACCATCAATGATAAATTAAAGTGGAAAGGCAATCGTGTGCAGCGCAAATAGAACCAATGCTGTACTGTCATTTTGGCCATAACCTATACTGGAGGTGTTCGTATTTCACACAAGATGATAACAATGGAACCACAATATTACACTTTCAGGGGTTCGAACACCATGCTGCTTCTAAGTGATCACGAAAATAATAATTAAAATTAAACTGCGCCGCACTCGCCTTGAGTCAACATTCTCTCTCCTCTCTTTCTACACCACTACTCACTTACGTAACTGTCGAGCTTGGCAATGCGACATTACCGGTATGAGTGTACCATGCTTCTATATGGTTATTCAAAAAACTTTGATTATTTCGCTTGATGAAATTTTCTATTCTTCCATAAACCGTGACTAACCACAATTTTGTTAGATACAATACAGAGTTAGTACGGCAAAATTGCGACTGAAAAAGTTCCTTATTCATATCAACTACGAAAGTACAAACGGTTACCGCGCATAGTTTTTGAAATCGCATTGGTTTGGATGACATCTTTGTCGTCATCATCAAAGGTAAGGTTCGTGATTGTCTTAGTTACCGACACTTCCAAGTTTGTAGACTAGCGAACTGCTGAGCTAAACTGTAGAAATCTTAACCGCAAAGGAATTTTACAAAGTATACTCTTAAAAGAATCAGACAACTCAAAACTTATAGAAACAAATGATGATAGGACCAAGTTAGATCCAAAACTGAGTAAGACTAAGAAAGGTAGGGTATCGATAAGGCCCTATTTACGCCTATATGAAGCCAAGAACAATTTTTTCAACCAACTTATTTCAAATTTGCAGGGGTGTAGTCATAGATATGACCTTCAAAATGTGTATACTTTCAAGGATATATTTCTCATAGCCTAAAATACAATAACCGATCGGGAGGCAGGCGATCCACACACACCTTCCTCCCTGTGGACGCATCTGTCCTCTAACAACAGTTCTTAAGTTATCTCGTGAGGATAATGACTCATAAAATTTCATATAGAATGATGTACCCTTAAAGTATTCTAGGCCTATTATTACGCCTAAGACGAGAGCTCAAACTTTTTCATTTCTCTTAATGTGTATCATTTCCGAGCTTCCTGCATATTTTCATGCACACCTCTTCAAAATGAAGGTTTATTTCCTTCAAATTATCTGCATTCTTAAGAACATAATCTCAGCATGGCGCTTAGAAAGTGGAGCTGAAAATGAGAGTTGTATCAATGCTTACAGTTGGGTACACGCGCATGCTTCATGATACTGTTACACCCAACATTCTATGTTGCAAAGAAGTTCAAATAAAATTAAAACTCTGATGAATTTCATGTAGATTGTAAAAATTATTCCAATCCTCTAATGAATGATTCGCCCCCTTTTTCTGCGATGTGAGTAGTAATGACGGGTCTTGACCCCAAGACCCCATTACTACTACTTCTTATCTTTTTACGACCCAATCCAACTAGAAATCCTTCAATTATTTTTTATCATTTTTCTAGAGTGCATATTCGTTCAGAAAAAATCGAGACAATATTTTAGTCGTATTTCAGGCATTTTTTTAGAGAAATCATCTGTAATAACTTATTCAAAAATGGTAAGGGGGGATCCTTACTACTTTTTCAGAGAATTAATTTTTTAAAAAGTGCTGTTTTAAGGGTCAAAATTGGAAGTTTTTATGATATTTTGGTGTGGTAGTTGAGTATAGAGATTTTAGCTATTTTAATACTGTTTTATAGTTAAAATGTCAAGTGTGTGAGTGTATACATAGTTAGAAAAATAGTAAGGTACCTATAAGGGAATTTAATTATACAAATTTTTTGTACTTTTGATGCGCTTAAATAGAAGAAGTAGTGACGGACATTATTTTTGTCTGCACGATTTCCTGAATGAAACCAAAGAATTTAGAACTCCCAAAAAAATATCTGAAATCCTTTGGCCCCCCCTTACTATTTTTAAATAAATTATTACAGATGATTTCTCTAAAAAATGCATGAAATACGAGTAAAATATTGTCTCGATTTTTTCTGAACGAATATGCACTCTAGAAAAATGATAAAAAATAATTGAAGGATTTCTGGTTGGATTGGGTTGTAAAAAGATAAGAAGTAGTAGTAATGGGGTCTTGGGGTCAAGACCCGTCATTACTACTGATGTGTCCCCAAGTATAATGTATCTCGTGAGGATGAGACCTAACTGACCTGCGATGTTCATTAACGTCAATAACCTCACTAGTACGGTCATGCAGGAGGCATACAAACTTTTCAATTTGTGGGAGAATATCCTCAATAACCCCTTCATATCGCGATGAATCCTTCTGTAGCATCAGGACAAACATTTCAAGCTGCAAAGGCACTCTTCTTACCATTCCCATTGAAGTTGGTAACAACGTCGCAACCAGTGAAAGCATGGAATATGGGTAGAGCTTCGGACTTTCTCTCACTTTTGTAAGAAGTGTATATTGAGGTGTACAGGATATTGGGTTGTTAAGGTGAAGAAATCTCTGATTTATCATACCCACCTAGATATTTTGAGATTTGTTTTGTGGCGATTGTCATTTGGTTTGCACCAGTATTAATACAAACATGAAGCTCATCTGGACCTTTTATCACTTCTGCATATGATATGGTAAGCACGTTGCTATCGGATGTCCTTATGAGGCATTTTTCAAAACCTTCTTTTGCAGCATCTGCTGCAAGAAGAATGGTTCTCGTGTCTGCCTCCTGATGGTTATTCCATTCGGGCGCACTTTCCGATATTCCACCCTGATAACATTCAGTTTCTGAATATTTTCAGTTAGCAGTTTGAAAAGGAGCGTCTTGTTATTTTGAAAAATCGAGGCGTTCCTATGATCAGGAGCAAGGTTCCGGCATAAATATGCCGTACTAAACCTCCTTACAATTTTATTTCGAAATATATCGCTGTATATAGTGTTAAAAATGATATATATCCAAAAATGAAGTTGTAAGGCCACTGCGCTCTCACACAAAAATAAATGTTTTGTACGCAAAACGTTGGAAAAAGAGCTACTTTTTGAGAAAAACACAAAACCCAGGCATGCTAGGAGGATCCTGGAGACTCAAAAGATCCATATGATACCATTGAAAGTGAGCACATTTTCAAGGTCATATCTAGGAGTACAATGCCTGTAGATTTGGAGAGAATTTGTGAAAAAAATTTTTCAGTCACATATAGGCGGAAATAGGTTTTTATCAACACTCATCCTTTGTTTGAGAAATATCTGCATGAATTCCCTCAAGAAATTTATAAGGAATTTATGAGTGTAACCATAGATCGGTTTGTCAAGTGTCACCTCAATGAATGAGATATTCAACTCTACCTGAATAAGAATAAGAACACCGTTCAACAGACTTCATACTTTGAGAGTATTTGAATTGTTTGATTACGAATATCAAATTCAGACAGAGAGAGGCGAGCTCTAAAATCATCTTTGTAGCGAATTTCTTCCAATTATCATCTAGTATTGTCTGTAAAAAATATTAGTAGTTTTCAAGCAACTTTCTATAACTTTTTCTACGTTGAAGACCGAAAGAATAAGAGTTTCGCTTCTAGCAACGGATAATAAATGTTTTTTGGCTTCAACATCAGGCAAACTTTGATAATCAACCAGGTCTACTTGGCAACGATCATTCGACTCTGGACATTATTGACAAAGAATCAGTTTGACGTCTCCTATCGACGAGTTAATCATAATTATGCAAGAAGCACTTGACGAGAGTTACGTCAATATTCGACCATTTAAATTTTATTGAAAGGTAAACCGGCACGAAAGAATTTAACAGTCAGAACTCTGATTTTGATTGCAATTTTACATCAATATCGCACGTTTTACGAAATATTCAAAATCAATTAATAATGACTAAAGAATTATTCTTGTTTGAACAACATGACGTAAACTAAATGTTTATTGATACGGACGTGATAATGTGTGTACAGTACGTATATATTTATTCAGTCGGTGACATTCATGAAAGCAATGTATTAAGGTTATGGCATTGTTTGGCTTCAACATTCCGGAAGAAGACCGGAATCAATATCAAGATCACGAGAAAGAGAGACGAGGAAAAAGAGGAAATAAGTAATTATGGTATCCACCGGATTATAGTTTTTACGAAATGAAAGATATCGGTCACGATATTAGTTTTATGTTTGAAGGGAGGGGGGGGGGAGGAAATCAAGGGGCAAATTAAATTTATCCAGTGAAGGTGAAATGGTTTGCTTTTCGTATGCATGGGTTCGTGAACTTCTTGCAGGGGTGTTTATTTTTATTTGTCCTCGACGCAAAATATTGCGTAATATTTGTTTTGGTATTGCTAGCGATAGAAAACCAGTTGGTATCATCTTCGACTCGATTATTTATTCGCCTAAACAACGATGTTTTCAACTATCAGAGGGTGAAAATCCGTTCGGCGTGAGCATAGCTCAATTATACATTAGAATTAAAGGAAATACGTGACAAATTAAGCGATTCATTCGATTCTAAAAATCACAGAAAAATCGATTCGAGGATAATGTATTGTCATACGCGCGATTAGAAAGAATATAACGATGCGATATTGTTTGCTGCGACATTGTTTCAAACAACGAACCACATAAACGAACGAAACACATCATATTTTTTCGCGGAGTGCGGGTACAGCGAGTACGAGTATTTTTCAAAGGTGAAAGTGAAGGTTTTTGGGGGTCCTCTAAATACTACTCGTTGACCTACATGTTAAGATGTGTACGCTGATACAAAAATATGTAATAGGTGTAACGTATACATGAATATAAGTCATAATACGTACAATTCCGGTATAAGACGCAATGAATGAACTCGTTTTGGTAGAATTAATTTCCGAAAAAAATCTCGTATTTGTATACGGTACGTATTCACGATCGTCGAACAACGTCGGCAAGTTCGAGACGATGGTCAGGAAGAAGTGAACGTCTACGTATTAATTTTCATTAACACACAACAAGATCGAGAAATAGTATGATCGACATCATACGCATACACGCAATCCACACCGACATTAGTAATATCTACTTCCTGTATCCTTCTATCATCCTTCAATTTTCGCGCCGCCAGTTATTCGAATGTAATCAAATAAACACCCCGCACTGCACTTATTTTAATACACGCAAGTCATATTAAGGAAATACTCTACGGTAAGAGAAAATTCACCGGATTATGGCGAGATTGTGGCGGAGCGGAATCGCACTCCGACCTTTTCCCTCCATTATATTATTAGATATGATCATCTCTCTTTAATACGTATCTGCTCATAACGGACATGTTTTGACTGCAAGGGGTACACTGAGAGAGATGGTGAAAAGTGCCCTAAATTTTGAGCTAAGTGTGTAGCGTGGTGATAAGCCCGCAACACGCCAATTCCAATTTCCATAATCCTACATTATCCCAGTGACTAAAAACAAGAAGATATGTAATTCTTCTTCAATAATTGTGAAAAATTCGTTAATTTTTTTCCGAAGAAACCTACTTGTTATGTGAGGCAAGGTGCAACTAACGAAAAAAATCTTGCTTCTCGTCTTTCCGTTACGTGCCTTCGTATCCTTCGTTCTCTCCTCAAAAAGATGGCTCGTACCTTCGAGGATACCGTCACCTTACCAATTTCCTACTTCTGAGATCGAGTTTGGGATTTAGAAATGCAATAAGATCTAAGAAGCGTTCCACGACAAATTTCTTGTATGTGATGAATAATAAAAATTCATTTAAATCACATATCAAAATTCCAGCTTAATATATGGAGGCGGGAGTATTACTTAGAAGTTGAAATTACATCAGTAATCTCGGAATTGAGTGATAATTACGCATATTCCCTCAGTGAAATTAGGTTCTAGGTATGAAACATGACAGAACGGCTATTAGCTTTCGCATTAACCAACTTCAACAATCCCTTCACATTCCCTTTCTCCCTACCTAATTCACTAATTTTTCCATGAAGCAATTTGATTGAGAAGTTAAATGTAGCAGTCTCGAAACGAAAAATAAAAAGAATCTCAAAAATCAAGATTATAAATAGAGAACGGATTTTCGACACTATAAAAATTTTAAATTTGGAATCAAAAATACAAATGTGGTATTATTTGGCACCTGTAAAAAAAAAAAAAAAAAAAAAAGTATGGATATGGAGTGACGCAAAAATCACACCGCGAATTCGAATGAAAATATCAAAGTAATACGATAAAAGCAAAATTATTAGGCATCACTACTCGTTTTGTCACTTCAAAATTGTCAATTATGGAGAAGAGTGATCTGTTTTTCGACATTCTCTAGCGTAAATTGTAGTCGACGGTCGCTGAGTACATTCTCATAGATCAAGAATAGACTCTTCACGTTAACGGAAACCAATGGAAGAGTTTTTGAACAAAATATGAAAACATGCGTTTTTACAATTTCTTACTTCTTCAAGTTTCAATTCGGCTCTTTTTCGGTAGGTATTTATTTCATTTCCGAGTTAGCAAGTCGACAAAGAAATTTTTCAGACTCAACCAATCACTTACGAAATTCTACGCAGCAAATAGTGAACTATTGCCACAGATGCATGTTTTCAAGAACTACAAATCTGGTTTTGAAGGATCTTTTTGGAGAGAAATTTCTGTTTGAAAGAAACCCACTCACAGATACACAATGAAAAATTGTATGACAACAAAAATAGCTATTCTGCGATAAAGGGAATCATTTACAAGCTGGGTAAATTTAAACACGTTGAAAGATTTCTACAATGTCGCGGATTCCTGACTGAGAGTATCAATATTTTCCTGCCGTCTCGTATGCTTCCCATTTAACGAACGTGATAAGATCCGAATCACCTTGACTTCCAGACTGTTCCTCATGTTTAATTTCATCTCATTTGACCTTAGGTACTTTACTTCTGAAAGAAGAACTATCACTTCTCAATTATACATTTTAGATTTTTACTCGTTACGAAATCGATGTAGGATAAAGTTGATCCAGCATCCATCTGTTTGCAAGAGGCCTGCAAAATTATTTTCTTATACGAAAGAATGTATTTCACAACAACTTCTATTACTGTATGTGAATTATTCTTGGTGTATAGCGTATACCTTTCAAATTATTATTTATTTCTTTTCGCGTTTAATGAATAATACGACCACAAGTCTATACATTCTCCTATTCAGTACGTACCTAATTTCACTTCTTGCTTCTGTCATACGATTAATAATGAAGAAAAGAGGATAGATAATACTCTCAGAAGGATGGCGGGAGATGTATTTTTATATGTATTCCGCAAATAACATTATTCTTTTAGAATTAAAAAAAAAAAAAAAAAAAAACCGAACCTGATTGCCATAAACTGATAATGTTGGAAGTACCACAGAAAGGTTAACAGAAGAAGAGTTAATTCAATATCATATTTCATCAAAGTTAAAATGGATAGTTATGAGATGATGTGACGAATTTCGAGTAAATTTTCAAGTGATTCAATACACTTTGTTAGTCTCCTAACAAGACGAAATCTAAAATTTTTCTTAACCATTTTTATTGAATTTTATTTTTTATAATCACAAGATCACGAAAAAAACCGCGAAGTTCTATGATGCAAAAAGTTGAATTCCAAAAGAACGTAATAAAATAATGACGGTATACGTACAACAATCGCCCACAAAAGCTATACCAGAAGTCTTATGCCCGCATTAGGCTGATTTCGTATCGTCGATCATTGATTGTCAACATGGTCAAGTTTGCTTGAATGAGCAAAAAATCAGCAGAACCGACTACACGGTTTAATAATGATATGGACCTCCAGGCCAAGGCCGATTTTACTAACGATGGCAGTTTCGCTGCACACTGCCAGCCCTACTGTGGAAAGAAATGATACACATAATGTCCTACCTACTCCTAACAAAAAGTATCCATGTACATACAGTAAAATGAAATTGCGTACCTATTATACGCTTTGACTACGAGAACAATATCGAAAGATTTCTCATTCTAAGCATAACTTCGATCTTTTATGCTCGCTACCCTTCAGCAGGTGTCTCGCGACTAGCCACTAATTAAACTTCACTTGAACCATACCATCCAAAAGTGCACGTATTCGTAATTAAAACACGCTAAAAGCAATCAATTACATTCTGTCTTTTAGAAAATTGAGCGATGATGTCACTACTATTTTTTTCGTGAGGTATTGTGCAATCGTTGACAAGTTTTTCATTTGAGTAACTTTTTTTTTCTTTCTCTTTCAAGTTAAATAATATAATGCAGTTCTCTCCTTTATATCTTCAATAAAAATTTCGTTCTTTTTTTTCTGAAATCGAGTAGTCTATTATACTCTGGGCAGCATTTCGTGATTGAATTTCGATTTTGGATAAAAATACGTCGTAATTATATTATTTATTACAATTGACCGCATAGAATATGATTAAGAATACACAAAACTTCAAAAAAGAAAACTTCAATTTGACGGAATATATGTATAATTGATTTTAGAATTTAATGTCTCTAAATGACGGTAGAGTCATTAAATTCTAAAATCAAATAACACAAAACTTCCTCATGACGAACTCCCTTTCATTTGTACAACAAAGTGAATAACGAAATTTTCTTATGCCTCCTTGGCTTTTTTTACATACATGGAAATTTCACTGTAAAGGCCATATTCACCAACCGGAAAATCGACGATCGTTTGAAAATAACACTTGGATGACCAAAAAAACGACCAAAAAAAGTTTTATTAAAATTTAAACTCTCCGATTAAGCAATTTACTGGCCAATATTGGCCAGTAAAACAGATCGGAGATTAATTGATTATCCAGTTTTAAACCTGTTTCTCTAAGTTTAATCGCTGATAAAAGCTGAACAAACCGCCGATTTCTATTAATGTAGATTTTACTCAATTTGGTAAAGCTGGTCCTAAGTACCTTCTGTCATTAATTTTTCAACGAGGAATCTGACGATAACAAATAAAAGATAGGTAAAGAGAATATTGAAACATTTGAAAATAATGATATGAGTAGTATTCATGAAGAAAGATGTAATAAATTGTGTGGTCGATACAAAGAGAGCCGATAAACAGAGATATGGATAGCTATTGTAAAAATATGAGATCATAAAATTTAAATCAACGTGTTCAGATTTTAATTATTTATTGAATTCGTTTAACGAGTATTTCAACTACACAATGAGCTATATTGGCTCGAAATTGAAGGCTTGTAATTAATCAAATTTTCAGTTCTTTGCATGTCAATATAAAAAAGATCAATTACTGCTACGATTACGCACACAAATGAAATTATGTTCACAAGAATACAAATCAGTTTTGAAGAAAAAGAATCCTACGCATTGGTTAAGTGGGTTTTACCGAAAATGAAAATCAAAGAATTATTCGGGTAGGGAAATTTCTCTTTTCTGTTTTCCCGATAAGATTGGTATTTATGCGACTTCATATAGACGTCAATCAACTTTTTTCAACGTTTACAGGTAATATAAAAAAATGAGTCAAGGTGATAACAATTTCTCCTTCATTTTGTAACTGTATTTTCTAACTGGGTACTGGACAGTAAACGATGGGGAAGTCCATTTTAATATTATTACGAAAAGGAGAGTGCACTTTCGTCCAAAAATACTGTATAAATCATTTTTGATCTTGGAAAAAAAAATATAAAATAAAATCTTTCGAAATGTTGTTCATGATAACAAAGTATATTTGGACGAAAATGTACTTATATTTTTTTCTGTAATTATTAGCCTCGTCCAATCAAGTTACGAATTCTATACAATATTGTTGTTCTTAGTATAGTTTTTCATTACGTACACGTGTAATGATTTACGCCTGAATTGCGAATGTATTCAAGTTCCCCATTTGAGTTGCTTTTTCTTATTTTTACGATGACAAAAAGAAATAACTGATTCATTCTAGAGTCCTCTCATGCACACATACTTCCTAATCAAAAAAATTATTAAAACAAAATGAGAGTACTGTCATAATGTAATATTATCACCGGTTATATTTTCGTTACTAATTTATACCCCACTCGTAATCAGAAGTTCTTCTACTGAACTACGAAAAATTACACACCACCACTCAGCTTCCTTCAAACAATATCTAATTTTCAACGGTACTATCAATTTGGTCGTATAGATCCAAGCTCCTGAATAGGATGTCAAGATATTTTCCAGCTTACAGCCTTTCAGAATGTTTTTTTACTCAAAAATGAATCTCTTCAACTTGATAAACCATAATTTTTTAATTTACTAGAACTCGAGTCAATAAATTAGAGTTTCTTGACGAGTAGATGAAGCAAGAAACTTTTGTCCTTTACGTACAAACATATCGGAGGAGAAAACGTGACATTGCTCGTGAATTCAAACAAAAAGTGATGAAATCTAGACAACACAATATCTAATATTTACGATAAGTTGTCCTATTAAGTTTAAATCAACTACAGTCGCTTGAGGATCACAGAACATATTGACAATATTCTCTGTACATTTTCCGATAAAAAAATATTCGCAAGTCACTTTTCATGATCTTACCGTGAAATCAGAGAAAATAAAAAATACAAAAAAGAAAAGAAAGAAGGAAAAATAATGAAACTTACGTCAAATACACTTTGAACTGTCAAACACCCCGTCAATTAATAATAGAATATCATGAAGTCCGACAATCGTAAGCACATTATATAAAATCTTCAACAGCAAATTAAAACAGGCTAGGTACTTTGTACTGACTTGGATTAATCCTATACAAAACGTAGGTACTCGCAAACTTTTAATCATTTTTATTTTTTCGCAGTAATTACTAGAAACAACAAGCGTCGGTGTAAGACTTTTATGTCCCAACTCCACCGATTTGTACATGAAATTACGCGAACGCTAAATCAATTGAGAGCCATTTGTCGATAATATGTTAGTATAGTGAAAATTTATTTAGAATCACTGGTAATGGTATATAATTTTAACAGACAAACAAAAATAAAAATGAGAAAATTAATGGGGAACTGAGAAGTTTATTTGGATTCTCTCATCGTGGCCGAAAATCATTTCTCTATTGTGATCTCAATATTGGCTTACAAGATAAGAACTATTGACGCAAGACAAGGGACGATTTTCAAAGAATTTAGGGGATTGATTGTCTTCATGATTATTAAAGGCAGCCTGTAATGAATTGATGATCCATAGTCCAAGCGCATACAACATTGTAATCGTTGTAGTCTTACTGTATTGAATCTTCCCAGTGATTTACAAAAAATTTCCCTCATGCTGATCATCTACAAAACTAAGTTGGGGTACTAAAAGTATATTACTTACATGAGAGAAAAGAATTGCGAATGAGCGTGCTCAGATATCGTGGAACGATAGTGGCATCCGCGCCATATATGGAAATTATCTGAAAGATAGAAGGGAATCAATTCAACCACGTAAGTTCTACAAGATTTCGAATTTGATATTTGCGTTCAACTGTGATAGCCACCAAGGAATCATGAACTACTTTTGATTATGACGAGACGTGAATTGGTAATCAAAGTTGTAATTTCTTTCTGAAATCTGTATTACTAATGAATCGAATACAGGGGAAAAAATAAACAAAGAACCAACTTTTTAAAATCATCCTACTGACTTTTTAACCCATACAGATACTTGAAAAATGATGTGTACACGCAATACGTAATTCTTATCTCAGTGCAAAAAAAAAAAAAAATGATACAATTACCTTGAATTTGACGCACGAAATTAATCTGGAACGTCAGGTACGAGACTTTACAAGAGAGCGAATAAATGGTAAGATCTTCCAGTAATGTGATAAAATGAGGTGGCACCAAAGTAGATATTTTGGAAATCCGAAATAAAATTACGCATACCCCTTACCCGTTCGCAATCTCCAGTTTTCAGAGTGAAATATATATATAAAAGTGCATCAGTTATTAAAAAATATTGATAATGAAGTCGCACAGTTGCAGAACGAAAGACTCTGAAGGAAACATTCTATAATGTATCTTATTTTGTTCCTGGGTCTATTGATGTATTAAAATTAATACATACGGATGCATATTAACTCTACGCCAATATGACTAACCTGCGAAATACGGAAGAAGAACTCTCTCCTATTTTCTCATCATCGGTGTCCGCTTGCACTTTGACTCGCATGCAAATGCAATAAATAACCAGCCCCAGCAGAAAAGCAAATTGGAAAAAGCAAAGCAAACATACAAGTCCTTGTCACTGGAAAATACTGTCACCGCCTTCCTGTAATCAGAGAAAATCGATATTTTTCGATTTTCGATACTTCTTATCATATATGGCGGCAAGAGGTGCACCAGGTTGGAACTATATTGTATGGACTGCGCTAACGTGTATAAAATGAGCGAAAAACGCGTCCACAGATCCGATAAGCGTAAGCGGCTACCACCACGTTTTGCGTGTATTTTCATATTGGGATGTTAACCCAAGTTGCGTAAGTTGGTAGCCGTGCTCGAACGTGTGGGGGATAATTTTAACGTACCATGCTTCATGATGGGGAATTTGCAATTTTCAAATACGATTTAAATTATTACAATTCGTAATATCAAAAAATTATATCCTATAAATCGTTTAAACACTTCAAGAGAATCGATAACTGAAAGAAGTAATTCTAATAGTGAAGTATTGAGCTATCTACGACTAATTGAAAATCTCGTTTCTTATGGCCGAATACATTGAACGTAAAATCGTCACCCAGAAATTCAAGCGAGTGCGGCGAGAGAGGAAGGCGATTCTAGCGCTACCAAACATAGGTTAACATCCCAATACGTGATCCTTGGAGTTGGACCATATATAGTACATAGACCGATGGCCTATGTAAATGACGTTATCAGTTGTTGGAACATAAGAGGTTGGCCGTGGCTGTAAGTCGGGAAGGTTTGGTTCGGATGGTTCGGTGCATGCGACGTAAGGGGATGTGAGCGATGCCACGCCTTCTCACATTGACGCCGTGAAACCTTACCGACTTACAGAGTCTCCTATATTCCGACAAGCTCCTTATCATTATTAGCGGTCTATGTACTATGGTCTAAGACGTGATCGTTGCCGCTTATATCCAAACGCGTGTTGTCTTATTACCCACGAGATGTCGTGCCGCGTTATGCGGCGCTTAGCGCAGTCCATTCGCATGAGGACACAACTGTAGGTGCGCTAGAGTCGTGCCCGAAAAGGGGATTCGGCAAAAATTGCCATAAACCTGTATAAAACTAAAACGGGCTGTATCTTTGTCAATGTTGAAAAATACAAAAAAGTAGTAAGAGCATTTTTTTTATTATTTTCATTCATAGAATAACCTAAAAGAAGCAAAAATTAAGATTTCAACAATTTTCTATAACATCCCCTTTTCAGGCAGCTTCCAAAAATGGCCACCACAGTTTTCATAGAGGGCGCCTACTTTGGGTCCTCATGCGAATCTATCTTATATAAGAACAGTTATTTGAGCATCAATCACGTTAGACATAACCGATGTTCTTGAACAATACATCAAATTGAAGCGCTCATTCCCGAGAGTGTTTATAAAAAACAATATTGCCATAATTTTCATTTATTTGGCTGTAATTAAGCATTTAAGTTTTACACGCATGAACTTATAAAACGGAATTATCGCCTTCGTAGCATGAGGAGCCAACGGTGCGTGCTACTAAATGGAGACTGCGGATGGTAGGGTAATGGGTTCAAATCTCGAGAGAAATTTTTACATTATTATTATTTTTTTTTTAAATTTGTTTTAAAATAATAATTCCTTTTAATTTTTTTTTTTCGTTTTGAATTTTTTTGGTCTTCAAAATCACGTATGAACTTATAAAACGGAATTATCGCCTTCGCAGCATGAGGAGCCAACGGTTTGTGCTACTAAATGGAGACTGCGGACGGTAGGGTAATGGGTTCAAATCTCGAGAGAATTTTTTACATTATTATTTTTTTTTAAATTTGTTTTAAAATAATAATTCCTTTTAATTTTTTTTTTTCGTTTTGAATTTTTTTGGTCTTCAAAATAATGTAACATTTGTGTTCTTTGAGCATCAATCACATCAAGTAGCTACACCAGTTTTTGAATTTGAATGAGACAGCACAACTGGTATCACTGTTTTTACATTTGTGTTCAGTAGACTGGTAAAATCAATTTCAGTAATCAATTTCAGTTATCACTCATTATCTATCCTTTTCTCAATCACCTTGAAATCTTCAATTTACAATGCCTTCTCCTAAGAAATCACAGATAGGTCGGAAGACACGCGCGGCAGTGAGACAGTCCCAAAATGTAAAGAAAAAGAAGATGGATCCATTGAATGCCTTTCAATATAATCCAGAGGAAGAGTACAATCAGTTGGTTAATGTTGGTAGTCCAACTGTAAAGTCCGCACATTGTTTTGCAACGCGATGGCCTGAGGAACCTCAAGGATTCTGCTGTTTAAATGGAAAGGTTGTTTTACCAGCATTACCACAAGTGCCAGAAGTGTTGAATAATCTCCTACATAAGCAAGATAAGCGCAGTGGTTCATTCATGTTTTCATTTCTTTTTCATTTGTGTTCAATTTCAAAAGAAGGAAAACAGATATTATTGGGAGCAGTTGTTTTGTTGATTGATTATTCTTCAAAAGTTCCTATTTTTATGACATAATTTTCATACATTGTTTTCTATTTTTTTGTTTTGTTTTCCTCATCAGGGTTCTTCACTTTCTTACTTTTTTACAAGTTGGATTTCTTAATGATCTGTTTGTTTCTTTTCAAAACATACACTTTATATACATTGTTTTCTATTTTCTTTGATTTCAGGTTGTTTACTTTTCTTACCTTAGGTACCTAGGAAGTTCGTTCTGTTAATGACCTCTCTCTGTTCTTATTTTCTAATAAACAATTAATCATCATGTTCTCCTTTCTTATTCAGTTCTATGGAGTATGATAATTTAAAACAAGGCCTAATCATTTCAAATGTTTCACTTTCACTTACCTGCATAATAATATACTTTACACAATACATTATACTTGCAACCGCACGAAGGGCGGGTAGGAGGGCTAGTATAAAATATATTATAGTCAAAGGTTAAAGGCAGACCCCAGTTAAATGGTCCGTGATGACGTCATCATGTTGTGGAGTCATGAAGTGGTTGTGATGATTGATGAATGAATTTGGAGAAATCAGAAATCTGTGACATGAGAGGAAAATACTATTCTCTGAATTGTGTTGCCACTCTCAAGTCTTTGTTATCGTAGTTACTAGTTCTAGTTCACTACCTAGATTGGAAAACGTTCGTTAGAGTTCAGCCACTCCGTTATTAGCGAATCAATTCGGACCGGGCAGCGCTAGCATCACGCAAAATTTTTGAATTTTTTAAAATCTCTCAAAAATATGATCATCTGAAAGAAAATTTTCCACTCTTCAATTTCGTTCCTCACGAGTAAACGCCTAAATTCATTATTTTTGGAGAAATTTAAGAAAAACTAAAAAATCACCTTTGGTTTCAACTTTCAAGTCACAAATTCACGATCACCGTTCGTTTATCAGTACTTTCTATAAGGCGCTAGACTTTCTAGGCATTTTACATAGGCGACGCTAGCGATCCTACAATGTGCCCGGTCCGAATCGGATTCAATCCAATTCGCATAGGCCCGTCACACACCTGAGCTACGCCACGCGAACTACGTAGCCAAGCTGTGCCTGGGCTACGGCTACATGTCTGCTGTCTTCACACTTGGACTACGGCTACGCGACTCTTATCAGTTATCATCTCATCCCGCCATCACGGACATTCAAATTTCCATTATTACTAATATTTTGAAAAAGCGCCATTCTTTGTCTTTTAGATATATTTTATTCATGAATTTTATTCTTATGCCATTGCTCCTCATTTTATCTCCTGGCAATTTCATGTCTACAATTTTCTTCTCATTGTTTTCATTGACGTAGGTATTATTGTTTTTCTGACGAATTTTTTGATCGTCTCCAGTCGTTGTAATTTTCTTTGTTCATTTTTGGACACCTACAAAAACAATCTATCGCATTACAAAATCCTTATTACAAATCGTACTCCAGTTGAATAACAAAGTAAGTTTGCGTCTTGATTGCGACTTTGGTATGGAAGACTTCATCTCGCATGTGAAACAACATCGAGTGTTGTATGACCCAAGCCAGGAAAAATATAAAGATGTGAAATTTAAAGAAGATATTTGGCTGCAAATTGCTCTGCAATTGGAGTCGACTGGTAAGTGCGCCTTAAATCTATACTACATACTCTTACCACTGTAAATTGCTACAGTGTTTAAATTTTCAGTGAAAGAGGTCAAGTTGAGGTGGAAAAACCTGCAGAATTCTTACAGGGAGGCCAAGAAACGAAGGAAAGGGAAGACGGGTGATTCTGCTAAGAAATTTAAAGAGCTGCCATATATGCAGATGATGACGTTCATCGATGACATACGAGAGGACAACCGTCTGACGACGTCTAATATTGATCAGCCACTATCGTCATCAGTGGCTGGTTCATCGAACGGCGGTGATGAAAGTACGAGTGTACTCTCAGAAGAGGACGAGTTTATTGCTTCGGCAAGTGATTCGAGTCTCCAGTAAGTTGACAACTTCTTGTGTAATTTTTTTCAATTTTCCATTTGTAAGATAACTCAACCCTACTATTTGCCGGTTATTCTGTAGGAAAAAACGTGTGAAAAAAGACGTCGATTTTGAGATAATACAACTTATGAAGGAGAACGCGGAGGACCGTCGGAAACTAATAAAATTAGCGTCCGAAACGGACGAACTGAAGCAATTCTTCGACGCAATGTGCTCGTCAACCCGGAAACTACCACGTCACCGGCAACTTCGAATAAAAAGTAAAATATTCAAATTCATTGCCGACGAAGAAGAAGACGAAGTGCTGGAGGACAGTTTAAATGACTTTCATAATTCTGTGGACACCAATTAATACGTAATCAACTTCATTAAGTAGCGTAGCTTCAGTCTACATCTTACTGAAGCACAATCTCGGCTCGTACTGCATAATATTGTCTTTCAGTTACAACGCGATTTCATTGGGTCATTTGTACTTTGCATTTATCTTCAATTTTTACCACAAAACTATTTCTATCTTCTCTGACAATAACTTCGGCATTTTCTTCCCGCACAAACTCGAAGTATTCTTCATCTTGCATTATTTTGGTTTCTCTCAGGAATTCAGTAGTGTATTTTGTCACATGATATCTTCGGCCATGCTAGTGCGCTGTCTTTCAGTTTTCCACCTTTTAATTTTCGCAATCAGTTCTTCCTTTTTATCTTTGTTATTGAGACTGAGAGTATCTTTTTTTTGGTTCAGAAGTCGAGACACAGTTGATATGTCGCCATAAATAGAATGCTTTAGCTCATCCGCCTCAGAAGCTAATTTCAGCATTTTGCGTCGATCATTGGCGTTCTCTTCACTAATTGAATAATTTCGGAGTAGACAATTTCTTTGCAACATGGTCCGTCTTTCCTTTCCTCCGTTTCTTGGCCTCCCTGTATGAATTTTGTAGGTTCTTTTGCATTAACCTGATCCGTTTGACAGCACTGTTGTGTCTATTTCTTCAGAAGTAATGTTCAATTTTCATGATGGAAACTATAATTCATATTGGTAGTATACTATGATCTCTTTGAACAGAGGAAAAATAGTTCACGTTGGTGGTAAAGTATGATCTCTTTCAATACGTTGAACACGTTTCACAGGTAAAACCAAACTCATGATTTCCAAATACGTATTGTACATCACTTAATCCCATGCAGTGATGTTTCGCTAGTTGTTGAATACATTTGCAGCTTTTTTACAATGTAACCTATATCCGTAACGTTTTTTTTTTCTTTTAGTATTGTATTTTTTACCTATCTGTCAGTTTCAAACGCATTCTTCTTCTTTCCCCATGCTCTTTCTGTTACTTTTAAGCCCTCTTCCTGTGATTTGGTTCGAGACCAGGTTTGTACTCCATAGTGGAGTACAAAAAAGTGTACAACTCTCAAAAGTTGTAATTTTTGCTTGTGTATCTAATTTTTTATTCTTAATATGTATCAAGAAATTGAAGAGAGACGGCCCAGACAAAATGAAGAATAATATTGTGTAAGCCCAGCATTATTAGAGCCCACCACACAGGTCTTTAAGGAAATTATAGAAACAGAAACGATAGGGGAGACAGTGGAGAGAAGTCGAAGTAGCATTACTATTTAACAAAGGGGACGGAAAAATGATAGAAAGTTATAGACCAATAAGCACGATAGTACAACCCTCTGCAAAATATTCATGATGATGATTATAAAACAAAATATACAACGCACTTCACTGCAATCAACTAAACAAACAGAAATAATTTCTGAATTACGGGAGTCTGAATTTCAGTGGTTCCATTGTATAGAATTTTCATTCTCTTCTAATTTTAATACGTAGAATAATGATATTTCCGTCCATTTGCAGTCATAAATATTTAGATATTCGAAGTACGGGAGTTCCAATTTTAGTGGTTTCACTGTCGGTATATAATTTTTATTCTCTTTTAATTTTAAGAAATAATTCTCGATCTCATAATAATTATGTACAATAATGATATTTTCGTCTGTTTGTAATCATAAATAAATAGATTCTCGAATTACGAGAGTCTGAATTTCAGTGGTCCCACTGAATAGAATTTTCATTATCTTCTAATTTTAACAAATAATTCTCGATCTCATAATATGTGGAGCAATGATAGTTCCGTCCATTTGCAGTCATAAATAAATAGATATTCGAAGTACAGGAGTACGAATTTCAGTTTTTTCACTATAGGCATATAATTTTTATTCTCTTATAATTTTAAGAAATAATTCTCGATCTCATAATAATTATGTACAATAATGATATTTTCGTCTGTTTGTAATCATAAATAAATAGATTCTCGAATTACGAGAGTCTGAATTTCAGTGGTCCCACTGAATAGAATTTTCATTATCTTCTAATTTTAACAAATAATTCTCGATCTCATAATATGTGGAGCAATGATAGTTCCGTCCATTTGCAGTCATAAATAAATAGATATTCGAAGTACAGGAGTACGAATTTCAGTTTTTTCACTATAGGCATATAATTTTTATTCTCTTATAATTTTAAGAAATAATTCTCGATCTCATTGTGTACAATAACGATATTCCCGTCCGTTGGACTTGCAGTCATAAATAAATAGATGTTCGAAGTACGGGAGTTTGAATCTTAATGATTTTACTGTATATAACTGTTATGCTCATAATTATGTACAATAATGACATGTCCGTCTGTTTGTAGTCATAAAGGAATAGATTTTGGAATTACCTACGGGAGTCTAAATTTGAGTGGATCCACTATATACAACTTTATTACCTTCTAATATTAAGAAATAATTCTCGATCTCATATGTACAATAATGATATTTCCAGTCATAAATAAATAATTTTAATAGAATGAATCGAATGAATATGTGAATATTTGAGTTCATTACAATCACATGAATTAATAAATAAATACGTCAATACATTAATATACTGTAGTTTATCGAAACTGCACATGGAAAGAATAAATAAAATAATAGTTTATCTCAATTCAATGAACGAGTATATAAATAGATACACGAATATAATTTATTACCAGCGAAAAAATAAATGAATGAAATTGAAACAATAAATGGAAACTTAGATAAGAATTAGTTTATCTCGATTGAGTGAGTCGCAATATATACGCAATGCATTTTTTGCAATCCAATACAAAAATTAATTTAACATGTTCCGGGGTAACCTCACGTTCAATAAAATTATTATCCGTCATCTGACTTAAGAAAATGCTACTATAACAGTAAATACGAGTAACACGAGTATACCCACACAATTAATACTTTCCCTGCATAACAGAATTTATTTGCCAAGGGACCGATCCCACGGTATTAAAATAGTGACAAAATTTATCTCTGATTTTCTGAGCACTTGTTTTTCGTCGTCCACGGATATTAGGTAACGGCGTGAATTGTTGTATTGGCTCATCAAAATCACAAGGGTCCATAAACTGCACATCCTCAGAATATGATAAGTTTCCCCGACAATAATTATGTAGTACACAAGCTGCCTGAATGAGTAAATCTACAGTGTCTAACTTGCACTCTAGAGGTTTGGCGAATATTCGAAAACGAGCGCTAAGGATACCAAAAGCACATTCTATTGTCTGACGAGCTCTACTTAATCTATAATTAAATATTCGATTTTCTAAGTCGTTTCGAGTCTCAGTTTCAGAGTAAGGAGTCATAAGAGTATCTTCTAAACCAAAGCCGCCGTCACCAATGGCGACATATGGAAACAATTCACCTCCTCCATCTAGAGGTGCGGGTTCTGGTAAGTGTAGAGTGCCCTCTCTCAAACTCCTACCAAAATTGCAGCGTTCGAACACATGAGCGTCACCAAGTCTACCTTTAGAACCAATATCAACAAAGGTAAACTTATAATTGGCGTCGGCTCCCGCAAGTAAGATGACAGAAAATCGTTGCTTGTAACAAAAATAGTCAGATCCACTCTTTAGGGGTTTTCGTATCCAAACGTGCTTCCCATCAACCGCTGTTATGCAATTTGGGAATTTCCATTTTGTATAGAAATCGGTAGCTTTTTCCTTCCAGAAGTCTTCCGTTGGAGTAGGTAAATACATTGTTTGCATGTTCTTCCAGATTGCTGAACACACATCAACGATGATTCCTGAAATTGTACTTTCACCAAGATAGAACGCGTATCCGAGATCTCTATAAGAGTTTCCCGAGGCCAGAAATCTGTGAAATGAATTAAGTAAATACGACAGGTTTAAGCTATTGATGTGATATGAGCACACAACAAGCAAGAGGAAGTATTTTTGAAGCATACCGTAAGCAAACGGCCAATCTCTCACGAGATGGAATTGAAGACCGATAAAATGTATTCTGTTTTGTAATATCTTCTTGAATATAAGCATGAATTTCTTCGAACTGAGAACGAGTGACACGAAAATATTTACGGAATTCTTCATCCGACAGCCGAGGAACCAAGGCGTGATACGCTCCAAAGTGTAAACGCTCTATACGAAAAGGAGTTATCCAGCATGATCTATTCTTCCTTTTCCTACAACGTCTTTTCAACCACAGAGCAAGCAATACTTCATCTTCAGAATCCAATACTCTTCTGAATAACTGCAAGCTATCGTTGGCCATATCGCAGCCGGGAATCAGTAACCGTGGAGGAAACGCTGAATAAAACCAATCTTCGAAGATCGTGATTCATAAAAATTATCTTTTTACCTCGAGAATAACGGTAATTACCAGAATAACAATTCAGATGAGAGTAATCACCATAAATATTTTATTAAATGTCTCCACTTTTCATTATGTTCTAGTACTGTCGATTGTAGACGCATTTATCTCAAGAAAAATAATAATTACTAGGGTGATAACATTATTGTGATCACGTGATAGTAAAACAACCAATAGGAGAATAAGCTAGCCCGGCTACGTAGCCCGGGATATTTCTCGGAGATATAGTTCGGCTACGCGAGCCTGCCTACGCGTAGCTGTAGCTAAGGTGTGAAGCACTCCATATGTGCTGTACAGTGCAACTACGTAGTTCGCGTGGCGTAGCTCAGGTGTGTGACGGGCCTAAGTGATCGAAAGAGTCGCTGCTATACGGAAGTTTTTGGAAGCTCGACAAAAACATGATACGTACCATTTAAAACGTACAGCGCGTACATTCATTTCTCGTTTTTCTCAAAAAAATTAAATGTAAGCGTGGTCAAAGAGTGTTTGAAATAGATGAAGCAAAGTACATTGCATCTTTTGTATATCTCATTTTTTTTCAACCAATGAAAAAACAACGAAAACAAGTCGTTTGAAAATGAGCCCTGTGTTATTTAAATCATTAAATGGACCAAAACTTACGTATCATGTTTTCGTCCGTTCTTTTCCACGTGGAAACTACCGCTCCTACTGGACGTCACTTATGCGATCCAAAGCTCGGAATGGGAATGCATTGCTTGCGAAATCTAGGACTCCAGGTTGTCGCGGCAGCACTGCATGTTAGTAGACAAGATCGTAGACGAGACAAATTTAAAGTTGGTTTGTTTTCTGCTATAACTCATAAGAATAGGTAATAAGGAGGATCTGAAGCAGACGTAAATTACAAATATTCACGTAGGTATATTGGAGAATGAGCGATACCTTTTGAATAATCAGTTTTCAAACAATCATATTCTTCATTAAGGTTAGTTCTTCTCATTTCAGACGTGTTATTGTCATCACCAATTTTGATAGTAAATTTGATTTCTTTGTTACGATGTATCCCGCACCCGTGTGTTATTTTTAGCCTTAAAGAAGTGATCGAAGAATTCCGTTTAGTTCGTCACCATGATATTGCATTAAATTGCGTTCTTCCGCTTGTAAATCAACGAGCTCTTTGGTAATCGCGCAAATAGTGTAAAACGAATGTGCGTATTTTTCGAATGCTCAAGTTAGTGCGTATTTAATGCGAACAAAATGAGTGAACTTAGTCAAGAAGAGGTAAGTTAGCAAGTTGTGTATGGTCTTCTCTTTGTAAAAATTTTCTAACGGGAAATGATAATATTGATGAAAATTACTCGCAGATAAGGAGGCGTAGATTGGCTCGACTTACGGGTCCAGTGAATTTCACAACGAATAGCTTGAACAGCGAAGACCCTCAACTTCTGAACTTATCAAATCAAGAAAAGGCTGCTAGTATGGATGAAACATCCACGGGTAAGAAAGTTCGGTCTCGACGAATTCAATGAGCGTATCTTATCGAACTACATAGGAGTGTATTTCTTTATGTATCCTAATGGATTTTTGTGTTAGGAGGCGCTCCTCTTCTATCTCAGAAGAGTACCTCAATTGAAACCAGTACGAAATCAAATCCTGATCAGTGTCAAAAAATGGATATAGATAATGTGCGTGAACTGCTTGATGGAGATTCGGGTATCGAAAATATGGAAGTTGAAGAAATAAAGGAGATTCTTTCGCCTGTGGAGGTTTGTAGTAATAAATGTTGTTTCTTTTGGATCTGCCATTTGTTAATAAATGAAATTGTTGCATCCTTATTCGTAGAAATTACCAGCTCCTGTAACCGTAGGAGTATTCGACACCGTGAAGTCTTTGGTTAGTTCAATTTTGCAAGTAACCTGGGTTGAATCGAAATCTTCAGCCATTTATCTTCCTCAAACGGCATCTCTACTAAATGATAAAGACTTTCCTGACGATATAAGGGTGAGAAAAACTGTCCCGTTAGATTTTGACTCTTCAAGTCTTCAATACTAACACGTTGTGTAATAATTAACTTACAGAACCTGGTGAACATATGCTTTATGGAGGCATTAAGTGTAGTAGCTGGTCAGAAAGATTCAGCCGAAGAATCAACCGAAATTGATATCAAATTTAAAGGTGTATTGTATTTAGTTGATTGTTTTGAACGAGTATCTACCGAAGAATGTACCAAAGTAAGAAAAACGCTATTAGTAAACGTTTGAAATAGACCAGTGCCTTAACAAAATTGACTGTCGAGTTACAGAAGAATAAATCTCCTCCCAGAAGTACCGTGCTTAGTGAAATTAAACGACAAGCAATCCAGTATACAGTTATGTTATTGACAGACTCACTGCAATTTGAATTCAACGACATGAGAGCGCCGATGACGGCGTCTCATCAAAATCATCCTTTTTTGCAAGTCATGATCAAACGAACTTTACCCAGAGGCTTTTTAGCTGACCTGATTTGTTTCACGAACCAAGATCCGTGTTTGTTTTCAAAAGTATGTTCGCAGAAATTTTCAACGTATCTTCATTCAGTAAAAGTATCGTCCTTATTGATTATATTTTGGTGTCCAGATATTCACTTCCATTTTACAAGGTCTTCATCAGCTAATGAGAAATTCCTCTATCGTTCAAAATTCGCATCGCGCTCCATTAGCAGTTCTTTGCGATTTGACTGAAATTAAGTGTAGTGATGTCGGACGTTGCAGTCCTCGCCCTATATGTTCCTTGATAGTAAAACAAGTAAGTTATTTTACGTGATATATTCTCAGATACTCGGAATTAATTTATCTAAATCACTTCCCGACGCTTCATCTCTTGACTTCCAGAGTCAATTTTTACCAGATCTGGTTACGAACGCTCCCGGACGCGAATTTTCGTTGACCTCGTTTCTCGGCCCATTTTTGTCTTGCTCCGTTTTTGGTGAGGATGATCCGTTAATCAACGACGGTAATTATTTTAGTGGAAATTCACTGACGGATAAATCGATGATAACTACATTTAGACAGGAATTAGATAGCATTCGAGTAAGCGATACAAATGAAATACGATCATTTTCTTTCGTTCATCGAAGTTTGGATTTTGAAAACTATTATGTATACTTCTTATAGATGCAGTTGTATAAAATTTTTCAAAATGCTGTATGGAGTAAAGAGTCTCGATATCCGATGTTGGAGTTCATTGCTCGTTTATTAATAACTAATGAAAAACGAGTGCAGTATCAAGTAGAAGAGAAGACTGTTTGTACGGACGGTCTGATGCTCAATATGCTCTCGGTGTTACAATTTCTGTCGGTCCAAGTGCGTTGTCAAGGATTAACAGCCCACTAAAATATAAATAACTGGGGAAATTTACTATTAATGCTGTATGTTCGTTGGTCATATTTTAGATAAAATTGGACAAAGTGGATCCCATGTATATTTACATGAAGAAATGTTTCTTAAAGACAGCTAATGATACGAGGATTAAGATGACCAGTCAGGAATTGTCCGATTGGCTGGAGACGGCTGGTGAGTTTACATCATCGCAGAAACACCGAAAAGTTATAGATGGACAAAATATAATCAAAAAGTACTCCGTCATTGGAAAATATTCGTGAGATTACTTCATATTTCGGTCAAGTTGGATTGTGTCAATATTTTTTGTCCAAAAAATGAAATTATTGCTTAGAAATCTGAAATGACTCGATGAATGAATGCAATACTGTCATGTTTTTGGGGTAGGCTCATTTTGTACCTCAAAATAACGATATCACAAAAAACAAATCGTAAAATTCAGTCGTTGCTAATTTTCGGCCTTCTGTGATTCCTTACTCTTGTTTTGTTAGATGAAATATGCATTTTGATTATTTCTATTTTAAGTTCATTTTCTTCATTCCAGTTTGTGATCCGGATCCGAACTTCTCAACAGAATGTTGGTTTTTAACAGTTTACTGTCATCATATTGCTCTTATACCCGTCCTTAATAAATATCATCGACGTTTGAGGACAATTCGAGACTTGCAGAAAATGGTTAGTGCATTTTTGTCCTCATTTTTTACAAATTGCTCAATTTGTCTCATATCGACGCGTCTATGCTCTCGAATGTCAAATCGAGTGCATTGGTGGTCAATGACTCTCTATTATTTCGCTCTCATTTGCTCACCTGTTGAAATGAGTATGAGATACTGCTACTAGTTGCGTCATAGTCTATGGTCTGTATCGTATAAAGTAGCAGATTCCTTTTTTCAAATTTTCACTGCCTTTCAAACATTTGCCTGCCATATCTCCTTCGCCTCTTCCTCCTCCCAAAAAACTATGTGTGCAGGAATTTTGTGAGTCTCCGAATACTACTTTTTCAAATTATAACTCTTGAAATGATTGGAGATATTACACAAATTAAAATGTAAGGAAGAAGATAACTGAAGGGACTCCACCTATAAAACCTCAGCTCTTAATCTACCGAGTCGATTTAAGCAAAGTCCCTATTCAGGCTCCTCATAATTCATTTTTATACATCTTTCTTATAAACTTGCAGGTCGAAGAATTACAACATATGGAGCCTCAATGGAAATCGAGTTCCACTGCTCCCCGTAATAGAGAACTTTTAAAACGGTGGAATCAACAATTGAAAGTACGAATTCTTATGAAATTGATGATGAAATCTTAGCCACAATTTCAAAACGATTTCATTTTTTATTTCAGATTCTTCTTCGCAACAAAGTATGTGCTGATATTGCATTATTTGACAGAAAGTTACTCAAACGCGGACTAGACTTTTACACGGGTGTAGGAGAATTCTTGATACGAATTCTGACTGAAGGACCATACACCGATTGTCCTACATTACCACTACCCTCCGACATACCGAACAAGTTTGCTGCATTACCGGAATGGTTTGTAGAGGATATCGCTGAGTTCCTATTGTTTACTTTACAGTAAGCCAAGTTCGTTTTCTGATAAGAATACAAAGAGGAAGTACGTATCGTTCTAAATATGTGGTTCACGATATCTTTCAGATTTGCCGCTCATATAGTTACCAAAGATATGGAAAATACGCTGATTACGTGGTTACTATTAGCTATTTGTGTTCCTCACGCGTTCAAGAATCCTTATTTAGTGGCCAAAATCATCGAAGTGTTATTTGTGCTTAATCCATCGGTGCAGAATACAGCAGATACTAATCTCTATTCTCGAATCATAAATCATCCTATTTCTAGACAATATTTGGCTCCATTTTTGATCAAGTTTTATACGGGTTCGTTGCATACTTACGTTCATCGATTAAAAATAACAAGATTTCAAGTTTTATACACACTTACTGTATTTGCAGACGTGGAGACGACTGGCTCGAGTTCGGAGTTCTACGACAAATTTACTATTCGTTATCATATTAGCATCATCTTGAAGAGTTTCTGGGATAGTGCAATTCATAAACAAACCCTCGTCAACGAGTCAAAGTTGGTATTGATTTGAAAGCATTCAATTAGTTGAATATTGTAGTCGAAAATAAAATTCTAATCGCTCCTTTTTTGTTGTTTCGTTTTTTTAGATCCGGCCTTCAATTTGTTAAATTTATAAATATGTTGATGAACGACACTACTTTCTTATTAGACGAAAGTTTGGAATCATTGAAAGTATGGATATTTTCAGTACAGCATCCGTACTATAATTAAGAAGTATAGGCTGATTTTATTTTATTTCATCTTTATTTTCTAGCGAATTCATGAAATACAAGAACTGCAAGATAATAATAAAGAAGCTTGGAATAATCTAACATCCGAACAGCGCCAAGCGAAAACTCGACAATTGGCAGCTGATGAACGTCAGTGCAGGTAAAACGTGATAGAAATTATCACTGTAGTTTTTTTGTGCTAAAACTGCCATTCTTACGCGTTCCCGCCCAAAAATCAGATTGCAATCATACTCTTTATCGGCAGTATACTCTTTGCTTTATTATCAATGGTTGATCCCATCAGGCGAGCTATTCCGTTGAATAGATTTTTATCTCACTGTAAGCCGATCCGATTGTTCATTTCTATTACATTAATGGAGAAACGGTATTAAATAATTAAATCAAGTTCAGTTATAATTTTGTTTTATTTTTTTTCTTCAAACATTTCTTCTCAACTTCTAGAAAATTTAGGTTCATTCACTTTAATGAAAAAATCCCTAAACTTGAATCGTATTATAATTATTGGAGATTGTCCATGTGTAAAATAATCTCTGGAAGGGATTTTTTCAAAGCAAAATGTAAATTTACAATTTACGTGTACATTGAATAGTATTTCCTGAGCTACAAATTTGTTCAGAGAAAAAAAGTGAGTAAATGAGAAAATAAAATACGAGAAACTTATAAATATTCTCATAAAGAATAGAAATTCATCACTGATGTGAAATTCTCATTTATGATACAGAACATTTCATTATCTTAGGGGGGTTATAGAATTTCAGCTCAGTTCAATAAATACCCAGTTCTTGATCAATTTTACCTGCAATGATCTAATATATTATATTTTCTACTACATTTATATAAAATTGAAACTTCATGTTGCGCTTATTTTCATCGAAAAATAATACAATTTACTTTTAGTTGTATTTGCTGAGATGTGCACGTTAATAATGCAGCATATCTGTCTGAAATACCGTATTATAATTTCAGATCATATTTAACTTTGGCCCGTGAAACAGTGCATATGTTCCACTACCTTACAAAGGATATACAAGAACCATTCTTGAGACCAGAACTGGTTACTAGACTTTCGGCGATGCTTAATTTCAATTTGCAGCAATTGTGTGGTCCAAAATGTGCGCACTAAAACAATAAGTTGTTGTCAAATAATTTTTTTGCTCTTTCAATCTGAACTATCAATTGATTTCATATCATATAGGTAGGAATTTGAAAGTTAAACTACCTGAAAAATATGGTTGGGAACCGAAGAAATTGTTGACTCAGTTGGTTGATATCTATCTCCATTTAGACTGTGATGAATTTGCAGCCGCATTAGCCGCTGATGAGGTTTGTAGGAATAAATTATTTGAATCATTTAAGATCATAAAACTTGTGACCCAAAAGAAGAATTGAATTTTCGATTTCACAATCTTTTGTGTGCGCGACGTGTAAGAAGACTGATGTGTTAGATACATGTAATGTTGCCAAGATTTGAAAAGGAGGGTGAATGTTGTATCATCCCTCCTTTTGTTTTGAGAAAGATATATTTTTCGAGGAAACAAAAATATCAAGTGGAAGTACTTGAAATTAGAAGAAAGGCGTTTAAGGGAGTTGATTTATCCCGCAATCACGTACGGCACATCTTCTCCATTGAAAAGAGAGAGGATGAAAGTTTTCAAGAGTTCTCAATATCAAGCATACATGTGAAAATGCGTCACTTTTTTTTAATCTCTTTTCAGAGATCTTTCCGTAAGGAACTATTCGATGACGCTTGTACTCGTATGGAACGTTTGCCTTCGCCGCCACCTTCATTACTTATCGAGCAATTTCGTAATTTAGCCGATAGAGCGTACAAAATTGCTGTACAGAATATGGAAAAAGAGATTGATTATAATGACGCTCCCGACGAGTTCAAAGGCACGAGTAATTGAATTATTTTTACAAATTACAGATAATATATACATTGCATTAAACGAACTACATAATTATATTTTTGCAGATCCTTTGATGGATACTCTGATGGAAGATCCAGTGCTATTACCATGTGGAAAGGTGATGGATCGCGCCGTTATTATCCGACATTTGTTGAATTCGTCTACTGACCCGTTCAGCCGTTTACCACTTTCTGAAGATATGTTGGAGCCTGGTAAGATTTTCTCTTTCTTTAAAGTTGAGCGACAAATAATAAAAAGAAATGAATAAATAAATGGACAGTGTTGTGCGTTATGATTTGTTACCTGTATTCTCTTTCAGCCGTCGAATTGAAAGAAAGAATCGAAGCGTGGAAAAAGGAGAAACGAAAGCCATCGTTGTCGGGAAAAGCAGGAAGAGATCCTATTCCTCAAATGTCTAGTTCTTAGAAGACAAATGTTTTGTTTTGTATACCGACCTTATATGGTACGTAAACATTGAATGACGGCTCATTGGCTGTAAAATTTGCCCAAGTAACTTTTGTTTTCATTACTTATCGGAGAATACCTCCTTTTGTAAAGTTGAAAGTTATCAATTTTTGTAAAGTTTTTGAAGTAATTTCACAAGATAATAATAATAACGAATAAAAATGAGAACTTTCAATTTGATTAAGTCAGTCTCGTGCTCACTAATATATCCCTCGTATTTTTTGATACTTTTTTTCCCACCAGATTGAGATTACTTTCACGATCTTTATCATGTTAAAGTGAAAGTATGTACATCGGTAATGTGCTCTTTTTTTTTCTCTTTTGCTCGTGAATGTATTTATAAAACTGTGTTGTGAAAATATTACTTCAAAAAAACTGCGTTGTTGTTCTATTCTTCTGAAACAAATCTTAAGAGTTTGTTATTTCCGACCATTATTGTATACTTTTATGATTGTCAATTGTCATTGATTGAATGTGCGAATCATCGCCTCCAAACTCGGAGGATATGATGTATAACAAAGTTTAAAAAGTAATATCTTGTAAGGAATTCATTTCTGTTAGAAAGTAACAAACGCGTAGTATAATATCTGTAGATTGTGTGGATGAGATGAAGAGAACAGTCTCATTTGAATATTGTACTTTTTTCCTGTTGAATATTGTATAAAAATCTTTCACTGTACAAGATGTGTTTATTTTCTTCTTTTAAGAAGAACGATGTTAAAGATAGGGCTTTTGACCGTTATTATGTATTATCATTATTATTTTTTATTTATTTATTTATTTTTTTGAGGGGAGGTTAAATCTCAAAAAACTTGGAAAATGTCATCTGAAACGGTTATGAGTCAAATTGGTCAGACGGTCTAAATTTCTTGTTAATAAATGTCATAACTGTTATAGCCAAAAAATTTTGGTCAAGGTGAAAATTTTTTCTTCATGAAATTTTCCCAACGAGCAAGATTAGCAGTTGAAATTGAAAGTAACCGTTTTTACTGTTATTATTACAGTCATAATACTGTTATAAATGTTTGGAAGTGATTATACGTAGGTATACTACCTACGGCTATACCTACGGCTAAAACGTTATTCGTAGGTATAGTACAATGACTCATGAATTATCTTGTTGCCCTATATTATCATGTCTTGTGACAAATATTTCTGTATTGAAGTATGACGCAGGAATTATCTTGTAGGTACCTAGTAACTTCTCGCAGCGTCTCTGAAGCTCAATGAGCGTGGATGCACATGCTCTTTCACAAAAGCTTGAAGGCCCTGCAAGAACGCAGGCAGTACATGAGTATTGAAGGTGGAAACGTTCGCGAGATGTACGACACTGAGGCTTGCACATATGACTGTCGAACCACGCAGTGCACCTATACATTTTCTTGCAACCACTAAGCACCATACCGACATATCCTGCTGAAGCGGGAACACGACACTGGCTCCCTTTGTTCTGTTTTCCGAGGCTCAATTCCACCCACGGTATTACAAGAGTACTCATGCTTCTACCAGCCAGTCAACACCCTCCCTTCATACTGATGTTGTGGATGATGTAGTTCTAGATGATGTAGACTCGTGCGCGCCAAGAACCTTGAATACTCACGAGAAGTACCTACAATTTGATCTCACCCGTCATGATGAACATAGTCACGGCCCTGGTGTCGTGTCATGGCACTGAGCAATTCAACTCATACTTGGCAACCATGAAGGAGATGGAGAAGTTGATTAGATCAGGCTCCGACATTCGTCCAATGCTATTTCAAGTGTTGATTCTGCGAGAAGTTAGTGCAAATAACGTTTTACCCGTAAGGGTACTACCGGTACCTATGAATAACGTTTTAGCCGTAGGTATACAACTACTACCTACGGATAACGTTTTAGCCGTAGGTATACAAACGTTTTTAGCCGTAGGTCTTAGACCATACAACAGATAGACCGAGCATCGGCCATATACGTGTGTACAACGCGTGTTGAACGGAAGACATGATAAGAAAATAAGGGGGACTGGACCTCAATGAAGGCAACGCGGGTGAACGCGCGGAGCAGTGAAACACACCGTACACCCGCGCCGCCCATTAAATTTGTAAACAAGGTCCAGTCCCTCTTATTTTCTTATGTGTATTCTTATCATGTCCTCCGTTCAAAGATTCATTGCTATGCTCGGTCTATCTGTTGTATGGTCTAATGCTACCTACGAATAACGTTTTAGCCGTAGGTACTATACCTACGAATAACGTTTTAGCCGTAGGTACGAATAACGCCAACCTAAATGCTTTGATCGTTTCAAATATTAGTTATAACGGTTGAAAATTTATCAATCTTTCTTTGAATCGGTTATTGGTCAATTAGTCGAGATCGATAATTTTTTTTTGATCACGGTTAAATAACTGTTGAATTCCAAGCCCTACAATAAACTTTTTGTAAAGTTCATGAACTATGCTAAATAGAACAGGCGAATCAACCAGAACTACAGATTCTATGTTGAATGACTGTTGATTTGCCTATACCATTTACTATGGGTTCATGAACTTCACAGAAAGTGTATAGCAGGCCAGGAAGAGACTAAATTCTCTTCTATAGTTGTATAAAGAAAGATGAGTATTGAGCATCTAGAAAAACTATTGAAGAAAGTTTTGAAAAAGAGATAAAAGTTATCAAAGTAGCAGTAAGTTGTAGACAACAATAATTATGGGATTGGAGGTTCATAGTTATTTATTATACAAGGTCCTAAAGCGAGTGATATAGTCACCAGTCCGAGTTTTACGAAACGAGCTGAAAGCGAGTGGAGTAAAAGGACGAATTACTTATCACGAGCTTGTGGACCGTGTACAATATAAATTTTTTTTTTTATACGTTCAAATTACGTGCAATTTACGTGCAAATTTTGTACCCAGGGTATAACCCGTAACTTGAACCTGTGGCTAAACCAGCCAGTTTATCTACTAAAAATGGCTACCTGTGACTAAAACATCTAGTTCACCTACAGGTCCGCCCTCTGTGATTAAAATAGCTAGTTTACCTATCGAAAACAGCTGATTTATTGCCAGGTTTACCATCACGTATAAAAAAAAAATCATTTTTTGGTTCGCATAGGACAACAAGCTATGTCGCGGGCGACATAGTATCAGGGTCGGCCTGAATCGGATTATAATATTATTTTTCCTTTATGAGTACTGCATCCAAAAAAAAACCTGTATTAAATAGTGTTCTGTACTCTTGTTTGAAATTTGTATTTGTATGAAAAGAATTTGAATTATGCGTATGCAGTGTGAGATAAGTTGGTATTATAAACTTCCTTGGAAGCAATCAAAATATCTTTTAATAGTGACTACCTATATGTTTTTAGGTTCATGCTTAGCTTAGAAGTCACAAACCAGTGTCAATTACTTTTTTTTTTTTTTTTTTTTTTTTTTCTGTTCAGGGGCTGTTCCCTTGAGAGCGTTGAATGTATAATAACTGCTGGGAACAAGTCTAGTTATTTGGTAAACACAGAGATAAATGAAGACCTATCTCACTCTATCTGTACAAAGGGCGTCCAATCTATATATTTCCTATGAGACGGACGCCCTTTGTACAGATAGGTCCTCAAATATTGTGTTGGTATTTGAGGTCCACAAACAAACGACAATGAAAAGACAAATTTAATAATAATAGCAAAGGAAATGTGATGTAATCCCACTTTGTGAAAGAAAAGATGATTCTATTGAGGATTTGCATCCTTCTGCTTTTTGCTTTTTCAACATTTGTTTTGCTTTTTGCTTCCGCTTTTTGCTTCCAAAAATGTCGCCGTTTTTTGCTTCAAACTTTTTGCTTCTACTTCGAAAAAAAAGGAAAAAAAGTTCATCAAAATTTTTTTATACACTAGAAACACAGAGTAAACAGAGGTTGTCTTTGCTACACTTATAACGCAAATACAGGCATCTTAGACCATACATGTACATAGACCACTATAATAATGATAAGAAGCTTGTTGGAACATAGGAGACTCTGTAAGTTGGTAAGGTCTCACGGCGTTAATGTGAGTGGGCGTGGCCAGGGCTGGGCACGGATCACGGATCAACAATTGGCGATCCGTGATCCGTATTCGGATCATTTTTTTTCTCGCGCTTTATGATCTGCGATTGATCCGGATCATTTTTTCATTTATGGTTGATTTGATCCAAATCATTTGCATCATTGATCCGCGGATCGCGTTTTTTTTTCTTGCTCCAGATTGAAGTGAAAAGCTCTAGAGCCTTATAATTTTTCACGTTGCAAAACAACCACATTTTCCATGGAGAAAGAGAAAAAAAATTTACCTTCTATTTGAACTGTAATGATTCGCGGATCACAGATAAATGATCCGCGGATCACGGATCACTGATTCCCGGATCACGGATCAAATATGCTGATCCGCAGTTGATTGATCCGTTGGATCGCAAAGAAATGTTACTGATCCGTGATCCGTGATCCGGATTGTTTTCAATGAACAATGATTGATCCGCAATCCGATCCGTCAAAAGACCGATGATTCACGATCCGCGATCCGGATCAAATTTTCGCGATCCATGCCCACCCCTGGGCGTGGCAAACCATCCGTACCAAACTGTTTCGGCTTACAGCCAACCTCCTATGTTCCAACAACTAATAATGTTATTTACATAGGCTAAGGAACTGCAGGTATGCGCATCTTTGAATATAAACAAACAAAATTAGCCGGAGGCATATGGGAGTGGTGCTGCCTCCGGCTGGTTTGCTTACATTGAAATTATAGAGGAGTGATGCTGCCTCCGGCTGATTTTGGAAAGATGCGCATATGCCTGCAGTTCCTTACATCATAGGCTATTGGCGGTCTATGTACTAAAGGAACTATATAAGGTAGGTATGCGCAAGTGATAAGAAAGGTATCATCGCCATTTTAGAAGATTTCAGGAGGGCCGTGTGAGAAAAATTTAAATGTCAAACATTGAATTTTGGTTAATTAGAAATATTATATCGATGAAAACAAGAAATTAGGGAATTTCCTTAATTTTTTGTAGTTTAAATTCTTGTATTTGATGTTTGATTCTTAAAATTCTCTTAGGATACTACTCAGATTGCTCCTCCTCCGACTTTATCAGTGTGATGACGATCCTATTCTCATCTCTTGTGCATACAGGGGTGCATACCTATCTTATATGTAGTTCCTTACTATGGTATAAGGCACAGTCTGAAATCCGAATCGGGCCAAAGTTCCTTACATTCCCGCCTGCAGCGGTTCTGTCGCTGTCATGTAGGAATCTTTCTTTGATTCAAGCTATTCAAGCAGGGAGGAAATTTGAATAAAATCAGTATAAATCACTGACAGGATCGGCCAAAGTCCAAATTTAATTTTAACTTATTTTATATATTTATTTTATGGAAAAGTAACTATAAGCAAGGCACAGCTATCAGCAGCTTATAGACAATTTTTGATCAAGTAGTTTGTTTTGATTTTAATCTAATGAACAGATTTAAAAGGCTCACTGTTTAGTGATATTTTAATTTTCTGAACAACTTGATAAACGACAAATGCAGTTCATTCATTGTAATAATTATTTAATGTAGGTAACAAAGGCTATTATTGTCTCATCATCGGTCGATCATCATAAACGGGTACATTACTGTATCAGTCAAAGAATTCCTGTAACGAATTTATGGTGATAATATTGGTAAGTATAGTAACATGATAAGATTGGTATCCTATCATATGTGAGAGGACAAATTATTGTAGTTTGAATATTGTAGTCTACCATATCACTCTCATAACAAACTTCATCTTTGTAAATAAGGTTTCTGACTATGATCTCGCATCAACTACCTTAAATATTATTCATACCTTTTAATCTTGATTCCATCTGTAGGTAATAGATTTCCATACTTGTAAGTTCAAGATTTAGTTCATTGCTGTGCGAAAAGAGTGAGTAACCTACCTTCTTGAGACATTGACTGTGACTGCTAACATTGGTTCCCACGTAGTTCTGTCAGCATCCTCCCGTTTTGTCGCGTTATTTAGAAAGACTGATGACATACCGATGTTCATTATTCAAGCCATTCATTAGACTACTTCTCCGTTAGCTTTTTTGTATTAGGTATTCTTTCCGTCATATATTTCCCTACCATATCTGTAATTTAAAACCTGTTTGACACTAATTGAAGCGTTCTTGAAAATTTGTTTAAATGTTTATGGCCGAATCACTCTTAGAGGAACAGTCGCACAACCGCTACAAAAGTTCATCAGTGGTCCATATAATATTATCACCATCTTTTCAGTTTATTTGTTAGTTTCATCTGTGAGTAAGACGATAGTGCTTTGTATTCAATGTACCTATATTTGAATATATTCTCGATGTGTTGTCAATCAAGTATGTACCCTCACGTTGTCGGCGATGACTACGTCTTTTTTTTTTACTCTAGAATTACGATGACTGTTTTATGTGTGGGGAATAGTCTTCTTCCTGGACAACTTGAGCCGCGTAATCTCTCTATTTTGGTTTTTATTTCGATAACTTCAGATTTTTTCATTCCGATGTACTTTTAGTTCAAATTCAATTCGATATGCAATTGTACCTGAATTATGCAAGGTAAAATGAGAGTAATCTTAGGTTTTTTGATAAGCAACTTGGAAACGAAAATCTACTACTGTTGAACGTTCTTTAGTCAACTTGAAAGAATGATGATTGTTCTTGTTTCAGAAGTTTTAATACGAGAAGTGGAGAGCAAGCTGGCGGGCTCAGAGAAAGATTCAATACAGTCTTCCACCGCAGGATGTTCGTTAACCATTGCGAGAAACTCTCGCGATGCACAAACCATCACTGGTTAGTAATTATGAAAATCTTTATTCGAAAATATCGATGACACGAATAACTGCAATTTTTGAAGTAGGCCTAATTACAAAAACTACAAATTTTGAATTTACCGGCGATAATGGAAATTTGAAAGAATTTTTTAAGAACAATTGGAGTAGTCTCGCTTTGCATTCATCAAAATTTTAGGTTTCATTCTAGAAAAATAATAAAATTTTAGTTTAACTATTAGCTTGACAAACTACCCTTTCGTAGAAATTGAAACTACATTTATTTGTGGAAAACGTATGAATTCATCGTACGATTACTCTCAAATTAGTTATTGCTACATTTTTTTTTTTTTTTAAATGAAAAAATTGTTTTCGCCATTTTGATACACTCTTTTGTTCTAGTTTTCTTTCTTGTCTCTTGATAACCGCGAATTCTTTTACAAGTCCTCTTCTTTCATAACATCCAAAGTTGGAAAGAAAAATTGAAAATCGTGTGGCTGACGAAACAATTTCATGGTATTCGAGCATTTTTAATCATTCAAATGTAGTGCTTCATGAGAGCAAGGAGAAAGAAAGAAAAAAAAAACCTTAGCTATTCTCAAATTCACAACTACCAGTACGAATTAGAAGATCTATTCAACGATGAAATCTTTTCTACTTCGAAAAGTTTACCTAATAAGTATGGTTTTCAAACTTCCTCAACCTGTTTCTATTTCTGTTGTGAAAAATTTAATGTTGATTATGACGTTCTGGTGATTTTGGTTTCACCGAAAGAAGGTTAAATAGAACCTAGTTTATTATTATAACATTATTCTGTCCAAAAAACTATAGTTGTGGAAGCAATTGTAGAATTAATGAAAAATGATACCTACCAGTCATCTAATTTTATCTACAACTGGAGCCCAGACCAAACTTTCTACGTCTTTTTTGAGGCGAGTTCTGGATCAAGATCTGCCGAAAATTGGTCAATTCGCTAAACCTTTCAAATTAAGAGTTCAAAAATTATTTTAGTTTGAAACTCTGTGAGGTCATTTTCGTATTTTTTCGTAATCAGCGCATAATTTTATTCGTAAATCGAGTAAAATTGGGAAGCTAGAACACTTTTTCATTTTTGACAATCTTGGCAAGTATGGTACTCTTGGTCCATAACTTGGGCCTGGAAATTCGTAGAAAGTTTAGTCTTGGCTCAGTTGTAAATAAAATTGAAGTACAAATATCGAGCATTTGAAGTGTACACGTTCTAAGTTTTTGCATTAGAGCAAAATATTTAGTTTAAATTCTTCTTCAACTGAATCATTTTGGTGCATTCGTTGTACTATTTATTTGAAACCTTAGACCATAGACTTCTATTGAAAACGCTTCATCACCATCTCAAACACGTTAGCTGGATAATGATGGAGGTCATGGTACTCACTATGTATGGTGATCACTGTTATCAGTAGAGCTCGGATTCCTTGGAATTTGCCAGTTTTCTTCCTGAAGATGCAGATGACGGGTGATCAAATGGAAGTTCATTTCATACCTTGGGGACCCAGGAGAAAAAATTTTATTTTGCCAAAAAATTACGAAAATGAAATAAATGCCAAAAACGGAATAAATGCTAAAAAGTCCCAAATTTCAATATTCGCAACTAAATGAATAAATAATGTCCTCTTCGATGTATGCGGGCTCATTTCATGCGTGTTTTTACTTGAAATCTCTGATTACAAGCTGGTATTCAGTGACCGGAGGCAATCCTTCACCAAAGATAATATGGAGAAGCACGTTATTGTAATGTTTACTCGTTTCATATAGACTCGTTTTATAATACCTAGCTCTATATTTGGCTTAATGGTTTTATTTTATTAAATAATTATTTTTTTCGTACATTTTTCTGATTATACCAAATAATGCCAAATTTCCAAATTTTAGTGCCAAAAATCACCCCTCATCATGCCCAAAAAACCGAGCTCTATAACTAAACTCAATCTTTATTTTTGGAGGTCCAAGTTTGAAACCCAGAATTTCTATGTGATGGCGCAGTAATTAAATAAACTCTATGGCTTACAGGTATACTAAAGGTGAAACAAACCCCTCCTGATCACCTAAAATTTCATAATTTTGATTGAAAAAAAAATGTACACGTAATATTGGAAAAAATTATATTAATGAATGTAATCTTTGTAAAGTGGAAAATATACTTTCCGACAAAATTAAAAAGCATGCCGAGAAATGACGGCCAGATTTACTGTTCTAATTTAGAAGTCCCAGATAAGTAACGAATATCTATTCGTTCTAACGATGAGGTATTTTTAGGTGCTACGGCACGATTGACTAAAAGAAGTCGGATCTACATTTTCTAATAACAGTACCTACTCGTATATTGTTGTACTAGCGGGTGAAACGGCGTTTATGCGAGTCGCAAAGGTTTCCTGTCACAAGCGGAGCGCGGGTGACGGAAATATGAACAAGTTGCATCGCTCTTTGACCCGCGATTCCAATACATCCAATATTTCATTTACTCAGAAGCGTTTAGAGATTGAATGCCTAAGCATTTTTTGAATCTTTCTTTTTCTTTTGCTTTTTGTACAAACGATAATAATGATTTTGACGTGTGCGTAGTGAACTGAAGTAAGTCTCAGGCCCAAATGATGAGGACGATTGTCGCCGAATTGTTAGATCTTGATGCATATATCTGAAGAGTATTCTTGACGCATGGCTGTAGTTGGTAAATTTTTGTTTCTCAAATTATACACGGATATTTTCAGATTAATATTCGAAATGTTTATTTCATTCTACGTATTATTTGAAAAGACTTTCGCTGCACTTTTTTATTTTTTCTGAATTGTTAATTCATGTACACCTGAGACTTTTGATGTTGATGAAACTCAAAAAGATAAGCGTGAAGCCTGCTCTTTACGAAATTCAGTCACATCGTAAGGATATTCACAAAGTACCGCGAGCGTACTTCGCTCTATCCTAATTAGCTTCGTCTGGTTTTTCGGCCTTTTGATTTGATTTTAACATTACTTGTAGATAATTTAAAAAAGAAAGACGTTTGCCTCCTTTTAGATAGTAATGTCATGACCCACAACTTTCCTACACTAATATCATAGGTACGCCAGGATGTCGTAACGTGTTTTAGTAAATTGAGAAGAACGAGGAGTTTTTCGTACATTTGGAATCTATTCCCTTGGCAGAAGATTTTGCACGTGTGTGCAGCTGTTATGCGAGAAAGAAGAAATCAGGGAACAATAACGATGTGCGTGAAACGAGACGGGACGATAATTATGTTCTTTATATTATTTTCTAAATTAGCTAATTAGCAACATAGCGAAGGAGTAAGGCCGAATCTATGTCACACTAGGCGTGAAACGAGCGTACGTTCTTTTTTGCGCCGACAGAGTGGACAAACATAGAGTACGTTTTGCACATAGCCTTGTATATGCAAATGATGAGTTGGCGCTTATAGCGGGATTAAATTTTAGGGGTGATTTTGAAACCGCATTCGAAAAGACTTTACAGTGAAGCGCAGTGCAAAGCGAAGGTATGGCCTAGCTTTTTCCAAGGTCTATAATTCAAGTTAGTAAAGTTTTATAGCATTAATGGGCGATTCTCTCTGTACAAATGAAGGATAGTGACAGATTACCGTGCATGCAAAATTATTTAGCAACGTTAGGCTACTTCCCCTTTTGCGTTAGTTATAAATGTAAATAAAGGATCAGCGTTTATTTTGCGAATGAAGGATTCTTTCATCTTCTTCTCCCTCTCACACACACACATATTCGCTCACGGAATTACGACACTTAGCAAATAATGCAAATTTGTTGTCATCACCGTCGTTGTCATTCTTGTTAACACGTACTTGATTTTAGTTATCGATGATACAAATCGCCATTTTCTTCCTTTTTTTTCTCTCTCTCTTTCCGTTTTTCTCGTATGACGTCAATGCAAAGAAGTGGCCGTCATCACTTAATTCTCAAGTATATAAAGTATTGCATAATTCGTCTAAATTGGAGAAAATTGTTGTATACCTAGTTGTATTAATTGTGTTGAGAAGAAGAGTTATATTGAATACCCTAAAAAATACAATAATATCATAATTGCTCCTTTTCGATAAAGTTACATCCCGCTACCATACGGATGTATAAGCTGTCTTCATCCATCTTATTTTTGAAATTTTCAACATACCATTAATACCAAGAATTTTGCATTCATAGCCTCCGCACTATTTCCAGGATGTGTAATTTTTCCTACTTTTTTTTTTTTTTCTAAAAATTCAAATAGGCCTTCCAGTTTACATTATTGATACATATACCGTTCAGCACGTTGCGCTAAACAATGGACTGGAAAGGTTCTTTCTTTCACGGCGAAACTTCTCTCTGAAAGAGTGATGTATAATATAGAAATGTTGATGTATTCTTTGTACACATTCTGCGTCCATATTTACACAACCTCCATTCGCGCAATTAAAGTCTCTTGAATTTCCTTTCCGACCTTTTTGTTTTGTCCATTCTTCTTCTTTCACTTTCTTTAGAACGAGTATTCGACTTCTAATTGAGAGGAAAATTACTAACAAAACACACTGATGAGAGTTTATGAAAGATAGAGACCGTTCATAAATGAAAAGTCAACGTGCAAAGTGATGAAAAATTATCCGAGTGTTCTGTTTGGTATTTTAAATAAAAGTGCGGTCTCGCGGTTCCCGTTCGATATGGAGGCGTATTAAAAGTAAGGGCTTAATCAACGTCTTGAACAGTGGTCTGGCAAGTTTTTGCATCTTGCACGATATATTGTACCCCCGCTGCAAATGGCGAGAAAAACCCATAAAAATTCTCTAATGTGAGGCAATCAAAATAACAACTTCAAAAAATGATGCTTCTCTCGCACACCGACAGAAACTTCTTTTTTTCATGTCTCTCTGCAATTACTCGCGTTCTTCTTCCCCGTACAATTTTTTTTTTCCACTCTTTATTTTTACGGTTGAAGTACCTTAATCTGAGGTACTGGTGCGGGAATTTGAATTTTTTGCCCCTTCAACACTTCCGTCCTTTCACCTATTCGTTCTATTTATTTTATTCAGCACTTGCAATTCTTCTTAGGCGCATTTTTAGAAACGGCAATATTAAAAAAGAGGTGATGCATTACTCGAACGACTCTCTGGTAATTTTCGAAAAAACAGCGAAGGATATTTTTTAAAGATTATGATGGTTGTAGGATACGTTTTTTGTAGAAAGTCACGATCGCGGTTTTTTTTTATTTCATTTTGATGCGATGCGTATTTATGTAAGCTGTATTCGTTATACATTCTGTAGCTGCGAAAATTTCGCATAGTTTTCCCATCACGTCGAAGGCAAATCGTACGATTTAATGCATAAATTGAACAAGATCGCCACGATGAAGGAAATCAAATCAAAAAGTTGGTTCGAATGTAAATCCGATGTATTGGTTGGTGAAGAACTTAATGAATGGTTAAAAAAATTTTTGCATACTCAGGTATTGATAGGTTTGTCATTACCAGATATATCAAAGGTAAATTATAACGATTTATTTAAATTTCTTATTGAAGGTAAAACTACTCTTAATAATTTACAAAATCAGTTATTATATAATCAGTGTGTATATGGATATTATTTGGAATTGTTTTATGAAATCTATGTGGTAGAGCATTTATCAGGTAGAGTACCTCAAAATTTTAAAGTAATATTGAAAGAAAATTTTGATGTTTCTGAGTCTTACGGATGTAAATTACGTTGGCTTGGAAAATTATGGAATGAGTATAGTAAGATTGGTCAGCTTTCAATGAGACTGCATCAATTTTATTCTTATAGACAGCAAGTTGATAATCTTTTTCACAGTTTTCCTCACTTAGCTAAGGAGTGGAAAACTGATCAGCCTCAGCCTGAACCTTCAAATCATTTTAAATTCTCATCAACCAATCCATTCTTAGTAGATATGGAAACTAATAATTAGAAAGTATATTTTCAATATAAATTTTATAAATTTTTGAGCAAGTTAGAATCCTTGTGAGTTTCATAACCGTTATGGGAAACAGGATAACTTGCACTACTCTATCACTTCAGAAAAGGGTTAAATTCAACCTTTTAATGTGAGCGTTGGTAGGTTTCAACTCCTACATGAGAAACACAGAGAGAAAGGCTGACGTTGAAATTGAGTCTTAGAATTGATGAAATCTTGACTAATTTATTACGACGTCGATAAACGAGTGGGGGTGAACGACCGTCTTTTAAGAAAATTAGCATACTCATACACCTTTTAAAAAGTTCGTCTACTATATCGAAATTTTTTGAGCCTGAATGTCATTAGCACACTCGTGCGCCTTTTAAAAAAGTTTGTCAACTATGCGCAGATTTTTTGAACCTGAATTTTTATTAGCACACTCGTGTGCCTTTTAAAAAGTTCGTCAACTATACCAAAGAAAAAGATCAGTAATTATACTGAGATTTTTGAGCCTGAACGTTCGTGCACTTCTTAAAAAGTTCATCAATTATACCGTAATTGTAGATTTAGCACGCTCGTGCACCTTCCAAATTTCTTGGTTAAATAAGTGAGTGGGTTGAACAACCGCCTTTGAAGAAAATTAGCATGCTCGTACACCTTTTGGTTGACTGAGGTGAACAACCGTCTTCGAAAAAAGTTCGTCTACCACAGATGAGTTGCTTCCATCAAGTATTAAAAATAGTCGGAAAAATCTATAAAATTCTGGGGTGAAGAATTTCACTATGTACCTACCTTGGTATTTCAAGTTTTTGAGATCACTTTCTGGACAGATTGATGAGTTGCATCCAGTACGTATTACAATACTTGGAAAAATCTATAAAATTCTGGGGCGATGAATTTTACTGTGTACCTACCTTGGATGATGAATTTTATTGGGTATCTACCTTGGATAATGGATTTTACTGGGTACCTTACCTTGGTGAAAATGACGTATGGAGATTTCCCTAAAAAAGGCCTAAAATACAAGTAAATAATCACTTTATTTTTGTCTGAATGCTGACTGCACGCTTGTGTGCTCTAAAAATACTAGGTAAACAATTATTCACTTTTCCAGAATAAAAAATATAATTTCTAGATAGAAAGAGGCTGGTAGTTATACCTGGGTCAAAGACCCGATATAACTACTTGTACTCATTGAGTGAGAACCCAATCCAATTCTTTGTTTTTCAAGAGCAAAAGTGAAGTTTTTTGGTACCTAGGTAGTAGGTTTACCTAAGGAGATGAACGGTGATCAGCAACACGTATTGTAGCTGCCTAACTCTCAAACTTGCACACTAGTCTACATACTTTATTCTTATGTAAAGCAGGTACGGTACACGTTAGAGAATAAGTACATAACTGTTTTCCTCAACAATGCGTACGTCGATTTCAGTTTTCATTTGATAGTCTTAATACGTTACGATTTTTTTTTCGATATTTTTATTCGTTACTTACAACCTCGCAAAATGCATCAGCAAACACCAGATCTACACAGGCTGTGTTTTAGTTTGTGATGATTCGCAGCAAGTATGTACCTAGGGAATAACAGCACAAAATAATACACTATCGAAAATGAATCTAAGGTATAGCGTAAGTACTACGTAGATATTCCAAAAAGCGGATAAAATGATTGAAGACTGGCTACTCTAGTACACAATGGTTGTACATTTTTCTACTTGCATCGTATTCTAACTTATTAACAAATATGTTACGATTGATGCAGGACCAGCACTTTTCTATTTTCCCACCAGATGCAAACATCGATTCCATGTTCTTTCCCCGTTATCGAGGGGGAAAAAATGTTATGGGAAATTTCTCACCGGACCTGGATGGATGTTCGTCGGTCGTGGATTGATTAAAGTATAATCGGCAAGATGAAGAAGAAAAGATTCAACAAAGAGTATTGTTATCGAAAGTGATTACAGCAGTAGAAACGAATGTGAAGTAGCTGCAACGAACGTACCATAGGACATTTATGTAAGTAAAATAGTTACACAAATATTATCGTCACTCTTTATTTGAAAGATGAAACTATTCTTGTTCTCATTTGTGAAAAAAGAAGAGCAAGAAAAATTTTTTTTATATCCACTGTCGGGAAAGATGATTACATCTGTATAATGTAGAGTGTTGACGTATACATAATTTATATTAAATTTCTACGACATAAAGGAAAAATTCGGAAGGACGTTGTACATTAACTCTCCAACTAGGAGCTATAGATATTGTACTTTAGGTACCTTGTGTAAGCTCCAATTTTATCTTCAGAAATTGTACTCATATGGTTGTGTCTGCGATGAATAATTATTTTTAAATCAACAAGCTTCGTGTTTCCCGCCCCATCAAGAGCGAGGGGAAATAAATATTAGACCTCGGTATCACGCCTTACGTTGATTAAAAGTGCGCGGTTATACGGTTACACATTCTCAAAATCATGGACCCCGTTTCATAAATCATAATCCGAATGTCGTGAAAAATGGGCTTCGTATTCTCGGCTTAACTGCTTAACTGAAATGAGCGCCACGCTGAATCGTACGTGGAGAATAAAATAAGATATCCGTCTCGAGGAACACAGACTATCACACTCACCCAGTGGAAGAAGAAAATTATATAAAAAAAAACTACCGGCGTATACGTATTACTAGTCTGGTATTTTACTGTGGTGCGATTATTTTTTTGATAATTCGGCAAGTAAAATATGACGTGAATAAAGAGAAACGACGACGACGACGGGACGTATGAAGCTATGAAGATGACTTGTATAAAGGGTAGTGTTGTATTCGTTATGAAGGGGTACGCATTCTGTACATCGCTGGTTTTAGTGTCGAGTCGCGACAATTCGTGTTCTGCTTTAAAGCCAGCACGTTGCGAGTCGCCGCGATTACGAATAGGGCTCGCGTTTTCAACTATCCGTTGTCGGGACATGAAACGACGCGACGATTAATTTTGTTTTAGCTGCGGACGATTTTCGCCTGAGTAACGTGAGAATGTCGAGTTCAAGTGACTAACGCGGGATAGGAAATCAGCGGTCAGGGTTTGATGCCTTCGAAATGTTCGAACTCGTATCATTTTTCTCTCAACGGCAACAGGTATCCGTTGACGCATATCATCGTCGATCAGTACATATTTTCTTTTTCGAAATGAGTGTTGATTTTTATTGTTTCGGGCATTTTTCACACTTTTTGATTCGCCTTATCAGAAAGACGTGATTAGACTTCGTTGAATCGATTTTTCCATCGTACTCATCATTCATGACCGATAGCGTTTTCAGTTCGCCAGCTCGTAGCTGGAAAGATGTGCGAAATAGTTCGTTACCCGACTCGGAGAATGAAATGGATATTGTGGACCAGTATTTATCCTTGGATATACCCTGTGGTCTTGATCTTACGATACTATCAGGTTGGATGAAATTTCGCGATCAGAAACGAGTGAGTTGATGCCATCATATGGGTTTTAATTGATCTACTGTAGTAATCGACTGATATAGAATAGTGCTGTCGCAAACTCTGAAATTTAGACAAAGAGCAGCTATTAACTATAGCAGCGTGGAGTGGAGTTTGTATGTTGAAAATTGATACCAAACCACATTTTTACCGACTTTTCTCGATGGGAAAGAGAGGCATTACACTCGTCCGTTCAGGTTTTCTTATTTAGATACATGTAAGAATCGGGTGATCGTTTACGTATTAACGCATTCTGTTTCGCCGTTCTTTACTCATGATAGAAAAATCAACTGACCCTCGGCTTTCATTTTAAATTTCCTTATAAGAACTTGAACTACGTACTTCATCTGCGAGTGCCAGCGTGCAAGAATATGCAAGCATATTCTTACACCATTATATTTACAGCCCTATATATAGGAATTTTTTGTCGGCGGAACTCCTCCGAAACTACTGGATGGATTTTTTTGAAACTTGACCAGATTATAGTGTTATATCCGGAGAAGTGCACCTGCAATTTTTTTGGTAGTTATTTAGATGTACTCAATTTTTCAAAAAATTTCTCACTATTATGAGTAGCTGCTTACGTTACGAGAAATGGATTTTCTCATCCTTTTGTTATCAGTACGTGTATTGTGATGAAGAATCCTTTATTTTTTTCCTTTTGTCAAGCTCATTCTTTTTATTACTGTTAGTCATACTCGATAGTGAAAACCTTGAGTTCGATTGATTGAGTACAATTTTTAAGTTTTCAACGAGTGTGGTGCGAGACTCTTGGTGAATTCATTCTTAAATTTATTATTGATTTATGCATCATTTTTTCTTTTATACATAATTGATAGTAGTTTCATAGTTGATTTGAGGACTTTTTTTTTTCTTTTTCCAAACATTAAATTCCCGGGTCTGACTTTTATAGATTTCCCTCTTTATTTTTTTTTGTAATTTTATTAATGTACAACGAGGTGATGACCACAGCTGTTGACATGCTCTGTAATATACATTCGAATAATAACGAGTAGATATGGGAAAGAAAAAACATGGAACAGGTGTGAGCATCTTAACATGGTGGTATAATATAATTTCCTTTTCTTATTTTTCCTTATAAAATTTTCGCACAAATAATGAAGTGCGTCAATTCGTGTGATTACCAAGGGCAAGGGAGGGTAGGGCAAGAAGAATTTCATTTTTTAAGTAGTTCAAGTTGAATTCACACTCCGTTGAAGGAGTACTGTTAGATTACAAGCATGACGAGAACTGTTTCTCTGGAATTTTCTTACCTATACGAAAAAGGCGTGCGAGATCTCATATGGAACGATACACCGCATACGTTAACAAATATATTTACGTTTCGAGAATATAGAATGCTTGTATTTTTCTTCCGCCAAATTTTTCTACCATCACACAAAGTACATTCCGAGCAAAGAAATGTTCGTATTCCGCAAAACCTTTTTTCAGCTTACGCGTTTGTTAGTTTATGTAGAGGATACACACGCGACACCAAGTAAAGTTATTTTCAACAAAGAACAAGATTAGAAAAAATAAAAAAAGATACAGAGTGAAAAAAAAAAGACAATCCGTAGTGATAGCCAAACACATTTTATACAGATATGTAGATTGTGAGAAAACGAGAAATATTTTTGAATATTTAAAAGCTTTTTGTATAGATACGTTTTCGGTGTTTCGCGTTCGAAGGTCATTAAAATCGACTGCGATGGAAAAGTGAAATGCGGAAAAAAAAACTTTTTTACGAGTAGATTACCCACTAATGTCGTTCGTTTTAATGGAATCATCGTCGATTCTTTGTAAAATATATAATAAATATTTCTAACTGAATTAAGAAAAAATGAGAGGGTAAAAAAAAGAAAGGAAAAGTTGGAGAAAAAGAAGAAAGAGGATGAAAGAATGAAGGAGGAACGAGACTGAATTCTTCTCGTCGCAGAAAAGCGGAAATAATTAATTTTCATGGTGAAGGCTTCGTAAATACGATTGTTATAATGTTATGGTCTTTTTACTGCGTGAGGGCAAATCCGTTTTAAAAATTTTTCTTCTGTACTTCAAGACAGACATCGTTTAAGAGTTTTTCCTCGGTTAAACGAGTGTACATTTGTACCCATTATCGAAATTCGTTTCAGGATGGGTACTGATGAAGTAAAATCTTATTCAAAGCATAGTAACTTACTACGCAACCAAACAAATTTTTTGTGCTTTCAGAAATTTGAACTTTATTTTGCTACAATATTATGCCTTAATCTTTCATCAACCAAATACTTGGTGGAAGAATTTGTTAGCCTTTTGACACAAAATTCTGAAAGAAGGAAAAAGAAAATGTTACGGTAAGTGCTGACGAAAACGACATCATAGCCTAGTCCTCAGCAGAAAATTGAACGCCTTTCTATGATGAAGAGCTGTTCGATATTTCTAATTCAGTTTCGAGTGTTCCGGGGATATTTTTGCGCATTTTTGGAAATGTTCATTTTTCTTCTTTGCCATTTCTTGTATGCAAAAAAAGACGATAATGAAAAAAAACCCACGGGTTCTTGAACGGAGTTAAACGAGAGGTGCAGGAAACCTGTTTTATGGGAAACAGAGTCCCCCCCTCCATCATAGAGGTTAGGTTTCGTCCTATGAAGTTTGGTTAGGTTTCCGGACGGCAGACTTTTTTCCGAGATAACCCCCTTGAAACAGGTTGCTTGTTGTTTCTCCACTTTGTTTGAGATTTGTAGTATATCTAATACTAGTATGGTGTGCTAAGTTCTATTTCGACGGACGAATTTCCAACTCATCCCACCTCCTCCTATATACGGGAGAATATTGACCTGAGATGCTCGACTTGTGACATTGTCAGACAGACGTAATCCCGTAGTCGGGTGTCTAGAATAATTACTGCCCATTGGGAGTATGTCATGCTAACTAGTTCGCGGACTCACCGCCCTGCTCGTTTACTCCTCCACCGGTAATTCTCAGCCCAGTAAACTGTAACTGTATGTTGGACTGACTCAAAATAACTTAGTATGCCAATGATACAAATTCCAAAGTAGCGAAGGTCCAAATTTCTATGAATCCCTAAATTACGTGAAGGTTATTGATGACATAATGCGTCTTGCAGAAAAGCGTCTCGCAAATTTCCGTCCAATCTTCAGCCCGAAAACACATCCATATCTTTTCTTCGAGATTCAAAACTTATAATCTCACGTGTAACATTGCGGTATGATTCAAAAACAATAAAATTCCGTAGTTGTCTTTTCAATTTATTATACTTGATATCAGTAAATAGACTCTACGGTATTTTTAGTTTTAGACATACAATTTTTGGTGATTTCGAAATTACTTGAAAGTTTATTTTTAAGTGAACGAAATATTTGTACCCATTCATTACCACTTACGTATCCCGAGTTTTGCTAGTACACAAAAATTTCGGGCAAGGACTAGCAAAATCAAAAAATTTTGAATCTAAAAGAGCGGCTGTAGTGCGTCTGTGTGAGATTGAGGTAAAAATCTTCTCAGGGCCCTGGTGATGTTGGGATCCGAGTCCGTAATTTTGAGATGTATATGTCTTTGGGCTAGGGGCAGTTCGAAATGTGCGTCACGCGACGCTTTCTGACGTCATGAATGACCTTGACCTATTTCAGGGACTTGAAAAATGTCGACCTTGAGCCTTCATTATTCCAGGTCTAGTATACAATATACTAGGCTTAGCTCGGAAAAATCTTGACTTTTAACCTTCATTATATCGTCCTAGGGCTACTATACAGCATACTAAGCCTGAACTAGGCTTCTATGTAGTAGGTTTAGCCTTCATCATACAGGCCCAACATACAGTATACTAGCCTTATGCTAGTCTAAGAAAGGGGGCGAACGAGCGGAGCGAGTGAGCTCTCGAAAGCTGGTTAGCATAAAATATTGTGTACTAGATTTATACTAGATTATTATTGAAAAAGGGGTTTCCAATTGTACAAATCTACTTTATTAGTTGCTTATTCAAGAGTACTATCGGGTGTTATCCCATCATCAGTTGGTTGCGATACAACTGATGATGAGATAACACTCTTGAATAAGCAACTGATAAAGTAGATTTGTACAATTGGAAAACCCTTTTTCAAAATTAGTGCTCTACTTACACCTCACTCACTCATCATGAGTTCCGATTCTAGGTTATTATATAGGCCTATAATGAAGGTTAAACTTACGATAATCGATATTTCGATACAATCAAGTTCAAAGTACGTATTCATAGAAGTTGATGTGTCGATATAATCGATATTGATATATTTTTACATTGTATTTCTTTGCAAACGCACTTAAATTTATATGTCTTTCTTCTTCAAGGACTTCAGCGGAAGATTCTTCACAGTCCTTAAATTAAATTAAAACCTTCCAAACGCGGACACGTAAGTTTTCTCAAGCCATGTATCCTAAACAAAAATAACAGCCGGGTAAGAAACTGGCTATTAAGAAATTGAAAAATATGAGGAAATTAAAGTAATTCGTATTTTTGTATAAGACAATTATTATGTGTATTAGAACGTCGAAAAATGAAGCCAATAAATGAATATCGGTTACAAAAATTAAGAGTTCTGTAAAACTCGAGTCGAGTTGGAAAGGAAGACAAAGTCATCCAATTTTGACTGAGAAATGTGCATGAAAATAAATTTTCTGGAATTGCTGATCAGAAATGATGAAGGAAGTGGGTTCTGCTGACGGAAATGGGCTGTATTCTTGAAAGAAAGGATGAAGCTAGAAAAAATCTACACCCCCCCCTCCTCTTTATTGTACTAGAATACGTAAAATGAAAGGGAGAAATCGTCCGTCCTCCTCAATTCGTTCATTTCTCTTTTTCTTTCTCTGTTCTTCTTTTGTATTCAGGCTGAGGAACGTGTGTGCGTTAACCGAAGTGATATACAAAAAGTGCACTTTACCGCGTGAAAAATGTATTATCGAATGATGAAGAGGACAAAAGGGTACGAAGACGTTTTCCAACTTTTATGTGTGCGGTATACGATATAGGTTTTATTGATCGAAGTTGATATTCTGCGTTCGTTTATCTCGATATCGAGGAAAGTTTGCACGTAAATTGAGAAAAAGCGAACTACGAGCTTTTAATCGAAAGATAAATAGGTTTTCCTGTAAATAGTGTGTTAATAAAGTTTGCTAACCTTTAAGACGAGACCGAGTCTCTTCGGTTGATGTTCGGAATACAAGTACGTGTGCGTACGCGTTCTATTCTCGAGATTCCTACCCTCTCTTTGACGGCGATCCAGTATCACATTACATAGTTATTACTTGATGGTTCGTCCGTGTACCTTAAAGTTTGCACTTACTGGAACGAATAGTGGCCAATTGAAAAAAAATTTATCCTTGCTCTTGTTTTGAAATTTGCTTCTCCGAGAAGATTGCTGAGAAGGCGTTTAAGTCCGTGCAATCGTTGAATATGTCCTTTAAATATAATAATGACCAAATTTTATAATCAGTATTTAGCCATCAATTGAACACTCCCGATAACTCAGCCGATACACGTACATATGTTACGCCCAATTCATGAATTGGGCTTGGGTTTATGGGACATATTTTCCAAAAAACACAAATTTTTCTCTACTTCTACTAAACTGATTCCCTTACCATTTTTTTTTTTTTTTCAAATGAAAGGTGTTTACCTCAACATGTGCAGTGTTTAATATTAAGCTCCCATCTTCAATAGTTTGAGAGAAATCTCAAAACGCGAATATAGAACATGTGCGTAGACAGTTCTCTCATTTTGTGAGCGAAGCAGATCACGCTAATTTTACAGAGGCGTGTACAAACTTAGTAGGTATCCTTTTCATAAGAACTTTTATTTTAGAGAACGTTCAAGCATGGTATAAGTAAATAGATTTTCAGTCAGAAGAACTTCTTCAGAAATATTAAAAATGAGTGAAATAAACCTCAAAAATATAATCTCACTAGGAATTTATTCAGTTCTTCTACGAGACTCGAGAACGGTTTTCTCCTGGAAAAAGTGATACGACCGCGGGCGCCTCACCTAGAAAAATGAAACCGCTATCCACGTATCGCTTCTTCGTGGTCGAATTGAGAAGAACCTTGGGGAATAATCTGTTACGATTTGAAGTTAATATTTTCGCAGTTTTCTTGGCACCGAAACGTGAAGTGCATACACTCATGGAACAAACAATACAGCAAAGCTTTACCGCTGTAACAAATGAGTTGTACTATGGTAGAAGAAAAAAAAATGAGTGTACAGTGCACCGTAACGTACGAGATTCATTCCGGACAATATAGCTGATAAGGAAAGCGAAACGAAAAAGAAAAAAATCAGTGCTAAGAGATAGCTGTCGTATATATGTATATTGCATTTCTGTTTGAATATCCAATACTCTGGCGGAATATAGTATACTATGCGGTAGAATATGTTATACAATAGTATACTTCGGGGAGTATCGACTTAAAAGTTGCTGTATCATATACCTTATGAAACTTTCAAACATGAAGATGTAAACATCTAAGGTATTGACTCTATGGTATTTTATACTCGTATGAAAGGAAAAGTGTATTCTGAAGCTGAATTTTTCTCGTAAATAATACATGATATTTCTCCATATATGATACGTTGCAATATGATGTAGGAAAATCTTTCCAGGTTAAAGGAATAAAGTGAAGAGACTAGGAGTGTTTTGGAAACCGTTATCCTATACAGGTACTTATTCTCCGCATCGAGAGTTTCAGTTTTCAGCCCTCCTTACGGACGAGAAAGTAAACGTGCGTGTCCAGTTATGACGTAGGTGTGCATCAATTGATACTCGTGTGGGTATATCTACGTCGAATAGAGCCATGTTATTGGCAGATGAGTAGTTAATTTTCTGATTCATTTTCAAACGCGACAAATACTCGCTGCTAATGCGGCGTTATACCGACGAAGAATTTTATAAGCTCGGGAAAGCGCAGTCTACAATCATAATCTTGTATGACTTTGTTTAAACCGATTCTCAATAATTTGTCAACTTTTGGAAAATAACAATACAAATTCTTCCCTAACTTCGGCCTTGTATCCCTCTTACCGAATTCTTTCTTTCTTTATTTATTTATATTAACGAGCTTTAGCTACACGTATGACTATTAGCTTGGCAATATTTGAATTTACAAAAGAAAAACATTAGGAAACTTTAGTTGTGTATAGTGGTTAGATAAAGAAGTAAAAATTGGTTAGTTGTTGTTGTAAAGTGCAGGAGATGGTGTCAGAATTATTTTTGGGGGCTTTTGGAAGGGAGGAGGGGGTATTAGTAGCAGTGCAAAGCGGTAGGAGTTCTGTACAGAAGAAAAGAATGGTCGACTGTTAAATTGTCTACTTTGCAGGGGGGGCAAGGTGGGGAACCTGGAAGTGGGTAATTTTTGTATGACCAACTCTTAATCGGGTAAGGATGACTTCTTCTCGTCTCGATTTCCTATAGGAGGATGACCAAGCGGTGGGGATTTTTTAATAAGGAGAAGTTTGTTATGGAGTTGATTTTTCCAGAGTCAGTTCCATGATTGTGTAATAAGAATACGGTCGTGGTTTTTGTAGTCAGAAGCGGGAAAGCGGAAGTTGTCGGTTATTTTCTTAAGAGAAGTAGAATGTTTGGCGGCTTGGTCAACAGCATCGTGTTCAGGTAAGTCGATGTACCCAGAAATCCATAAGAACGTTATTAGGGTATGTATGGAGTCCATGAGTGAATAATGTGAGGCGTATGCGTTGTGTGAGTAGGTTGGAGTTGTTTGAGTCAGGGAAGGAGGGGAGAAAGGATAGTGAGTCGGAGAGGAGAAGATATTTGCCGTCTGGGGGAAGTTGAGAAAGGTGGGAAAGGCAGGTATGTATGGCCATGAGTTCAGTCGTAAATATAGAGACTTCATTCTTTTTTTCTTCTCTTTTCTATATTCTAAAAATTTTTGTTTCCAGTTTATATTCTCTCGTAACTAACTAGTGACATCGTATTATATTACAGAAAAAATCGAGTGCGTTGTCTACAATCCCTCCGATTTCCGCCTCTTCCTTCTGTAATTGTATCTTCATTTATGGTAAAGAAATACGAAGTATCTAAACTGTACTTGACTACTTGTAAATATTTTTGAAAATCTCATGGATTGGTCGAAGAAAGAATTTAAGGATTTGTAGTGAACATGACGTAATGAGATGACTCTGACAATTTGAGTCCTTGAAAAACCTTTTATCTGAATTCATATGAAAATGAAAGGCTAACAAAATTTTTGGCCTGAATCCTTGCACAGGGTAACAGAAAAAAAATTCACGCCTAAATTGTGATCTAATTAGGAATTTACAAAGTTTTTTTGGTTGCGTTGACCTAAACTACATACTCAGAATTGTTCGAACTTCTTCATACATTAGCGTACGCTGGATCCAATAATTTAACGGTCAAATTGAACGGGAGGATGTGGGGGGGGGGGGTAAGTTGCTGGACGAAAGTATCGAAATCCCGTCAATTTTTCAATAGGATTCAGACCGTACATATAATTTTTTACAGTTATCTAATAATTGTTCTTATTTTATTTTGTTTTAGTGGAAATTACGATGGGGCGTAGTGACCAAACTATCACCGGCTGCAGGTGAGTCAAAACGTTTTCTGTATTAAATTCGAATACCATTATATTTTTGCAACGGACGGCTATTAGAAATTTCACAAAAGTTTTTCAAGTACAAAAGTAAATTCCGCGAAGCGGTAACGCGGTATTCTTGTTAGTTGGGCGCGTCTCTCGCTCGCGGGCATTTGGCATTCCACCAAGGTCGCTATTCTCCTAACGCTTGGTCGTAAATTCTGGTGCGCTGCGGAGGAAGTAGAACGAGAGGGTGCGTCATTTTAAAAGGCAATTGCGGCAGCGGGCTCCTAGCCTGTTCGCTTGATCGGGGATTACCATACTCGTAGTACAATACTGTTGCTACGTACTTTTGTACGCTAGACGCAGCACGAAGCTCTACAGACTGAAAAGTGAGTGTGAAATAAGCGACCAGATATTTATCTTGATGGATGCGTGTCGCGGTGCATAAGGCGGAAGAAACTACGTTATAATACAGATAGGAAGTATTCGTCGAGCAGGAAGTATAGAAATTGCCCGGAAAAATAGATTAGTTCAGCAATTTCCTTTACTTGAACGTCTATCAGACGCTCACGTACCTTTACGTGTTATTTCGATTACACAGTATGATTGTGTGGATCTCCGGCGAGTAGAGGAGACTATATCGAGGAAAATAATATACAGTATTATTGAATACGATGGCCTGTTGGAACTGTCCGCGCCTATGAACGGATAATTTTCCTTCGACTGCTTAAGGTAAACATGCGAATAAACGCGGACGCTATATACAACGTACTTTATTTCTCTCGTCAGTTTTAGTTAGTTAGTTCGTTAGTTAATATTGTGTCAAACTATTATACTGCTGAAGTAGGTACCTAGTTTATAAGCGCGAACCAATTAAGGCGTACGAGTTGTTATTTACTTAAAAATTTATCATGTACTGTATCTACGAATGTTATGAAGTTGTATAATAAGTATATGTAATTTGAGGTTTGTTGAATTGCAACCACAGAACAATTGAATGCTGGTGAGATGAGGTGTTCTTTAAGGCTTATGAAATCTGAGATCTTGTTTTTAATCTCGATGTTCTTCCTCAACCAGCCCCTTGTACTAAGACTAGACGGGATTTGTATGATCCAAAACAACAAACATCTTCTTAAAAAAATGTTGTTCATATTCACCTTTCTTTATAGGCCTATCAGCTTCTCTGTTTCCCAGTATTGTTCTGTTAAATAGCTGTTATGTACTCAAAATTCTACAATAAATTTTTTGATAGGTGGTTTCCTCCGTTAAATTTAATGTCATTTTTCGTTTTCTAATAAGAAGTACTAAAATCCTCAATTACTTTTTTGAAATAAGAGAGATACCTAAACAAAGGCACTTCGTTTTTGAAGTTTCTTGGGCCGTCACAAATATCTCCGATCTGATAAAATTTACAAACTATTCAACGAAATGTGGTGCAAAGTTCACATTTTTGTTGATTCAGCCCTAGACGAACGTACAAGTAGTTATGTGTGAACCGCCGATACAGTCGGTGTATAAATGCCGTTTCTAAACATTGGAGGTCAGGAAATAAGCCGGTTGGGTCCTGTTTTGGAATTGGTTCTCTTGCTGTTATCAGACAGTGTACCAGGTGTCACGTGACCCCTTTGCCGAGCCCGGAACGTTTTCAATGTTTTTTTTTTTTTTTTTTATTATTATTTTTAACCGAATTTTCGAGAGAAAAGAAAACTCGCAGCCCGGCCACGTGGTCAGCTGCTTGAGGTTGCCTTCATTAACTTTGTTGATTGAGGCAAACAGGTTCACGAAAACAGGGAACCTGTTTTATAGGAGTCACTAACATGCATTGTCATTCAAGTCCCCCTCGTATCGTATATAGCTCGAAGGTAAAAATTTTTGAAAGTCCCACTGGACGGCGCCCGGCACCCCTCATTTTGCTCTGAATTACCCTCCCATAAAACAGGTTTCCTGTTGAAAAGACACATTAAAATTGTCTCAGTGATTGCTTCGGGTAGAAACAAGGTTCTTTTTGTGCGCTAAAATTTCGTTTCCTTGATAGTATGCGTGTGTGTGTAAAGGTGTCAGGCCTGATAAATCGAATACTACTCGCGAATAGTATAAGACGAGAAACACGTTTGAAGGTATACAGCACGCTTACGACACCAATGCTAACGCACGGCACTAAAGCGTGGGTATTGAGGAAGAAAAATAAACAGAGAATATCGGCGGCAGAACTGAGGTTCTTACAGAAAACAGCGGGATACACTCTATTGGGTTGGCAAAGAAATGGGAATATTAAAGAATATAGAAGAAGACAGTTAGAACATGTGCACCGGATCAAAGAATACCGATCACCGAAATGGGCCGAAAAGTACACACCAACTGGAAAGAGAGACCGAAGCAGATCCTGGAGAAAGCTCGTGGACACGTCAGCATCTTCCGAGACCGATGCGACACCGCAGACGAGCCACAGAAACGACGACGACATGCTGCCTGAAAAGTAAAAATCGATTTATTTAAAGACGAAATATACTAAAGGTGTATATTTGAAGAAGAAGCGATCTTAAGACTCCGTACATGAAAATGTAAGAGATGATCTGAAATAATTTACCTAAATGAGTGAATTTGTACATTAATTCTCTTGAAACTTATTAGAACAGGTGTTCTGAAAACACATGATCGACGTTTCTATTTTGCAAAAGACGTACATAAACTTTGGTCGTGAGTTAGTGTTTAGACGTTATTGTTGCCCTCTGTCCTATTTGCGTGATCAACTTGGACTAATCAAAAGTTGCAAAACTTTTTTCAATTTTTTCTCATTGTTCCGTGGATAAATGAAATAACTCTCTCGTTTACGTTTTATATGAAGAAACTTTGCTGCCTTGTTACTTCTATCGAAATCAAGGTGAAAATGCTTTAATCGAGCGTTCGCCCCACGAATGTATCCCTTAGTAACACGACATGTTTTTTGTAATTTTGATTCGTGGCCCTTGTCTAACAACTATTCAAACTGTATGGACATATTGCCGTAATTTACATGCTAAATAATTTGTCGAAGTTTATTCTTTAGAGGCTGTAGAGCTATATTTCATTTACTACTATATTATTACACTTTGACTTCTTAGATGGTCTTCAGATGTGGCGTAAATCAATTCAATACTTCGTGCTCTTTTTCCAAAAATTCGAAATCTACTGTCGTCGATTTTGTATCGCCTCCTTGACATTATCTTTTTGTTTCTCTTGTAAATCTCTATACCTAAATCGGACAACGCACAACTTCAAACAAAAAAAACTTTCCTGCATAATGTTGATTCCTTCGTTCTTACTTTCTTTCGATTTCTTTTTGTTCTTCTCACGACCACCCTTACAAAAAGTTGAAATCCATCCCTTGTATCATTTCGTTACACTGGGTAAAAGAAGATTCGTTTTAGAGGAACATTTTTTCCCTCTTCGGATCTAGCCTCTCCATCGTATGTGCGTCGCTGAAATAATAAGCAACATCAAATGTTTATTTCAAAGACCTTTTACCGAACAACCATATTCATTTGTGTCTGATGGATGAAGCGAGATTCTTTCGATGAGAGCGGGTCAAGGAAACTCGATACGGATGAAAGATTAACAAAATTGTTACAAAAATGTCTGTTTCCGCGTGTATCAATAACGCAATTCTTATTTGAAAAACCGAATTACAAGTGTACCTTGAATGTCTTCGTGATATTCTCGGGCGTTTTTAAGGAATTCTACGACGGATGCCGCTTTACAGTGGCTCAAACGTCAACATTTATATGGTTTTATTTTCTTTTCGCGATGCTTACATTTATTGTACATAGCAGCACTACTGGGTATGTACTACTCGTGTGTTAGAAGTCACGCGTCAAATCAACGTCATTTTTACTCCGATTCTGACAAGGGTGACAGATTTAGTTAACTAGAAGAATTTACGAAAACGTTGATGAGACTATGCACAAGGATGTGATTGACGGGCCGATGTACAATATATTCACCCCTCACAAGTCTCCAGCATTTCTCTGGAGACTAGGTGCAGTTTTGTTTCAATATAATCTTGAATACGTGGTTCTTTTTGAAAGGGATTTTTAAAACCTCCTCTTCGTGTTGTATTGCCCTCGATAAGATGATTTGCGGGTTAACGTTGGTAAGAAGAAATTAAAATATTCGACCGAAGGGAAAGAAATGATCTGATCTCTCGAATAATGAAACGAGCGAATAAATGTCACCTGGGTCTGCTGCGTTAAAGTTTACTGAGCATGCCGCATTTTAAAGGGGTAAGCCGAACTAAAAAAAAAATGATTCTACACCCGTCTATTAGGAAATAAACACTCACTAAGGGGGAGAAAGTAAATACGAAAGTTTCGATTATTAAATTTTGAACGGACGGTCTGGTGTGAAAGTGGAGAATGTCTTCGTTACAATTTGAAAACTTGTTTCTAGGCGCCAGACCTTTTGATTATTTGTCCTTCTCCAATGGAAAAGTGATGAGTTTCTCAATTTTTTTTCCTCCTCATTATTTCAGTCATTTTTGTAATTTTCAGCGCATTCGACGTTTCATTTCGGTAATTATAGCTTTCCTGCTCATTTAATAATATGAAATATCGAAATAAAACGGAATATTTTTATATCACCATCGTCAAGAATTCTTATAAGACGAAATCACGACTTTGCACTTGCGTGTATTATTGAGCAAATTGCATTTAAGTGAATTAAGAGTGAGAGAAAGAAAATAGAAGACGAATAAACGAAAGCAGCCGAAAATTTCACGAATTTCATCCATGATAAGGAGAGTTTATACTTATTTGCGGAAAAGGTTTGATTTCGGAGAATGGTATATGCATAAAAACTGACAGGTTCTTGCTCAGGGAACAAGAGTTGCGGTAGCGCGACTCATGGTTTAAGGTTGAAGATTCTAAGTTTATGTAGATTATAGGATATAACTAGAGCTAGGATTCCTCGGTTTTTGTCGAATGAGTTTGCTAACGGGCAGATCAGTAGAAATGAAATAGGAGTACGTTTCATAGTGGTAGGGACACATAAAAAAAATTTTATTTAACCGAAAAAAACCGAAAACCTTTTCAAGTACCGAAAACAGGCATAAAACCGAAAATGACCGAAATGGTGAAATTTATCAAAACAGTAGAAAAAAACAGTATATAGCGAACAATTTTGAGAAATGGAAGTACAGAAACGATGCAAAAGATGAAAAAAACTGTGTTACTCATCTACTCCAGTCGACGTAGAACGTTTGTTCTCCGATTGTAAATATATTCTTATGGACAGAAGACACTCTTTCACACAAGATGACCTCGAAAAGCACATTGTCGTGCTCTTCAATAAGCAGTTTTTGTAAAAATGTCAAAATTTCAGAAAAATTTGTGTCATTTTTAATTTTTTTTCTATTTTACCGAATAAAACCGAAAATGAGATTTCTTAAACCGATTTTCAATGTTTTTACAACCGAAAAATCCGAGCTCTAGATATAACCTAACCTAACCTAACCTAACCTAACCTAACCAGAGTTACGCGCCCCTCAGCGATATAGAGGAACAAGGAATTTTTCTAACTCCCATAGAAGATGATATAGAGGAGCCAGGAATTTTTTTAAGTGCCATAGACGGCTATAGAGGAGACAGGAATTTTTGCAAGTGCCAGCGTTGCGTATCCGGGAAAATTTTTCTGTTCCATAGAAGACTATAAAACAGCCGAAATTTTTCCAAGTTCCACAGATGACTATACAAGAGCCGCGAAAATTTTTCAAAGTCGCATAGAAGAGCTCGAAATTTTAACAGAGAACCTGTTTTATGGGAGGCTTTTTGAGAAATTTGTCGTGCGCCGTCCGCCGTCCAGCAGAAAACTTGGAAAAATTTCGACTCTCGAGCCATATATCATGGGAGGGGGGACTTGGAAAAACGACGGCTAAAAAAATACCCTAGACCTACATAAAGCTAGTATAAAGAAGGCCTACACCTGCTATAAGCCTAGTATCTAAATTTTTCTCGAATCTCAAGCTATAAATGATAGCTCGAGAGTTGAAATTTTTCCATGTCCCTTTCATATCATATATGGCTCGAGAGTCGAAATTTTAACAGGGAACCTGTTTTATGGGGGGCTATTTGAGAAATCTGGCGTGCGCCGTCCAGCGAAAAACTTGGAAAAATTTCGACTCTCGAGAATATATGATAGGAGGGGGACTTGGAAAAAATTTCGACCCTCGAGCCATATATGATAGGAGAGGGACTTAGAAAAATTTCGAATCTGAAGCTATATATGATAGAGGAGGGACTTGGAAAACTTTTGACTCTCGAGCTATATATGATAGGGGACAAATTTTCCCAAGTCTCCCTCCTATCATAAATAGCTCGAGATTTGAGAAAAACTTGGACTTTCAAACTACATTATACTAGGCTTATTTTACGTCTAGGCCTTCTTTATACTAGCTTTATCTAGGTCTAGGCTTCCTTGAATTTTCAATACCAAATCCTATTTGACTCATAAAACAGGTTCCCTGCGTTCCTCGTTTAACTTCGTTAAGGAAGCCGTCGTTTTTTCTAAGTTTTTTGCTGGACGGCGCATGGCAAATTTCTCAAAAAGCCACCCACAAAACAGGTTCCCTGTTAAAATTTCGACTCTCGAGCCATATATCGTAGGAGGGGGACTTGGAAAAATATCGACTATTGAGCTATCATATATAGCTCGAGATTCGAGAACAATTTAGACTATCAAACTATATTATACTAGGCTTATAGTAGGTCTAGGCCTTTTTTATAATAGCTTTATCTAGGTCTAGGCTTCCTTGAATTTTCAATACCAAATCCCATTTTACTCATAAAACAGGTTCCCTGCGTTCCTCGTTCAACTTTTTCTAAGTCACTACACTAACCAATAGAGGGGTCTAGAAGAGCCCGGAATTCTTCAAGTCCCTATACTAGCCCATAGAAGGTCACGAATTTTTCCAAGTCCCAGCGTTACGCCTCCCAGCGTTATGCCCCGCAGCGTTACGCGTACGCGGAAAGAATTCCTCTGATGGCCCTCAGTAACTAAACGGATGTTGGGTCTCCCGCTCTCAACGAGATAGATTGTCATTTTTAATTTTTTTTTTTTGACTGCTTACTGATGTTCTTACATTTTTCACGCTGTAAATTTCAAGTCAAGTTAGTTCTGCAGATTATTGAAGACTTTTTTTACATCGTAGATCGAATACGTGAGTTAATTGTTCCACAATCATACGAAAAATGAAGAAAAAAAGGAGGAATTTCAAGAACGTACAAGCCCACGTGTTTTCTTTTAAAAGGGTAAAACTACTTTTTTCCATGGAATCATTATCCCTGTATAAGCTGTAATATACTCGAAAAAAGTCAACGTTGTAAAACTCGTGTGAGGACGCTGCTTTTTAAATGGAAACTCTTCTTTTTTCGTTTAGCTTACACACCTATAATACTCTCTCATCAATCATGACTATGTGTCAGTGTCACTACGAAGAATTGTTACAGCTCGAGTGTGTCTTGTAGAATATTTTCCTTCACTATTTGTGGTGTCGCTAAACTTTGTCTATACTGAAGAGTGTTTTTGGAATCTTCCGTTTTCACATATCTCTGCTTTATTTTTATGATTACTTATGACGGACATAAAATTGGAGGTAACAAATTAATTGGTAATTGTGTAAATAAGAACACGGTGTACCTAGTAGCGGAATCTTTTTTTAAATTTTGTACTTTTGCTTGTTCAACTTTCGTCAGAAATTTGGAATCTGTACGTAGTGTAGCTGATAAAGACAAGTTATTGTAGGTTCAGGACTTTGTCATTAATTCAGTAAACATGTTTCCAACTTCTTTTTCTTGGTTTAGTTTGGTACTTATGACTTAATCACTACGAATATTTTCGTGCCGGTTATTAACATGCGTGGAAAAGACCATTCTAATTTCAAGTTCTTCGAGTGTTTCGCAGTTTTGAGGAGTCCAACGTGTATACAGATAAGTCGATCTTTATAAACGAACAAAAGTGGAAATTTCTTCTAATTCTATGATTTATAATATTCAATGAAAAGGCTAAGGTTTATACAACGCCTAGCGTGCTAATCATTTCCAAAGCTTTTTTTTTTTTTTTTTTTTTTTGCTGTTATCTGGAATGCAAATCCTTCTTGGCTTAGAAGGTAAAAACGATAGTGTGAAATTCCAAGCTCGGGAGCATAGGTTCATTGATCTGTATGTTGAGGTCTGATAACCCTTGAAAATTTCTTGTCCTTTCCGTAAGCTGTATCTCGTAAGAGGAAGAACTTCGTCGGATTCGAAAACACAAAAGAGTCGGAGCTCATGCCCATGTCCCCCTATAAAATTTCTAAATCTCTTCCGTCCACCTTGGAGTTTCCTATTACTTAAGCTAGATTAACCCCTCCGTAATGAGACTATCTTACATGAATACCCTAGGTTTGCATATAATAGGCCAATCGTTCTAGACCGACATAATGATGGAACACGGTAATGTTGTTCTGGACATTGAGATGGATGAGATATTAGAAATGTACCACCCAGAATAGGAAGAGATGTGAGTGAAGTGCAAACTGATAAATAATGATCGTAAAGGTTCCTTCCTTCCCTAGCTATGTGGGTGATTATGAGGCAGAAGCCCTGGGTCAGGTAAATTCTGCAGGAGACGCACAAGGGACAGAATCCAATTTCCCTCAGGATTGTTCACAAACAAGCTAGGCCTATGGTTTAGTGCTCATGCGCGGAGGTGAAATGGAAAAAGTATTATCAGAACTCATAATGAGTGAGTGGGGTGTAAGTAGAGCACTAATATTAAAAAAGGATTTTCTTAATGTACAATCTACTTTATTAGTTGCTTTAACAAGAGTACTTTCGGGTGTTATCCCATCATCAGTTGTGTCGCAACTGGAGCACAAGGCCTTATACTGAAAAATCGCAAGATGAAAGCTGCTGAACCGTTGGAATTTTCCACACTGTGAGGTCCTGTATTCAACACGCTGACAAAGAAGTATGTAAACACAGTTTATATAAAATGGGCAATGTAATGCACTCTTAAGTTATGCTCAATTATTGAGGGGACATATGCACGCTGTCATTATATATGCATTGCCCCTACTCGAGAATAATATACTTACCTCACCTATCTTACGTAGGATTGAGATTAAAAAAAAAGAAGAAAAAATGCTTACGCAGCCGCTTAAGCTACACACGACTTTTCACCTATACCTACAATCAAGTTTTTTGCCTAAACGTCAACTCTGGTACTCCAATTTATTCAATGAATCGTTTTCTCAATAAGATACACACATTCTCACCATCTCTTGCCTCTCTAATTCATTCTTTATCATCCCTGATTCTCAAGCATCTTTTAATGTTGGTTGTTGTAGACTCACACACACACCCATCTCATCACCTATCTTATCCTTCTTTCATGCTCTCATTGCGATTCTGATACCTCCCTCATTCAACATATCTTTTTCTGTCCCAAGTCCGACTTATCTCTCACAATCACATAGAAGCACTATCAGATGACTCTCCATTTGTTGTCAACATCTTTCAATTCATCCAACAATTAAATTCCTTTTTCCACATCTTCCATTTTCGAAACCACTGAGCTCATAGCTCTGTGACACTCTCTTAGTGACACGTCAATCTAAAAGAAATCTAAATGTAATAAAAAAAATGAAATAATTTTAACCTCTGCCTACTAGTCATTTCGCTTAAATCCTTTCTTCAGAACTCCAACTTATTCTATAAATCGTTCTCTCCATGAGGCTCATATATATCCTCACCATCTCTCGCCCCTTTACTCATAATTCATTCTTGATCATCTCCAATTCCCGAGCATCATTCTATGTTATTTTTCAGCTGCTCTTCTCTTCATCCAATCATAATTTGTATTCACGCTCTCATCGCAATCTATGAGAGAATAACCAAAAATAAAATGTTATCTTTAAGTGAATTAAAAACGCACACTTATGGATGAAAACTCAAAAGAGTGCAATAGCAACCGCCCCACCCCATTTTGCAAGGATGGGAACGAGAACATCGCGTCATTATACGCCCCACCTTAAACCGGAATATTTCAAAAGAATTAGCTGTTGGTGTTATTGAAAACTACGTTGTGTACCTCGCATAGTCTCATGTTGTTGCCACAGAGTGTGAATAAGGGTTAGCCACATAGTCAGTCACTCTAGACTCACACAAATGCACTTCTCATCCCTCATCTTATGCTTCTCTCATGCTTTCATTCCCTCTCGCCCCACATCTGAATTCAATAACAACACCAAGCTTATAATTCCCTAATGACAGGCTCTTATTCGCTCATTAATTGAAAAAAAATTAAAAGAAAAGAAATAGAATGAAACATGAAAGATTATACGCAAAGGATTGCTCACCAATACTATAGCATATCGTTACATGACATTCATTCATGAGAAACTCAACACAAACGAGCAAATCTTTCACACATATAAAACCATTTCATTACTCAAAAAAATGACAAGATTATACGCAAAGGATTGCTGCACTAATACTATACTAACACAACATTCATTCATGACAAACTCAACACGAACGAACACATCTATAAAATTCATTCATAAAGAGCGTATCCTTACGTGTGTGAACGGGTAACCCAAAAAATGAATAAAACTACTATCCTACAACTACACTGACAATCTACGTAATCAAAGGTTACCCTTCGCTTTCGATGAAGTTTAGTAATACAAAATAGTAGTAGCTCGAATATTTGCAAATTTCCTCAAATTAGTTCACGCTTCAATTTGAGATTTCTCACGAACCAGGCATCGTATCAACACCAAAAGTTCACAACTACATTTTTAGACAAGTAAATTACAATATATCAACATTTGAAAAAAATTGAACAAACCATATCAGAGTTATAGGAGTAGGGAATGTTTTTAAAAATTGGGTATATCTGGAGAACTACTGATCCGATCGTCAAAAAAAAATGCAGGTGCACAACTTCAGGTATAACCCTACAACTTGACTAAGTTTCAAGAAAATCTATCCAGTAATCTTGGAGGAGAAGTCCGGATAAATTTTGATCCATATATGTGTATATATCGCTTTTCCACGAAAAATCGGTAAAAGATTTACCCCTTCGTAACTAAACAGTTGACCCCAATTTTTTTCTGAATCTATTCTGTCATATTCTTTCTTTTTCTTCTCTAAGCCTCCAATACCTACGGTCAACTTAGAATGACGCTAGTTTTACACATATGTACTTTGTATAAAGAATTTTGTTAAAAATCTGTAACACTTTCCCACCATCTATGATTCACCGTCATTCAATTGGTCTGCAGGAATATTATTCATCAACTTCGGGTTTGCTCTTCGTTAAGCGGAAAAGATTTCGTTCATCGTAATTTCTGGACTCAAAACTACACTTCGTCGTCTACTGTTGATCTCTGATCATCCTTAAATAAGTACCATGATAATGGAGACTTTTTTATTCTACTCATCCACGTCGAATTCTTTCTCATTGATCTTCCAACGAAAAGATTTTTGAATTTGCGTTTTTGAATCGATCGAATACTCTCTTCATACGACTATAAGTTGCTGAAGCAAGAGTAAAAGAACTAGGAAGAAATGTTTGCAAGTAGGAAATCTGCGCAATTTCCAAAAATCATTTTCTTTGTTTCGTAATTTTTCGATAGTTTGAATTTTAGGGACCCCTTGCCACGTATTGTTTGCGGGAAAGACGCGTCGAATAAAAACATTATTTCAGGTTAGCTTATTTGCATTCTAGTTTCGTCGAATCCTTCCCTCTCACTGGCGTTATGCAACCAACCTTTGATGTAATATCCCCATTAGAGGTAATTAAAATCGTACGTTATACCACAATCGAAGACAATGATACCGATAATAGCAACCATCATTCCCTTTAATCTGGTCGATATTGCATTTCGTGCGACTCGATAGGATATTAATAAGCACGCGGCTATCTTCGCAAAAGTTTATCCTGTTTGCGGTTGCTATGTAGTTCAAACCAGATAACACGGACCAACAAATTTGATTGTTTTTTAAGAAATTTTGGCGGAACTCCACGTTTAAAACAGTTGAAAAATACACGACCAGAAAAACGAGAATAGGTCCTAAATAGAGGAAATGTACACGCTTCCCAGACTGCTTCAAAAAAAAAGAGGGAAGAAAAGTGATTCAGTTTTTATTTTCGTAAAAAGTTGTACCAGTTTTAATATGTATACCATATGTGCCAAAATGATGTCAATAGTTGAATGAAAATTTGGACTATATTTATTCTAGAGCAACAACGCAAAATGTTGAATGTTATCTTAATTTTATCTACAATTTGAGCCCAGACAAAACTTTCTACGTCTTTTTTGAGCCGAGTTCTGGATCAAGATCTGCCTTTTCAATTCGCCAAAACTTTCAAAGTAAAAGTTCAAAGATTATTTCATTTTGAAACTCTGTGAGGTCATTTTAGTATTTTTTTCGGAATCAACGCATAATTTTACTCGTAAATTGAGTAAAATGGAAAGCTAGAACACTTTTTCATCTTTGACAATCTTGGCAAGTATGGTACTCTTGGTCCATAACTTGGGCCTGGAAATTCGTAGAAAGTTTAGTCTTGGCTCAGTTGTAAATAAAATTGAAGTACAAATATCGAGCATTTGAAGTGTACACGTTTTAAGTTTTTGCATTAGAGCAAAATATTTAGTTTAAATTCTTCTTCAACTGAATCATTTTGGTGCATTCGTTGTACTATTTATTTGAAACCTTAGACCATAGACTTCTATTGAAAACGCTTCATCACCATCTCAAACACGTTAGCTGGATAATGATGGAGGTCATGGTACTCACTATGTATGGTGATCGCTGTTATCAGTAAACTCGATCCTTATTTTTGGAGATCCAAGTTTGAAACTCAGAATTTCTCTGTGATGGCGCAGTAATTAAATAAACTCTATGGCTTACAGGTATACTAAAGGTGAAACAAACCCCTCCTGATCACCTAAAATTTCATAATTTTGATTGAAAAAAAATGTACACGTAATATTGGAAAAAATTATATTAATGAATGTAATCTTTGTAAAGTGGAAAATATACTTTCCGACAAAATTAAAAAGCATGCCGAGAAATGACGGCCAGATTTACTGTTCTAATTTAGAAGTCCCAGATAAGTAACGAATATCTATTCGTTCTAACGATGAGGTATTTTTAGGTGCTACGGCACGATTGACTAAAAGAAGTCGGATCTACATTTTCTAATAACAGTACCTACTCGTATATTGTTGTACTAGCGGGTGAAACGGCGTTTATGCGAGTCGCAAAGGTTTCCTGTCACAAGCGGAGCGCGGGTGACGGAAATATGAACAAGTTGCATCGCTCTTTGACCCGCGATTCCAATACATCCAATATTTCATTTACTCAGAAGCGTTTAGAGATTGAATGCCTAAGCATTTTTTGAATCTTTCTTTTTCTTTTGCTTTTTGTACAAACGATAATAATGATTTTGACGTGTGCGTAGTGAACTGAAGTAAGTCTCAGGCCCAAATGATGAGGACGATTGTCGCCGAATTGTTAGATCTTGATGCATATATCTGAAGAGTATTCTTGACGCATGGCTGTAGTTGGTAAATTTTTGTTTCTCAAATTATACACGGATATTTTCAGATTAATATTCGAAATGTTTATTTCATTCTACGTATTATTTGAAAAGACTTTCGCTGCACTTTTTTATTTTTTCTGAATTGTTAATTCATGTACACCTGAGACTTTTGATGTTGATGAAACTCAAAAAGATAAGCGTGAAGCCTGCTCTTTACGAAATTCAGTCACATCGTAAGGATATTCACAAAGTACCGCGAGCGTACTTCGCTCTATCCTAATTAGCTTCGTCTGGTTTTTCGGCCTTTTGATTTGATTTTAACATTACTTGTAGATAATTTAAAAAAGAAAGACGTTTGCCTCCTTTTAGATAGTAATGTCATGACCCACAACTTTCCTGCACTAATATCATAGGTACGCCAGGATGTCGTAACCTGTTTTAGTAAATTGAGAAGAACGAGGAGTTTGTTAGAAACTTCTTTTTTTCATGTCTCTTTGCAATTACTCGCGTTCTTCTTCCCCGTACAATTTTTTTTTCACTTTTTATTTTTACGGTTAAAGTACCTTAATCTGAGGTACTGGTGCGGGAATTTGAAATTTTTGCCCCTTCAACACTTCCGTCCTTTCATCTATTCGTTCTATTTATTTTATTCAGCACTTGCAATTCTTCTTAGGTGCATTATTAGAAACGGCAATATTAAAAGAGGTGATGCATTACTCGAACGACTCTCTGGTAATTTTCGAAAAAATAGCGACGGATATTTTTAAAAGATTATGATGGTTGTAGGATACGTTTTTTGTAGAAAGTCACGATCGCGGTTTTTTTTTATTTCATTTTGATGCGATGCGTATTTATGTAAGCTGCATTCGTTATTGTTTCTTCGTTTTTCTCCCTTTTCCCGACAAAATATGGATTTCCAAATCAGCGTTGGAGGTACGCTACATATTATGTTGGTCCTTATGAGGATCGTCAAAAAATGAGCTAGACGTAGTGGATCACATTACAAATCTGTGTAGGTCCTTGTGTGAGTCTTGTCGAGTATTATGCTGCTCACTAAACGAGTGAGGAAAAAAGAAATTTTCGTCACAAAAGTTTTATAGTATTCTGCAAAATTATATCTTTTGGGTGATTTGGCAAAATTTTCTCAATTGGATTATGTAATCATAAAAATGAGGTTATTCTATATGAACGCAATACCAGTAGCGTAGTTATGTATGTGTATGAAAAAGAGAACGAAAATCTAGCAAGAAAATTAACATGAATGTGTGACGCTCCCCCCCCCCCTTCCCCGTAAAAAAGAAGAAGAAAAAACTCCTGGTAATATTTGACCAATTATTGCTCTCTCACCTTTTCATATTACAACTTTAGGGAAAAATAATAATTAAAACTCAGCTTCATTTCTCGGACTTTATTTAGATAAGTTAACGTGAAACGTACTGAATGTGAGAAGGTAGGCGTTCTTACGACCATTTTATGTAAGTAACGTAACACTAAACTCGCAGATAGAATTCCGAGTTGCGAGTAACACAAGCAGCTTAGCGTCATTGCTCTGATGCTTTTCGATTTGGCGTTTTTTTTTTTTTTTTTTTTTTTTTTTTCGTCGTAAATATCCTTAAATCTCTAACACGACTTTGTTGTGGATGTAAACAGAAACTTCTAATTTGTTGTATAAAGAAATAAAATTTCCAACAAACTTCCCCAATTTTTTTCCACGGAAAATGAGAATTTAAAATCCGTTGTATAAAAGTTTGATTCGTTACCAGCTACGATCCCGGGTAACCCAGCGTACGAATAGACAAGTATGCTACTATCAACTTTTGTTCAGTCTATATGGTATTAATTTATTCAGAATATATGATCTGTATTTCGAAGAACTAGACCCAAAACTTTAAAATCATTAAAGTCATCAGTTTATGTAGACAAAAATCTTGTAAATTAGCTTCACAATCTCGAGTAGCTATTCGAACCATTCTTGACTTCGTGTTGATAATTTCAATAGGCGAATTGACGGTCACAATTTCAATTCGCGCAAGCCTAAAAATACGCTCACCGCGGTTTTCAAAGTCGATTTACGACCTTATAAAGAAAATGTATAGATGCAACGCTGAAATCGAATTCTGCAATGTCGTTAACACTCGGTTACACAATATTTATATGCCAATATATTGAGAAGACCCTATTATCAAATTAAAGGTCTCGAAAGGGAGCGGATGAAAGGGCGCTACGCTGTTAATTCGAGTAATGTCCAACGCGAACATAGGATTCCAATTATAGCTAGACCACGGAAGATCGCGTCATAGATGCAGCAGTATGCTCATCAAGTCACACAGTTCGCAAGTATTATTGGTGCATTTAAATTGTGGTACATATAGGTACTACTTCAAATTACTACGCATTTTGTAGTAATTCGTACATAACAACGATCTGGTCGTACCATAAATCTTTTCTTGCGTCGGACGCACCCCTTGATAAAATACACATCAAATACGAGTGTGTAATAGTTTCAGAGAACTAGAATATTGGCACGTCTTCGTTTTTCCTCAACGAATTGCCTGCGTTCTCAGAACATGTATCAATCAAAATAAATGTGTCACAAATATCAACAACGCGTGGACGAGGAGCTATTGAAAATCAAAATGTAAATCCTCGACTATCCCCCTTCGCGGAAAAACACGCTTTTATTGAGATGAAACAAATTATCAAAAAAGATAAATTTATTGACTCAAGTTACAAAATCGCAGAAAATACAGAATACGAGTCATGGCTGAGCCAGCTTTCGGCTAAACAATTATTCTTAAAGCATCGAAAATACGTACTGAATCAAATATGCAAAATGAACAGGAAAAAGAAAGAAGAAGGGGGACAACGGATTCATGGTGATTTATGACCAGAGCGGTAAACCGTTTTTATAAACTCATCTCCCAGAATACACTAGTTGAGAAGAAGAATTTTATCATCATTTTTAGGCATTCTATGCGTATGGAGCGGCCCCGACCATTCGAGGGGTGCGTTCCTTGAATATATTAATAGTCTATATCCTTCCGTAAAATTTACCATGGAGGTAGTTGGTTCCCGGATTAATTTTTTTAGACCTCCTTTCACGTTCAACCGTTATGAGTTCGGCATCTCTAGGAAGGGGACGTGTACTCACATGACCAAAGATGGGTCGTCGTTTTGCCCCGTTTCTGTAAATACGCCGCTTCGAATAGTTTTATTTATAGGGCTCCTCGTCCACGTTCTAATGAGCTCTTTAGATGAAATACCGGGTCGTTCATAATTATTTAGACATTGATGTCGAGTCGATAACGTGATGAGGAAGAAATTAATCAAAAAATACCTTGATGGCACAATCTCCCTCCTCCGTAGTACTATTGATAACACAACTCAACAAAGTAAAATTTTTTGTAAAGGTCAAGAACGAAAATATTTGATTCTGAAAGTGTTTTTCCCGCTGAATTCGATGCCGTTATTCGTTTTTCGTGATTCCCTCGTTATCTTCTGTAATCTTGATGTTTAGTTGTGGCGGTTCGTTGCAAAGTGCGACACACTTTTTTGTAAAACTATCCTTTAGTGTTCGATGCGCTTTGCAACGAGCCGCCACAACTAAACATCAAGATTACAGAAGACAACGAGGAAATCACGAAAAACGAATAACGGCATCGAATTCTACGGGAAAAATACTTTCAGAATCGAATATTCTCGTTCTTGACCTCTGATACTTTGTTGAGTTGCGTAACACACACAAGCAGTGGTGTTTAAAATTAGTTTTTCGGAATATTACCGCCGTGTTTCGAATCACAAGTCATAAACGCTCGTGGTTGAGGACGTCTAGAAAGTAATCATTTGCGATCAAAGTACATAATGTGTAATATAATTATATAACTCGAATCCCATCTCAAGTCTTGACAGTTACCCCTAAAAGGTATGCCGACACGAATCGTTTTCAAAATATGAGTTTGAAAACAAGTTAGTTGTACCTACTCGAAAACAGGTAGATAAAGTATTTTGTTTTCGCAAACGTGAAACGACGCGACGCAACGTACGTACTCGTATAATATTGTTCGAACACATATTCTTACGTCGCGTCGAAGAAATTAGCTGCAGATACAATCGTAATTTATTCATCGAATACACGCCACTATCCACCCATCTGTCGCATGTCGCACCATTCCTTTCCTGGTTAATTATCGCCACCGCGAAGATGCGAAGAAAAGCTCGATTTACGCGGTCTTCGCATGGTGGTATTTTTCACTTGATTCGCTTTCTTCGCAATACGATACGGATTAATTCGCGCAGTCTCGCGAATCTAGAGTTGACTCAGGCGTTACGCTTTAAAAGTAAAAGATTAATCGCAAAAAGACTGCAGTACGCTGAACAATAAGACGCGGTTGAAAATGTTAGAATGAAACGAATACGCGCGGATTCTTTTGTCGAGTGTAGCATTTCGCAGTCCAACTTCCATCACTCAGGAGGAAACGGTTTGAAAATAGGAAGAGGGCGACGCGACGCTCGATGAGAATGTACCACCAACTAAGCGAAATATAGACCGCGTGATTTGAACGCATTCGCTCCTGAAAACAAAGAGAGCATTACATTTTCGAATCGAAATGACGTCGTCTACATTAATTAAAAAACAAAGAAGAAAAAAAGAAAAGAGGTAGAAAAAGGGAAAATGAGGGAAAAAAGTAAAAGAAACAACTTGAATCATGGGTTTACTCTCACGATGAATAGAATTCCAAATATTTTTACTAATCAAAATCGAGACGATTTCCGCGTGTTCTACCATCGAAACCATTGAATTAAATATCTGGAAGCTTGCGCAATTTTCATGAAAAATGATGAACGCTCATCATTTGCGAGTTTCCCCAATTATCTGAAATCATCGAGGTATTCCACTAAGTAAGAAACTGCTGCCTTGATCAATGATTTTCTTTAGTTTTACGAATTAGAATGAGCCCTATCGTTTTAAAATTTCAATTTACTAAGTCATGATAACAAATACCGCCTAATAGAAAAGAAGACGTAGAAATTTTTTTAATGTATTGTGTCAGTCATAATAGAGTGCAATCTTGTGTATCTTGCCGTGCGTGAACTACATAAAAAAGAAATTTGAAAAGATCGTGTGTTTGATGGGGGGCAATGTTCTGCTTTTCGAACGTGGAATTTCTAAAAGAGGTTTGCCGAATATAGCCTATGAAATTTTGATTCTCAAAATTATCGGTGTTGGTAGTTTGCGTTCCTTTGTACGATGTGACTTGCAATGAGACTTTGGTGTGTGTCCCGACGCCAAAAACACATATGTACACCAGATTGCGTCCTTATGAAATGAAAATGTGGGTGTTTTGCGTTCCAATTTCTTTCCCACTTTACCAAACTTAGGGTTGACTGCAGTGTAAAGCTATCAAGTTACGGTTAAATGTTTTTTTTTTTTTTCTTTTAGATTTGAACTTATTCTCGTCGTGTAATTGCGTCTAACTCCAGATTTAGTGTGAAGTCAGCATAGTAAAAAACGACGGCCTCCTTAACAAAGCTGAACGAGGCTCGCAGGGAACCTGTTCTATCGATCGAACTGGTCTCCTAATTAAAATTCTTCAATGCTCCTGCGTCGTTTTTTTTTTTGGGGGGGGGGGGGGGGGAATACGCGCATACTATGAAGATTGATATTGGGATCAAAATTTTTCAAAGTCCCTCTCCTATCATATATTATGGCTCGAGAGTCTAAATTTCATTTATAGCTCGAAGGTCGAAATTTTTCAAAGTCCCTCTCTTATCTTATATATGATGGCCCGAGAGTCTAAATTGCGTGTATATCTTGAAAGTCGAAATTTATACAAGTCCCATCTTCTATCATGTTTGGCTCGGGAGTCGGAATTTTTCCAAGTCCCTCTCCTATCATATATGGCTCGAAAGTCGAAATTTCATATATAGCTCGAAAGTCGATATTTTTCCAAGTGTTTTTCCTTTATCATTAGAGAGTCGAAATTCTTTCAAGTTTTTTTCCTATCATTTGTAGGTCGAGCATCAAAATTTTTTTAAGTACAATCCAAGCTATATATATGAAAGGAGATGGACTTACACCATTTTGTTAGACCTGGACCATTTTTGTTTTGGCCGGACTTCCGACGGCGTATGGCAACCTTGTCGAACTCCTCCATAGAACAAGTTTCCTAAATTATTCCTTTTTGCGTTCTCGTAAAGTTTTGTTCATAGTTTAAATGGTTCGGAACGATGATATCCAATTTAATGATTTAATAAAATGTTTCTTATCTCAGCGCTTCGTTTGTGCTGCTTCGTGGAATTGAAAGAATTCATCTACCTAAAAGTGAATGTAAATATGTGCTCCTGAATCTTAAGTAGGGCGTCATTGAATCGAAAGATAATATTATGAGGATGTCTTTTGGGTTACGCTTAATTGCATGTGCTCGTGGCACGTCAAACACTCAGCCCAAGGCGTTGGCGGATTTGGAGGTGTTGCGGTATGTAACTGTCGTAAACATATTATTCCAAAAATTCACATGCAGTGTTTGTGGTTCGTGCATTGTACATCCTTCTTGGACGAAGGTCTCCATTTCATTGGGGGATTCAGAAAAAAATCGTTGATAGTAAGCACTAGCATCAGCACTCTTATAACTTGCTAAGCCAAATTTTCTATAGCTCCTGTATGCGTTTTGGTATTTGTGAAACATTTATTCAGGTTGAAACATATTCTGAAAACATTATAAATTCATCGAAGAAAAACAAAGACGTGCTAATATTCTAGTTCTCTACACTTATATTTGATGTCTATTTTATCAAGGAGTGTGCCCAACGTCATTATTACATCGGATCTAGGAGGGGCCACACTTTAGCCGTCGATGCTTTCCACCGAGGGTCATTTTTTCTAAAAAGTTGAAGTTTATAAGTGAGTTCAATTTCAATTCATTATAGTTTCTTTAATACAATGATAAGCGTAAGTACGTCCAGGTAGTATCATTAAACATCAGCGTATTGCGAAAGCATGCTTACTTTACGAGCACTTTGTTGATTTTATTCTCATTCGTGTGCTTTTCATGTTAGCCGTGCCATTTATAAGATGATCCGTGCGAGTTTGTTGGTTAGGCTTTTTACCTATACGTACGAACATATAATACCTTTGGATAAGTATATATCTAGAACACGGTGTATACGGTGGATGTGTAGTTGTGTACACTACTTATTCCCATGACGTCGAAATCAACGTGACTGAAATAATGAGTGGGTTAAAAGTTTATCTCGAAATGTAGCAAAAAACCGTTGCACATCACGAAAACACTGAAATAATTTACTATACCATTTCCGCTATCCTCTCTTTCTTTATTCCGCGTGTTTCTCAATTTTGATATTCTAATTCGGTTCTAGGAAAAGAAAAAGGCAGTAAAAGTGCAACATACAATCAGTTTTTTGAAACAAATTCGGTTTGCAAATTTTTTTCGGGCGTCATGTAGTATACATCAATCGACTACAAGAGTACGATTATCGTAGGATGACTGAGAGAAATCGTTCTATCTCCCCGGTTTTTGTCCTTTTTTGCTTCCTTTTCTTCCTTCTTTCTTTTCCTGTTCGAGTAAAGTGCGGAAAAGAATTTTTACTTCTGTCGTTTTTCGTGCTTGAAAATTGGAGCCGAGGCGGTGAGGGTAGAGGATCCTTGAGTTCCGATAAAAAAACGAGAAAAAACTGTGAATTTATAGAAAATTGACTTTTCCTTAATACGCAATTCGCTTTCATGCCACTTTATCAAATAATTGTTCAAGAGGATTTCCGCGCGGATCTTTCTTAGTTTTTTGAGTCGTACGTAGTGCGATTTGAAAATTGTGTTCGTGTCTTTCATTACAAATGTACAAATCCTTTTGATAGCGTTTCATCGTTCGTATCGAGTGCAGCACTCTTTTTGAGCGATCGCGATTCTAATTTATTCGTGTAAGATAACTGCGAATGATTTTCCGGGTTTTAGGTGGAGAAAAATCTGAAGGATGCATCGCAAATTTTCCGACACGAATTTACTATCACGTATTGGTTTTCATTGTCGATAAGAATTTTGAAAATAGCTTTCTGTTCGTTTTACGCTCCATGATCTGCTGATGAAATTTTGCTCAAGACCAATAAGTACCTACCTACGTTTCCAATCTCTTGTCTCATTTCTTATTTTGTAGATTATTTTTAGCCGACCACATGGTTTCGAACGATATTCAGGATTGATAAAAGAGTCTATATTTCTAGACGTATGTGCAATCTGTCAAGCACTATGCGAAAAGGGGGGGGGGATCGAGAAATCAGGTATATACTAATTGAGAAGGCAAATTCGATTTTTCGGCGTGTGAACATGAAGATTGTGGAACTATTATCATATGTGAGTGCCTACGCTTTGTAAATATCGCGGATTACGACAGCGATGATGCAGCGGCTCTGTCGTTTAGCCTTTCTTCTTCATCATATTTATAAATTCAAGTGTGATGATGGAAATGTTAGTTGAGAGAGAGAAAAAGAAAGTGTACAAAGTATCAAAATTCTTGTAAAAATATCAATATTTTCAGGTATCAGCAGTTATTTTTCGATGCTCAAAAGATCGATTTAAGTATTTTACTTGAAATGGTCACTGCACGATTGACACGACACTTTACAAAATCTAAAAGGTTTGAATTGGAGTAAGAGGCTTCGTACGAATGTGCGCGTCTCTAGGTCGATTCTGGCGTAAAATATTCATGAAAAATGATTTAGGCCTATTTTCAAAACTCTTAATCTCACGAGCAGACTTCGGAGAAGATTAATGTCTCGAGAAAGTTTATTTGATCGGCGATTTTAATTCCGAAACCGCGAATAGAGAGCAATGCTTTAGTGGGGGGAGAGAGAGAAAACGAATAATGCTCTATGCAGTTGAACTATTTCGTGCGGAGAAAAAAACATATTATGTGTATGCTTTTTTGAATTTGAAAACGGCCTTTGGAAATTGTATCGAAGCCAAGAATATTTCCTCTATTGCCTTCGCCTTTTGCGGAGCACATTTACCAGTATTACGAGTTTTCGCGAGTTACACGCAGCTAGCACATGCTGATTTTTGTGAAACTTTCAGTTTTGTATTACAAAATCGAACTTGCACGCGATACATGAACTTCCTATTTTTTCTCGAAATGATTTCCCCTTGTGGAACATACACTCTCTCTTCGGTCATTTCGTATTTTAAAAGAATTGAATTCCCTTACCTAGTGTATCGTATATATTACTACTATCATTTTATTTCGTTTGCGCGACAAATTTATCTTGATATTAAGACGTATAGTACAGCTTAAATTTATAGGATCGCTCCAGTGACGATTTCGCGTTGTATCTATAAATATTTTAACAAACGAGGGTCGTCGTCTTTATCGGAATCATTTTAAGAGGGTGGCTAATGCTTCATGCTCGAATTTTATGGCACCAGTATACAGTCGCTCTTTGTCTCGTCTACAAATGGATAGACGGTCACAAAGCGTGAAGCTCAGACCGTCAGGCTCACAATACATAAGCTGAAAGTTTTACAGTTTTACTGCGAGTTCTATACATCATTGTCTCGGTGAGTTGGGTATAGCACAATATCGTTTCAAAATCATATAGTAATTAATCAGATGCTGTATTGCGTTCTCGTATGACCGATTGACGAATGTGAGTACTAAGAACGGTCGAAGAATATCGTTGTTATTGGAAGTGACCGACTGTGTTCGCTTTCATGTGCGAAAAGAAATTTTAAAAAATTATTCATTCGTGTAACATTCTTTATTGAGCCATGATTGTTCTTGTAGGTATATTCAACCGTTTTGCTGAGAGTGAACAAAAATTATGTAAATTTAAGAAAAAGTAAAGATACAGTTTAAAGAACAAACTGAAGTATTATAAGAGCTTTTGGCTTGCCAAGATAAGAGCCCCAGAATGGGTGATTTTCGTTGTTTTATAAATTCTTATGTTTAATTTCCAATATTTTTCAATGTTACTCAGTAAACTCCACAGAAGAAAGCGGTCAAAATATAGACTTTCTCCTCACTTTCAAAAACCCGTTGATCTGTCTGAGCTTTTGGGGCAATATAAAATTCATTTGGAATCACTTATATTTATCTCCATCCGCCTGTAAAAATAAAGGAAATTGATAAAATTCGAGCTCTACAACTACAAATTTCGAAAGTGTTGATGAGAAAATATGTGTAAATAATCTTCTGATGGTCGAGACAGAAGAAGGAAAATAAGGTGTAAATGATTGAATGAGGTGCAAAGGTGGAAAATATGAGAATCATTCTTACGGGTAAATATAATATTTCATCGTTTGTTTCTCTCACGTGTCATACATGCATTAAAATTCTCAGATGAGAGCCCAAGAGACTTTTTTCTTTTTTTGTATACGTGGACTAAATTTATTGTATGGAGCCATAGTTTCAAGTCTCCCCCTCACGAAAGTATTCTTTACGCATGATACTTTGTACTTCATTCGATATTTTAAACCTCTATTATGTTTTTCGAACAAACGCAGACTGAGGACGTACTACATGTTTGGCCCGGGTGCACTTCTCAAACGCGCTCACAATACATATACATTTTTGCTGTTATGTAAAGTAGTACGTACCTCACGAACATTCTTCCTCCGTGTGTAATAGTACCGACAATGTGACAGCTGAGTGATGCTTTCGTCTCATCATCTTTCTTCTCTTACTGAATTGAACAAAATGAGTTGAAAGTTGAAACCGCCTTTGCACTCGGTACTCATCCTCATATGCGTAGACGGAATAAACTTCAAGGGGTAAATCGAAGTCGAGAAGTTGGCTTTCAACTTTCAATTAAAGAAGGGGTTTGTATCGATAAACTAAACTTATAGTCGAGGGTGAACGTTGATGCTTTCCTTCCCTTTTTTCTTGCCTCATTCATAGGAAACCATAAAATCTAGGGAACTATTGCAAAAATAATAATGTATGCGAATATTTTGGGGGATCGGAATTTATGTCGTAAACTTTTTCCATTTAAAGTTAATACAACGTGTCGAGATATTAGGGAGCAAGAAAACAAGAAAAAGAATTCAGTCGCGGATACGGTGCGAAAAGAGTATCAACTTCTTGTCATTCTTTCTCAACGAAATATGTACCTATACTATAAATTGTTCTGTGATATTTCTTACTCGGCTTTGTGATTGAAAGGGAATTTCATCTTAAGTGAGTTCGTAATTATCTATGAGAAAGTAAATTATCCGATTTTACAATCGATAAATTATCATTTTGTAAGTCATAAGGAATCGACTGAGGCCACACGTTGGCCTTTTTGTCTTCACCTATATTAAATGCATCAATTTTAGTTTTAGTCGGGCAAACTGATGTTACCGCTCTTCCATCAGCTCTTATACAAGGAAGTAGTAACACCATTCTACTTCACTTTATAGCCTATACATGTACAATTGAATATTACGAATGTCATTGTAAAATGAAGAAATATTTCATACTCTTCCCTTTTTGTATAATAAAACGCCGTCCAGTATCTCCATTTAGGCCATCAACAGACGTATCATCTTTTGAAAACTCTTCATTACTGCTCTGATTTGGGACCTTATGACGCAAACGCTGCTCCAAAGCGGCCAAAGAATTCTAATCTCATTCAATATATTTTCATTGATGAAGGGAAATTATGAACTGATTAAAAGACGGGAGATCAATATAAACTTTTATAAATTTGTCATCGTTGATGGTAATTTACGTCTTAAAGGGACTCAAGAAGCGATGGATGCGGACATTTTAACAATAAAATGGATAATGAAGACGAGGTTAGAAGAGATGTATTCACGAAAAATTTATCTCCCCCCCCCTCCTGCAGAAAAAAAGCGAATAGAAGTTAGAGAAATCGGCAAAAGAAATTACGAGTAGGTTAGATTTATTTACTTAAAAATAATGGAATTTCTCTTATCAAAATCTGCCCCAGAGAGATTGCAAAAGTAAGCTCTGTACGTACAGAGGAAACTTGATTACTTTCGGAACAATGTGCAGGCTTAGTTTAAAATTTTCTGGTACATTTGCGGTATTGTTTAGAGCATTAAAAAAATTATAGATAAACAGAGCTTGAAATCTTTAAATTTACAAAAATTATTATCAAATTTTGCAAACAAACAAAAAAATGAATATTGGTAAAGATGTTTCTTATTTTTTCAATATTATGTTGTAACGTGAAGCCTGTTTTATCATAGTCTTCGAGTTTCGTTATAACGAGTTTTTGAGTTTTTTTATATTTGATTATCAAAATTTTACATTCATGTTTTGCATCAATACCTAAGCGGCAATCCCAAGTTGAAAAAAGTTTCCCTGTCCCTCAAAATACCTGTGGTTTAAAATACAAAGCTCGCGTGTTTCATTAATAATACAGTAGTACTTAATTTTTAGAAAACTTGAGATTGCGGAAGTCCGAGGTAGCGAGTACAACAATGTGGCCAGCATTCTTTATTTTTCGTTTTTTTTTCTTATTTTGCGATTTATAATGCATTTTTAATTAATTAAAACCTTTTTCTCCAGTTCGTGGTTGGTTTTTCTGCGCTCCAAAGACAGCGTGATTTTTTTCATTTCTATAAATACCGTCTCAAAGTTGCATCATACACAGGCACTGTTACATGCTACACCATTAAGTAATATACTCATCATTAGAGCGCAAAAGCGCGGAATTTTATTCCCATTCATTAGCCCATTTGCAAATGAACTATTCTATAGTGCGGTGCGGGTTAGGAGAAGCGTTTATGTTATTATATTCTCTGGGGATTAGTAACATTTCACAATCACGTAGAGATATAGCGTTGAGTTGGAAGCTTATTAGAGAAGGTATACGTAATTTCAGGGTGCGCTAAATTCCCCTCCAAATAGTTGTTTTTTTTTTCAAACAGAAATGCCATTTTATGACATTATCTAATATTTCTGAGCAATTTTTAAAGAAATGATGCAAACTATTCGAAAACTGCTCAGTAAAAATTTTCATACCTCTTCAATTCCATCAAACAAATAAAAACCAACGTTTTTGTACAAAAAGTCTCCGCCTTGATGAAATTTCTCGCGACATTATCTGACCAAGTTTTCTACAGATTATAATGTCGGCTTTAGAAAGCCCCTTTTCACAGTGACGAAGGTCGGCAGAATTGCGCGTTTACGCGAAACTAATGTAATCTCTTTCTGTTAGATTTTTACGCACTTATATGAGTACGGGTGTCGAGCTAATGGCTGGAATGCGGGTTTCATTCTTTAATAAACGAGTTGGTCTTTATAATTGCCCAAGATTTGTATAGTATTCGAACGCAGTTAAATCCTTGTCTTTCCTTCCCTCGAAAACTGAAAAGAAAACGAAATCAAAAAGGAGGGAAAGAAAAAAAAAGGTAAGATCTTGCCGGTAAGATGAAACTTTTTCAAAGTTCGATAAGTCGTCGAGCACTTTATCGCATTTTACGGTTCAACGAGGCATGATAAATTTGGTATAAGAATCTGTGGTTTGCGCCTTAGTCGCCTCGTGCGTAAAAGCTCGCACAGTATTGAACAGGTTGCTTAATCTTATGAATTGAGAAATTAAAACAAGACAATATAATATATTTCCTTTTCGCACATCTTTTTAAAATGTCATCTTGAAAATTCGGCGCTTCCTATAATTGTATTCAAAACTTGTACCTCTCGTTTTCCTTTCCGTTTGCGTTGAAATGAAAATTCGTATTCAAATGAGTAGAAAAGACCTGAAAGTGCCATAAATTAAGACACTTTTTTGAATCTAACTGTACTTTCTTTTATAGCAGAAGTTTAAATTAAAAAATTGAAATACGAATTTATACGACCGTAAAAAGAATGCGCTATTCGAAAAACGAAATATCTTCAACGCGTCAGTATAGCCGAACGAAAGGATGAAACAAAAATCTACAGAATATGAAAAAAAAAAAAGTAAAAGAAGAAATAGTGTTGCGAATATTTGAAAAAGGAATAATAACGTAAATTTTGCCGATATGTATGTAAAAAAAAATTTGTCAGTATGAACTTTTCGTACGCACTGGAGAGTCAGCAAACGGTACCCATTCACTTGTTGTCATTTTCGAAATAAATTTTCGAAGTTTATTATTGATGAAAGTAATAAGGAAGGACAGAGTTTCTTTGCCAACTTCTCGATGTCAATTCCCCAGCCGTACTTCTTGGGCATCATCACGCCCTATGTATGAACACTGCCCAACAGAAAGACTAACATTTGCACACGGCATCAACTACTGCAATAAATACTCTAAAACGTCGAAGAATTTACAACCAGAGTTTTACCACAGATGAAATCACGATGACCGACAACGACAAAACAGTCCACAGACTCCTACTTTTCCTACATGAAACAGGCCTCATCAACTGTATTTAAGCTCGAAATATTAAATTGTTCTGTTTTCTTAACAACAAGTAAAATGTAAGTTATGTAAATATTGGACGCTAAAGACCTGAGGTTGATGCGTCGTTGAATAAACTATATCTATGTGTATGTTGTCGTGCCGAGTGGTACACGCGAATAATTTTCACCAAAATAAAATAAAAGGGTTTGGAGTTTAGCCATTGCCCGAGTTTTGTGAATATCATTGTTGAAGTGTGTGCGTCTAACTATTGAGTCAATGAAATTTATAGTCGAAGTATTCGGAAGCTCAATCGCAGTGGTGTTATAGGGTGCAGCTTTTACAAACGGTCTATAACTTTGCGTAAGTTCTAATCACGTCGTCTACTTTGAATCGTCACAAACCATGATGTGTTGATAATAATGATTCTTGTAGGAGCCAACAATTGTCGATACGACAGTGCAGTGTCTTGTGCAATTAATCATACCTATCCTCAGATGTCGAAATTATAGGTATGGCAGAGGACTTGGAACGCTGCAAAGCGCAATTACCAGCATTTCATGGTGCTGAAACTAAAAACATTTCAGAAAAGAAAATAATAGAGTCGGGCAGAATGTGTCCGTAGTATTCGCAATTAATCTGGTGCGACTCAATGTACGAGTATAATTATTATGATCAATAGTCGTACGATATGCTGGTTGTAAAATCATTGCGTCAGTTTGAATTGACTGCCTCCCGATAAACAATAGATTTTTCCGTCGTTTCACTATTAATTTTTCAAATATTTTGCTTTGAATTGAAACGGAAAAATGTTCTTGGTGACTTGTCAAGCTTGAAGCCCGCTGTGATTTTAATAATTGATTTTATTATTTGATGGCTCTACAGCTCGTTGTCGTGGGTTTCGAATGTCTTCTGTCCTAACTTTGGAATTAACTTACGTCAGTATAATTGTAGCAGTAAAACATTTCCACATTTTCTTGAGAAGCTCGGCGAAATCCGATAATTTTACTCATAAATGTATCGTTAGAAACCTTCTTTTCCCCTTTTCTTCTTCGGGGTTGTTAGTTTTTGTGACTGTATATAAATTCGTATTTAGTTGGATTTATTCGGCCAATATTCAATGTTATGAAATATACCTAGTAACAAAAGAGAATCCAGCATGGGATATTCGGAGAAAGATGCAAGAGGCAAGACTTCTGGAAGAATGTGTGTGAGAATACATAGAACGAAGAGAAAGGATGGTACAAAAAAAACTTTGGTCGTCAGACTGTGACGTGAGATGCGAGTTACGACTGTCAGGACACTATGCTTCTCTCTATATTGCACAGGCTTTAGATCCCTATACCTTTTACAACAACGTACTCGTAGAAATATTATGTATAGTATGTATTTGGTAGAAATACGAACATAATAGAAAATGCGGAAAATATTTTGTCAGTGTGGCGCGGTGGGTATGAGAGAGAGATAGGGAAGAGATGACTGTTCGCGGCGCCAAGCTGACAACGATGGAGCACGAAAATATAAATTGACTAAATAAAGTTCTATTTCCATCCTTTTCCTTTCGAAAGCGACGCTATGACTCATTTTTTGGAAAACGATGAGCTCTAAAACAAAATTTATGTTGAAAAGAACGAGCGGCAAATTATTTCATATAAAAATAATTTTTATGAAGTTATCTCGATGTTCTCAATTTTATGACAAGAACTGCTCCCTGGTTAACCTTTTTGAATTGTTTTTCAATTGTTTGTCGTGTGTACGAGAAAAAGAAAGCGAGCTTACGACGAATAATTTTTTGGAAAAATGAAACACTTTCGCGAGAGTTATTTTTTCTGTTGTGACAACATGCGATCTTCCCTTATTCAAAACGAAGCAAAACGGCTAGCGTCGAATCATTGGTGGAAGTTTTTTGAATCTTAAGACTCGTGAGAGAATGCCTCGATGTAACGACGCAATACAACTGCTTTCTCACTAAGTGCCGAAAGTCTCTTCCGAGCCATTGAATACGTTTCTCAATATAGACAAAGGGACAAACCCGCGAGAAAGTCGTCTGTATAAAAAATGCGTTGTGAAAATCGCTCGAATAATTTTCCGATCAAATGTTGAAGATAGTTGACGTTGGAAATTTTAGGCTGAGCCGGGACATCTCGGAGAGCAAACGAGAAAGTGATACTATTTTACAATTGACTCTGAGAATAGTATCTTAGAATAGATCTCAATTTTTTCGAACCGGAGAGAAATTTAAACATAATAACACGTAAATGATGTGTACAAACATAGATCCCAAATTACTCGGTGCAAGTCTTTGTCCCAAAATACCTACAATGTAACAGACTGTGCTTTTTGGAAAATATATTAGCGGAAGAATCGCGAAACTATAATCCGAATCCATAGACGGATATAAAAGTTGGATTATTTCATCACGGAGATAATGTTAGAACTTTCTCAGTATTTTCTCGTTTCAAGGTATCTGATTCGTTATCGTTCTCATCCTTCTTTCCCAGCGCAGCGGCTTTCTTCACTAGTCGTAAAAAATGATACTGACACAATCACGGTATCGATATTCTTATATTATACCTTTATTCCTCGCCATTCTCTGTCCGATCACTATTTCGTCTAGCGAAAGTATAGATCTTATGTACGTTCTAACTCCTAATCGATATTTAATAATCTATTATCAGGATATAAAAATTCCCTTGTTGAATATTTTATTATTTTCGTAACAAAAATAGACTATTTTTTCCCAATAATTTTGAATTTTTGTATCCGAATTCTTTTCTTTTTCATATTTTCTTCATATTTGGACTTTTTTCACGTGGTCATACGATTTTTCACTCTGAAAATTCTTCAAATTTTTCGGATTTCTCGAGCAATAACCAAATCATAATCGAGCCATTTTCCCAAATAATTTCTGATTGAGGCGATTAATAAAAATTCCCAACATTTTTTTTATCTTCTTCAATAATTACCATAATTTCTGTGAATTTTACCAAGTTTTCAATAATATAGAAAAAGCAGAACGACGTTTTTTGAACGAATTATACTGAAACTTGCGCGCTATTGCGGAGTGACGTTTATTTTCTAAATAATGAAAAAGCGAGCCCACAGGAGAGATGCCGCCGTATGGTACCGAGGAGACCAATCGCCGTTCCTGTTTAGTTGAAAAGTGTCGAAGAAACGACGTATGCTCGCTCGATATTTGTTGTTTTTTCTCATTTCAAGTTCTCTCGCTGAAATTACGATTGTTTTTTGTTGCATTTACTCGAGAAGAACTTTTGCCACCAGATTTACACCGCATCGAGTACAGCTGTCAATGAAAATAGATTGATCAGAAGCTTGACTTAACCTCGACGCATACATTTGTTTGGATGTCCCTTCATGCCGTGCACTCTGCATCAATGGTAATAATGCATCTTCGTTACGAAATCGATACGAGTATCGAGCTTTTTATTTTTCGACTGTTCGTCTTTCTCGCTGATAGCATATCATTCGAACGAAAATGATGTTCATTGTGTTTATTTTTAACACTTTCAAGTTTCTAAAAGATGTAGAAAATGATAGACGTACCGGCTTTGGTCAGATTTTGTAGTGTATTAGCCACCCATCGTAGAGGCTACATCCTAAATTACGTCATTCTTGTTGGCTCGAAAAATAACAATATTTCTGATACAGATTTAAATCGCCGACGCGATGCGGAGGGGTCGTTGCGTCTAATGAATAAGTATTGTCCATGCTCGGATCCGCGTGTAATTTCTTTATCACGACTCGAATCGTTTTCACGTTCTCGTATGCGTACACCGGCATCCAGCATCCGCACGACATCTCGCAAATTACACTAATCCGACGATGGGGAGAATATGGGATACGAATTAATTGTCGAAAACGAATGCTTGAATTGATGCCCTTCCCGATGTCATATAACCTTTACGAGAAGAAGAAAGCAACGATGTAACGTTACACTGGTGAATTTTTCTAGGGCCCAAACTATGGTGGAGTACAGAGAAATAATAGTGTAATATCTGTACAACAGTTATTCATAAAAATGTATTTTGGAAAAATTAATATTTTTCACGAGTGGTGATGGTGCCCTCGCCATTGTAACAAAGCTGCTCTGTTCTCTCATATAGTGACAACCATTTTCACTGGAGATGTCGAGAAAAAAAAAAAAAACTAAATTCATACGTTAAAAAAATTGCAACCTCGATCCCTGTTTGATGAGATTCTCGCTCAACTTTGAATAATATTGCCTCAACACCACAGTCATACACCGTTTCTAATTTGGACTATAACATTAATAACGGAAATTGTGTGCGACACCGCGAAAAGCTTGAGTCAAAATGTTTGGAAGTCCCACTTCAATCATATATTATGGCTCAAAATTCGAAATTTTCTAAAGTCTCTTACTACCTGTGTATTTTGTATGTTATAGGAAAGAGAATTAACAAATTTTCGACCTTAGAGCCTGTAACGTCACAATCTGATGACGTCACAGGCTAGTTCTTGTTGGGTACCGCAAGGCGCACGCTAAATTTTCAAACCATAATATCATAATAGGGGGAGAGGGACTTCGACCTATTTTGCCAATGATGTTGGACTTTGAACAATTTTTGTTTTGGTTGGATATCATACGGAGCACGGCGCACAGAAAATTTTTCGAAATAACCCAATTTCCAATTTCGGCTGTCGAGCCGTAATAATATAATAGGAAAGGAACTTAGAAGAAAATTTTAACTTTTGAGTCATAATAATTATAATGATAGAAAGGCGACTTGGAAGAAAACTTCGACTTTTGTGTTTATATCCATATGTTAGCAGGAGGACTTGGAAAAACTTCCACTTTTCAGCCATGGTATATGATAGAAAAGAGACTTAATGGACTCTCGAGCTTTGATTCCCAAGGTGGTGAGGAACACAATTTGATCTCTATTTAGGAAAAGTATAAACGAGGAGCCCCCATAAAACAGGTTCCCTGTTTGCCTCGATTAACACAGTATAAATGGAGGCAATCCCGAGCAGCTAACGAAGTAGATTGCGAGTTTTTTCGAATTTCATTTTAAAGTAATTAAACTTTTCTTTCATGAAGTTACTTTTTTCTCCATTTGCCAGAGTTTTCTTCCTTTTCAAAAAATAAGACTAAGACAACGTTTGCTCTTCTTTTTGTACATACATTTACTTTTTCACCGTCAACCTGAAATTATCTTCATATTGTATGCTGTTTAACATCTGCGTTCATTTTGTAATACTATTTTTCTCGAATTTATGTCGATGTGGTGAATTTTCTCCGCGTTAAATTATGAGTGAAGAATTTTTACCGTGTTAAATTTTATACGCGTTAAATTTATTAGTTAATTTTTTGTATGTTAAATTCCGCGCGTTAAATTTTCCTGTCAGCGATCGAAAAGATTTTGCGATATTTTATTGTAATTATTATGATACATTGTTGTAGAATTCTAGTAATTTTCATCTGAGACATATAACACACCATACTGTCTAAGGAAAAATAATTTAAGAAAAATTTGTAAAAGCCATTCTACCGTACGAAAAAGAAAAAAACAAAAGTATGTGCCAAGAAAGTTGACAATTTGACTCTATGAGATGATTTTTCTTATGGATCAAGTTATATTACGATAAAAGTCAAGCGATAACGGATTATGAAACAACGGAAAACGCATACACTTTTGCAAAGTTGCGCTATCTACGCTACGTTAAAAAACTTCATGATTTTCGAGAATGTCTGACGGAAGAGAGCGCGTCAGTGAGAACGAATTGCGTCCTCGAATATGTAGAGAGCGCGTACAGTTTTTCGTTTTCAAGTCCTGAGCACATATCAAAATTTACCTTTTCTTTTACGCTTTGTTCACGAGAAGAAGGAAAGAAAATGAACACACCTTTTTGACGCATTTCTAGAACGAGAATGAAAATTACTCGTATGTAATAAAGTTCTTGACTTTTTTTGGCGGAGAATCTTGATAATGTTTTATTACACAATTATTATTATTATTATTATTATTTTTTTTTTTTTTTAGTATTTAAATGAATGTATAATTATATTGACGCCTCATTGTAAACGAGGAAAAATTGAAGCACCTATTCTGCATAAGTACATCTGCTGAGTACACCTGTGTTACTCTTGACCAGTTGATACAAGGTAAGCCTGTAACGTAATCTAAGTGATACAGACTCGATTTTGAAAATCTACGTGCTCTTTCACCAAATGTTTACATTCGATGATTGCCTTGATCTCTGTTACGTCAGACTTCTAATAAAGAATGAAGTTTGAAGAATGTTTGCTTGCAAGTGATGGTTTCAAGAGAAAAATTGAACAGATGACAAAGAAGAGATCTCTCGTAAAAACATCCAAGCATTATTTATAAAAATTTGCGAAAATACTTGATAGTGGTATTAAAACAAGGTAAATTAAAGTATGTTTCGTTCTTCTGATTTGAAATTATTTTTATTATTTTAAAAAGGACCTTCTAATCAAATTGAAACAAGAAAAACTTATTTGTTTGACGAATTATATCTACACATTGTACCGACCATGGACGGGAAGTATTATACTCGACCTGATTGTAAGAAAATTATATTGGAGAACGTTCTCTCTGCGTTTTGGAGTATTTCGAAAATGCACCTTTGCGATTTTCTACGTTTCCTTTTGTACTTCTGAAATGGCTCAATAATATTCGTTGTAATAACGACACCGTCCAAAGAGACAAATTTTTTTCATTTCAATGTTTGAAGTTTGTTACGAACGAGTATTTCCTCAGAGCCGACGTGGCGCGGCATAATGGATAATGTTGAGGGGGGGGGGACCTCGAAAGTCCCACAAACCACTACCTTTCTCCAGGTACAATATTATACTATAATGAACGGAAAGTAAAGCCGCGCTCAGCTATCCTGATACAAACTGTACGAGTGCTGGGGACCAAACACATACAGTGGTCTTGACAAATGAGAATATGCAAAGGAAATATTATAACTTGAACACGCTGTAGTCGGCGATCAATCTAGTTACTGTTGATGTCCAAAAAGTGACAGCTTCAGCTCTTACAATCTGTTATACTTGTATCATACTATAGCTAGTACCATATCGAGCCCACCGGGTAGCTATTGCGGTCAACAGATTGGCTAATATTACTCAAAATTCATTTCTTGTAAGAAATATCTGAAGCTTTATCTTCTCTGGTCAGTTTGAGTCTTTATACCGCACAAGGTTATGCTTTCTTGCATCTATATGCCATAGTCCTCAAGTTGAATGTGCCGAAGTGTCTCGATCGTTCTCATTACCTGAAATTTCACCAATGGAGCATTGAACGCGTCAGCACATATTCAACAGATCCGCATAACGCAAATGCAAAGGTATAGTCATTTGATACGAAGTATGACCATTTGATGCCTTTATTCTTCGTAGTTTGTATCAATGAAGCTTTTTCAACAACTTTCATCGTAGAATTGCAAAAGTTCCTCGATACCGATTATCTCACTGGATCTCTGCTAAGTTTATTTTTCACATTTTGAATTGCGTAGCACCTGCTTCTCAACTCTGACCTTGCTACAGATGGTATTCCAAAATTCATATTGTAAATAAGTTTTTCTCATATCGGACATCATCGCCCTCCTCACCGAACTACTACTTAATTCTTCGCATGATACATTTGGGTGGAATACATGTTTACTTGTAATTACGAGTAGTATGAACTAGAGAAGCATGTGCTGTATCGGAAGAAAAAGAGAGGAAAAGAAAAGTCGAAAAAGAAGCGCGTTTTGGAGTGGAATGCACGTTGCTCTACAACCGTCTTCATAACAATAATGCATCGACTCGCCGCATCCTTTCGGAAATAAATTCATCGCGATAGCATTTTATTAGAGACGAAATTGGATTCGTTCACGCACTAGTCCGGTACGTCAATATTATTGTATTGTACCGCTTCGTTTAACTCTTATTATTCGAATCAATTTATAACCACTATTGTTATTGACTCGCTTATGCCAGAATCGTAAAATGTAATTCACGCTCTCTTCACTTATATATACTCATATACGAGGGTGTAGTATATTTTTATTCTTTAGGAAAAAAAAGCTCAATGAAAATAAAAAGAACAGTCGTATATTTGGTGTGTAAGGTCAATATTGAAAACTGCATCTCAAGTGCTACGAGGTCCATTGTTATAAATCGAATGTTACCAGCGTACATCGAGCCTCCCTACACTCGACTATAAACTTCTACTGTAGTGAAATACACATTTGTAGTACAATCTTACGAATAATCATGATAAGGTGCGTTGGTAACAGGAAAGAGAGAGAAAAAAAAAACGTTTGCATTCGGAAATAGGAGAGCATCATGGCCGTAAGTTAGTTACCCTCTTTCGAGTTTTTTAAACTCCAACAAAAAAAATTGACATCTTTTTCCCAATAATCTTACAACTCTTCTCCTTTCCTTCTTATTTTTCCTCGTCGTATGGTTCATACTCGCGTCGGCATCGTATTATTTCGTAATCCGAGGATAAACGACTATTAATTTTTTTCAGCGTGCATTCGAGGTGGAGGAACCTGTGAGTTTTCGTGTATATTTGCCGCAAAACGTCAATAAGGCGGCGATAAATATTTACATTCAATTCGTTCTTTCCAACATAACGACATCCATAAGGAAAGGTGAGGCAGCAGAGGCCGAGGTGAAGGAAATCGAATCGAAGTTTTTGATAATGTGTCGACCGAGCCTTCAAACGGATTAAAAACTTTTCTATAAGTGATTATCGTGACGCATGAAAGGGTTTTGAAAATACTCGCGTTACATTTTGCGATCACTTCGTGGGGACTTCCTTCGTGTCAATGAATTCGAGACGCTAAGCTCGTCAAACATTTCTCGATCGATATCATCGCGAACCAAAACTTATTAAAAATTCTTTTTACTGCGGAGCATTACGTTTGTCGAGCTCTCCAACTTGGACTCTGTCAATTGTGTGCACGTGAGATGAAGAACTTGCACGCGCTACCTGCTGCGGTGGAAAAAGTATACTGCAAGGTCAGACTTTGCACTGGCTACAAACCTCGTAAGTGTAGAAAATCTACGCGCCGATGAATTCCGATGAGAGAAAAACGATAAGAATGTCGACGAGGAAACAGAGCGTACTATATAACGATATTTGAAAAATATTCTCATACATTCGATTGATCGCTTTTTCTGTAGAATTTCTCACCGTTATCGTCTGTACAATGTAGGTTTTTCGAGTTTGAAAACACAAATATTACACGTATTATAAATGTGTAGGTATCGAGTATATGCGGTGCATTGCTCTGTCAGGAATTTGTTTAAAGGTGAATTTCAAACCTCTATCAGCTCTCACCGTTTCAGCTCAAATAATGAAGACCTTTGACATGATCTTCACTGATAATTTTCGTAACGTCTCGCTCTTGTTTTCGTATAATTAATGTCGTCGTACAGTAACTCATCGTCTTATTTCCGTATGAGTACGGAAAATATCTCCTAAGAATTCCATATCGGTCTTGTACGAGAAATTTCGAAACGTAATACAAATTTGTAGACTCACATCTTGCCGAAATTTACAACACGATATCTCTGTTTACAGATTGAGTGGACAGTTCTCAATGATGTAATTAGATTGTTTCTAATTCCGTGAAATAACAAATATTATCGTCTTGAAAGTGCGGTTGCAAATGAGTCGTACATAAGTGCTTTCTTTTCTCTCCCTATTATCTTCCAAATTTTAAAAACTTGAAAACAATCTTAGGACGAATATTCTGGATCTCTCAACTAAGGGAATGTTTCTTCATGTTATAATATCCACAGTTTGAAAAATTATTTTCGGCGAATACATTCTCACGAGTTGCGTCAAGAAAAAAAAATTGCTAATGTCCTCCTATATTTCGTAGAAGCAGAAATGCTCATCCATCAGACGGAACTTTTCTATGTACCTAACTCAAGCCTGTAATTTCCTAAAGTTCGACGATCCCCCCCTTTACTTGTCCAACTACTCATTCTCTACTGTTACCCTTCCTTGAGAGGCCTTTTCCATCACTTCAATATTTCCTTTCATTCTTAACGATTATCCTGTATGTTCTCTGATTTATACCACGCGATAATCCTTTGGGTCGATGTATATAGGTCATAAATGTAATAGTAGTGATAATGATAATTAATAAAGTTTCAATACAACTGCGAGTAAATAATTTTTAAATTCTTCTTGAGGGAGTTTTTTTTTTTTTTTTGGACCACCTTAATCACCATCTAGACCGTCGTGAGATGATTCTGTAGAAATCTCGTTAGAATCCGTCCAATAGATTTGGAGTTCACTGGGGTCAACCAAAACGTTCAATTCTTTTATTATATAAAATATAGATGTCGCAGTCACATAGGGTAATATGTCATTACGCGAAAAGACTAGGCATTACGTGTAACGTAGTCAAATTGTGAAATGAAATATTTTCTACAGTAAATGATCAAATTTTCCCGTCATTGCGAGAAGTGTCGACACCTATTAGGCAGATACCGTAATTCGCTATTAGACTTCAGCCGAGGTTAGTCATTTCAGGTAATAACCGGACCTCTCGGTCAAGTGACGTAACCGATGAATGTGAAGATGATTATGAGTCACTTGTGAGTAGAACTTGTGAAGAAATAGTTGAAGCGTTCCATGATGGTAGATAAAATCTTATTTTATTCTGAACTTCTGCAAAGAATCGCGAACGCAGTGTCGCACTAAAAATGTAGTTGCTACAATTATGTATTGAAATAAATTTTTCCAAGCTAAAAGATATTTGTTTCTCATTTTGAGAGAAGTTAGTCCTCAAGAAATGCTTCTGCGTTTCAGAAACTTTAATACGGTATTCAAGCACCAAACAATACTTCTATTATAGAATTCGTTATTTCTTGGAATAGTACAATAATACTCAGCTTTGTAAGTACGTTATTATCTCCTGTGTACGTATACTTTCCATGCTTAGTTCTGAAGAGCTAGTTGTATGTATTAAATTATAAAAAGATCAAAGCGTACTCCAGTTCTTTGTAAAGTCCACTCGTTCATCAAACTTTTCATACCTACTATTTTTGAAACAAAAGTATTTTGAAAGTTGGAAGCCGCGAGTGCAAATGAGTTATTTGAGCAGCGGGTGAATGAAGAAACAGGAGAATGGTAGCCTTTAGCGAGCCACATTATCCTGAAACTTTTTCCAGCACATTTACCTCGATGCAAAGACAAAATAGAACTAAATCTCTCATTACAAGTACTGCGAGTTTAATTTGGGCGCCGCAAATCTCAACCAGCCTCTTTCATTAATTTTCTACCTTAAACTCTCTAATAACACGGTGTACTACTCTTGATAATCAAATTATCGTCACACCTTTTGTGCTCTTCAGCTTGTTGCGGACCGTCGAGTAAACTTTTCATACAGCAGTATTAACATGCAACAGATGTAGTTAGCGTTTTTACGAGCCGAAAGGTCCGAACAAAAATTGAACATACTTTAGCGACCGCGATGCTACACGTCGCATCTTTCGCCGCTAAAGCGATTTAATTTAATACGCTCGCGCGCTGCCTGCCAACGGTACGCGGTTGTATTGCCGAGCCGCGTCGCGTCGTGACTTGTATTGTATATAGCCCTAATAATGACTTACTCTTCGATAATAAAGCGATCTTCGCTATTTCTGGAATGCGAAATCTGTTTTAAGCCGCGCTTATCTACCATCTTCGTTTTAGCCAACTTCGTTCTGCCTGTATGATATACGAATAGGAACAGTAAAATACTTACTCGTAATTTTTGGAATTCTTGATAAGAATTTCTTAACAAACTTCGAGAACGGTTCTTGCTAACGTTGTAGGATGGTAAAGCGAAGCTCACCGTTGGCAGTTTGAATTTACATTATTGCTTACAAAATACGAATAAAATTAAATACCAATACGTACGTATTATCCTACATTTGCTAGAGATTGATTTTAGGGTACAAGCAATGAAATCCTTGAGGGGGAAAAAATTAGTCTCGTATTTCGTATTAAACATCTTTGATAAAAAATAGTATGAATTTTTGTCGCTACGATGGGTCATCGCATGGATAAAAAACAGGAACTATGGTTGAACGGCTTAGCCTAAATTTTTCTTCAATTAAGGGATGTTTCCTCCATTAATGGTTCATCACCTCGGAAAGAACGTTGGTTTTATCTAGAGATACTGAAAGAGGAGAATAAATAGAAAAAAATTGTATGTGGGTATTGTTGAATAAATTCATCATTGTTGCGGATTGCAGACAGCAAGTGTGATCGTTGAAGAAAAAAATGGAAATAGCGAAATTCTGCGAAAGAAAATAATGAGGTGAATAGTTGAACAGATGTTGAGGTTAGAAAAGACAATTTGGTGGCAAGGAGGTGAGAGAAGACCAAATAGAAGACAGGAGTGGACGAGATTGAAAAGATTGATTCTGAGGCGTGAAAGGACAATTCCTTCTTGTCTAGAAGTCCTCTTGAAGAAAGTCTAATGGGTTTCGTTTGATAAATTTGATTTTCTTGGGGCTGTTTTTTCCGGAAGTCGTATACGTAACGTGGGCTTGAAGAATGCCATAGTACTGATCGTTGAGGTATGGCTTGAAATCCAGGAGAAAAAGACAGTTGTTATGATTCAATACGAATTTCAAAGTTTTTGTATCAAGGTATGAATCTTGACGCAGACAAATTATGCTAACGAAGTCATCTCGAACCTAGTAGCCAAAGGTATTTTTTTTTTTTTGAATCCGAAAAACTTCGGTTCGTCTAATCCGACACATAGTTTGAAGCTATAAGGATTCTGCGATATAAATCATGAAGTGAATTATGACGTGGATAAATCGGAAGCGTTGTCTGAAAACCTATAATACGAGTATACTCGTACCGTCACGAATAGCTTTTCAATAGATTTCAAAGTAGCGCTTTCTGTACTTAGACCTGCATACTAATAAATGAAATCCACTAGATGTACCCTCCGATCAACTAAGACTACTTTTCATTCATCGAACTGTTTTTTTTTTTCTTTTCTCTCATACAGGCGTCAAAGCACGAGTTCGAATATTCGAACAAGACATAACTGTGCGTAGAACTTGTTAAAAAATGAGATAGGTATCGAATCATCATGTTTAGCATACGAATGATGAATATTAATCAAATTATTATTAGTGGTGAGGTATTGTACGATATTTCTCCCGTACACCCTACTCGTGTTCTAATATAAATTTCTCTCGTTATTAGTCATTGTACGGTAAAAGTTTTTGAGCGCAGTCAATTTTTACTGAATATTCGTGACCAAACATAACCATAATTATTGTAAAAAGTTTTTGAATTTTGAAGAAATATTTTCTTAATGACCTGTCATGAATTCGAACCCATAAGAAATGCTATATTAACTTGCAGCGGGATTGTTGTTCTCATTTTTGATGTGGTACCTAACATTTACATTGTGACGAGTTTTAATTGTACCGTTCTCCTTCTCTCTTATACAGAATAGCTACGATTAGAGTGGCCTCTATCAACGATGTACTTTCTGGGCGTGGATTTGAGACATTTGCGCAATTTCCAATGGACAATGAGTACGAAGAAATAATTAATAATGCTGAGTCGTGTACCAAATTTTTCTGTTTTTTTTTTTTTTTTTTTTTCTTGTACCTACCATAATGTATTTAAAAGATCATCGTCTATTCATTTTCGTTTCTTGAATGGAGATTTAATTTGCGGAAAATCTTCCTAAGATCAATTGACATTTGCATCAACTTTTGAGAGATATAAGGCCTATAATTTTTATGGTTGTTTCTTTCGAATTTTATCAGAATGTTTGATTAACATAGGTGTCTACAGAAGCATAATTGCTCTTCATATTTTAAATACGAGGTATTAGTAATACAAACAAACAAAACTATATCTTGTTATTATATTTGGTATTTCTTTACATTTTTTTATCGTCTTTCGCTTTTGAAATAACTTACTGCTCTTCTGCATTTCTGTACGCTCGTTTATCGAGCAATATGGTTGTTTGTTGAAGAATTTAAAAAAACCAAAATTACTTTTTAAGTCGATTAGATTTTTTGGTAAACAATGACGTACTCGGGGCGGCGTAAAAATCAGCAAATTACTTCGTTTGTTGGCGCATTATGAAAATGCACCCGCATTGCAACGAACAATATATTCGTCATGCGAATGAAAACAATCCGGCGTGTCTGCGGAAAAATACAAAAAAAAAGAAAAGAAAACTTTTCACATGTTCAGTGGCATGTACGTTCGTATTTTTCTAGCGTGCTCATATTTTTCCGCTCGAAAAATTTGTGCATAGTATCGTTATACACATGATACTTACCTTATTTGAATGGCTGAATGTCTGATGTTCATTATTTTCGAGATGATGAATGTTATATTGTTTGAACGATGACACGAAAAGTAGACGGATTCTATCAGAGACACTCTCGAAAGTTTTTCACACATTTAATATGATGCCATCGCGGAAGAGAGGTAAAAGAGCTCTTCACGTGGGAGTTTGCTGAGAGAAAAAATCGCAGACACGAATATCAAGGTCAACATTTTCTGCGCGAATGAAGCGTGCAACGTCTTTTCATTTATGTCGCGTGTCTTCAAAACATTCCTTGGACATCATTCTGATGATTCCAACATTGATTGTGTTTAAGCCCTCGTTCATGACAAGAAAACATTTTCAAAGATTTAATATTAATCAAGTCTCGGACGTAGCAGTTCCATTCCGAACTCCTTGATGACCTTTTTTTTTTTTTTTTTTTTGCCAAGCTACCGTATCTTAGATTTACAGATACTTACGAGTATGAGGATTTTAGACTAGTCTAGAAGAAGAAAAGACTTTCATCCATTCATTTTTCGCAATGCTGAACTCATTCACAGAACTTTCAGTTTTAATTCCATCTAGTCCTACCGGTCTCCGTCTTTTAATTTCCTTTTCGTAAGGTCTTTTGACACGTTTCATGTCTTTTATCTCATCTCACCCCAATTCGAAAATCTGCGAGTACACATACTCCTCCCCCCGAAACGGACTAGTACCTCGTATGTACCCTGTAGGTGATTCCGAAATCTGCGAGTACAACCTTACGCCACCTTCCTTTTACTAAATTAATGAGTAAATTGGTATAGCCCTGTATACCACATAGGTGATTCAGAAATCTTTGAGTACACCGTCCTCCCCCCCCCCCAAATGAACAGATTATACCTCAAGAATGATTTGAAAATCTGCGAGTACAGCCCCTCTTCCTCCCAAATGAACGGATCTTACTCCAAGGATGATTCAGAAGTTTGCGTGTACATCAAGTGCTCAATAAAATCAAGATTGGGGGCGAACGAACGGAACGAGTGAGCCCTGAGAGCCAAGTAGTTCAACGTACCATATACTAGACCAAGATTGAGGTAAATGAGCGGAGTAAATATAGAAGTAATCAGCAAATTTTCTGTGACTCTTCTACGCCTTGTACTCTGTTCCCTCCTTGCCGAGTAGCCGCCGTAACTTGCCAACGAGATATCTTTCACTTTCGCCTTTTCTTATTTTTTCTTATTCATTTCCTTCTCCTGTTCCCCAATTGAAACAGGTTCTTCCCGGAAGCAAATTTTTGACGATGTTATTGCTGAGCATTCGCTCAGAGCGCGCCACAACCATTGATTCACTATGAATCATAGGGCCCATAAACTCGCTGTGTGGGTAGGAAAAATATCGTCAAATTTTATTTAAACGTCGATCCATTATCATTAATTTTGATTAACTTTTTTTTGGTACATAATTAACTAGTCAACTCGGGTGAAAAGTTCGCGTATCCTCTGTTGAACGAGCATTCAAATTACACGAAAAATAGTTCTTTTTTTTAAAGAAATAAAAGTTCACTTGTTACTTGAAGCTTGGAAAAATCTTGGTGTGCAAATTTGAAAAAAAAAACTGCGGTGGAAGCTCTTGAATTAGGGCGACGGTATCGACAGAGTTTCAGATTGAATAAAACGATCGTATCAGTCAAATAGGTACGAGTACAATCCATCGCAATCACGTGTCTTTCTAATAGTTTTTTCTTTTTCTACACGAAATTACGTGAAACAAATTGAGTCGTGTTCAACACAGCTTTTGTTTTGAACTTTCAATGTACTGTCTGTCGCGGTCAACAAATGAAAAAATTAAATGAATAGTTGAAGACTGAAATTCTTAGAATACAGACAAGGACCATCATTTATTTGACTTCGATACGCTAAATATTATTATACCGGAAAAAATTAACCGGAGACTCAACTGACCGATAATTTGAAGTTTTATTGAATGAATTGAAAATTCGGAATTGACTTATTCTACTTAGTTGGTAAATGCATTACGTTCAAAAATTTTCCGCCTACAGAAAATTCAACTTATCTCGCAGGTTCTCGCTCATGAAAAGTTCAGCGCGGGAATATAAAAATTCTTGATCAGAAATGAGTTTCTTGAATTTTTATACTTCTTGCAATGTTTGAATCGAGGTTTTCCAAAAACGGTTGATTCCGTGAAAACCTGCTTTCGAAAATGAGATAGCGTTCAAGTTCGTAAGTCATAAAATTATTGAAATTCTATGTAAAAATCACGAAAGAATTTTGAAAAGAGTCGCTGTGATTGGTATTTGGAATACAATATTATATTCTTGAGCAGAACGCATATCGTTACTGTTTCGAGGACATTTCAATTGAGGACCTTTAGTCAACATCCAGGACAGGGTAGTCGTTTTTGAAAAGAAGATGATTTTATTTTGAAATAAAAATATTTGTATGTTACACATCATAATTTTATACAAGTTTCCATCACTTATATTGCCTAGTGCTTGGCTAAGGTGTGTTAGTGCCCATCGCACTGTCTCGACGGAGGCTCTTCGCGTTTTAGCACGTTCACCACCACTTGAGCTCCTTGCCGAGGAGAGAGTGGTGGTATTCAAAACAAAAAAGAAAACAACAACCGATCAAGAGGCTTTACGGGTCAAGGAGGAGGCTATACGCTTGTTGCTTGAGAAATGAGAAGCAAGAATTGCTCAGAGTGAGCTGGGTAAATGGACGACCCCTATATTAATACATTACCTTGATGGATAGATAAACCGAGACCATGGTAAGCTGAACTTTCATCTGGCGCAGGTGTTGGGTGGTCATGGCTCCTTCATGAGAAGTTGGAGAAAGTTGAGCAGGCGATGTATACTCACTTCAACCAAGGGCGGAATATGGACCATAGCACACCTTATTTCAGTATGAGGCGTGAGTGGGGCAAACTTTGTCGGTTTATCAAGAGATTAGGATGGATTAAGCGCTTGCACCAAGTAGCCTGGTCGTCACCATGCTGGATTCCGAAGAAGCATGGAACAAGATGACTGCACTTGCGGGTACCGTCATGGAAAAGAAGATGGATTTGGAATGGAATAGACAAATGTAGAACCATGCCGTGGCATACTCGACCCCTTTGTACCATCCATCCAGATGTACAGGAAGAAAAGGAAGACTAATTAAGCCTGATGAAAGAGGAAGAGGAACAGACTTCAACAGCGACCTACTGTATTTAAGGTAGTGTTGTTGTTGTGTGAACCAATGCTTTGCGTTCTAGGGACACTGCAGCGTGTCGGTTGCGAAGGAGAATAGAAGGTTCGCCGAGGAGATTCTTCCAACACTGAAGTTACCTGAAATGGTCGATTCCGGTGTTGGAGGAAACAAAATTATTGCATATACGCAATGCGCACCCACTCTACCATGGAGGACGAGCGGCTCTACACACGAGACAAAAGCGATTGCTAGTGCTCAAATAGTAATTCTTCATCAACATTTCACCAAAAATGAGTAACTGAGGCTGAATGATTCCCTCCCACAAAGGACGAAATAGTTCGTCATCGTTTCTAATATGCGCGTAAGCCTAGCTAATAACCCATTTGTGATGTTTTATGTTAGAGGAAATTATGTGTCATCCTTAGGACATAGTATTGTCTTGCTGATTCGAATTTCTAATTTTTCGTGATGTACACAAATTCAATGGTCAATTTAAAGTATTGAGTGACGAAGTTTATTAAATAGAGTGTATTTGTTCTCTACGAAGGATGATGCGTGAAGAGCTATCAGCTTTCCCAAAGCAGGGATGACATTTTTCTTCGCAAGAAGTAAACGATAATATTATCATGGTTTTGGTTGGACGTCCGTTGGATACATGCTACCAAGTTATTTGTCTTTTTCATTTTATCACTTTTGATACTTATTCTCGCCTTCGCGAGTGGTCCGCATCAAGAGGTCAGTTGAACACAATAGCGCCAGATCTGTTCAATTTTTTGTTGCTTATAAGTATGTACAAAAGAGAGGAAGAGAAGTATCTAATTTAACATCTTTAGGCGCGACGTTCAGTTGAGTACGATAAACAATCGGCGGCAAACAGCGGGAATTTTAAACGAGAAATGATTTATGAAACAGATTCTATAATCGACAACTAAATTCAAAAGCGTATCAGCGAATGACAAAGATTTTGTTTGAAGGTGCTCGAGCACTCGATGTATACCTATACAGTACATCTAAACCTTTGAATGAATTTCCAACTCAAGTAGAAATTAATCCGTTTCGAGATCGCAGAGTTACTGTACAATCCGTGATATTTAAAAATTACAGTCGTTGTGTGAAGTCACCATTGCACTTTTTACTGACGAGTCCATCATTTATGTACAATATGTACCTATTGTATACAATACATAATCTTTCAATGTATTCTTGGAGAAGGTGTTGTAGTTCCAAAAATTTACTTCGCGTTTTTAATCATCTCTATTTTCGTGTTGTCCAATCCTGTTAGTGGCACCACTATAAGATAAATAAATGAAATAAAATGAATAAATAAATAAATAAATAAATAAATAAATAAATAAATAAATAAATAAAGACAAATTTAGCATGAAATTAAGAGTAGGATATTTTCATACATACAAGCTCGAAGAAGTATGCCAAAGATGAATATACGTACAGGTTTGAATACCTTAGAGCAGGTTCCGCACTTCTTGAGAGATCTGCAGTGCGCAGATGATGTTCGGACGGCAAATCAAAAACCAACGTACCTACTTTGGAATCTGAAGAATATCAAAAAGATTTTTTTTATCATTTTACTCCAGTTGTACCACAAATGGTGACTGCTCTGCGCATTTTTCTTCCGTCATCATGTCGTTCTTTTTAAATATTGTCGTTAAAATTTCGAAGTACAAATATTTTGTCGTAAAGTGATCTGAAAACTATATATTAACGCACGGGAAAATATATGTATGTATTCTTCTTCTCTCTCTTTCTTCAAATTCCTACCAATATTACTTCGAGGCTAAGAAAATGATACTAAATTCAACAGCATGATGTTCCATGGTGCAGTTCATTCAAAAACGAACAATTTTTATGATCGCCGCATATAGTGCTCCGACACATTCTGTGACTCCTAACGCGAAACGTACAAGAAAAATCGATTAGATTGCATTCTTCCCATCCCTAATTAGTACCGTATCTCTATAGGTTCGTTCAGTGACACTTTCAATCTGCATATCCCACGCGGGGAGTCAATATGTATAGTTAGGTAACAGAATACGAATTCTGCAGCCTACAAGTTCCTCATACTCGTATTAGCGATAAATTTACGGAAGAAGAAAAAATTAATTAGAAAAACTGCTTGAAACTCATCGTAAGGTAGTGATTTTTCCGCTCGTGATAAAGATACGAGAATTACTTTTTATTTTCCTATATAAACTACGTAAAGTTGAATTTTATCAAGAATCCTAATATCAAGAAAAATGCTCTGGACGATTAGTCAGAGACTCACAAAATAAAGGGAGGGGAAACCACATCATGAAGAAGAATGAGGAGGGGAGAAGAATTCTAAAGACAGATGACATACACTAACAGAAAATTTTAAGAGCTTGTAAGGAAGAGTGTATATTTGAGTAAGAAACAGCGAGTTGGGAAGTTTGAGATATTATTATTTTTTTTTTAAGTGGGCAGAGAAATTGTGAAATATGATGGAAGAGGAGATAATCGAGGAAACGTGATTACTAAGGAATTTGAAGGCGGATCTGAGCAATGGCGCAATCAGTACTGGCATAGCTGAAGTGTAGATGTGACAGAAAGAAGTAGGCTAATGATAGAATACTCTAAAAATCTATCTAGAGAGGCGAACAAAAACGAGAGTTGAAAAGAAAGATGAATAGAGAGAACGCGAGGAAAGAGGAAATAAAACGTTCAAGAACATTAATTATAATGAGAACAGGATAAAGAAAGTCGGAGCCTGTACCGCGACAGAATGCGGTGAAGAGACATTTCTTTTACAAAAAGGTAGAACTGGACGTACCATGTGAACGATACGTCGATACGGCGCGGCGCGGCGGCGGTGACAGACGTGAGTCAAATACAAGCCCCCTTGATATTCTCTACTCTTTTATTGAGAATGAAGGTGCTAAACCGATCAGTTTCGTAAGAGAAATTTCTAAGATGCAATAAAGGTAATGACGAATTGTTGTTCTGTATACTCTTTTTCCGCCGAATGATTGTCATATTTAATTTGGATTGTCAAGTTCCGAAATGTGGTTTCTTCGTGCGAAGGGGGAAAATCGATCCTCTTCCGTTTTCCGGTGATTCTGTTCACAAATCGTAGAAAAAGAAATATCGCATAAATGTATGTTGAGCAGGTACGTCGCGTCGTCATATACGTATTCAATATATGTACGTTCTGATGTGCAGTACTGTCAGTAAGGTATGTAGGTACATAATCTAATACTTCAATGTTGAATACAAGAATTTTTGTAAACTTTAAGCTATAGGTAGGTATGATGTATGCTACCAATTGTACAATATCTGACTGCAAAGCACGCGCTATTACGTAATTACCTCGCGCTTTTCACGCACGTCGTGCCGTCCGCACTGTACGCTCTTTGTGTGTCTGTTTTTCCTCTCGTTTTCATGGTTGTACCTTCGTGTGTTTCGAAAATACTACTGACGCGAGTCGAGTAGATTGAGTATTGTACGCTTATTTCATAGAGGCGCATTTAAAGAAAGGACCCGTATTCGCTCTCTTGTTGACTGATGTCAACTACTGTCGAGCGTGCGGCTCGGCTGATTTTAATCAAGCGAATGCACCCCATTTTACCGGTCTTCTATTAATGAGCCAGTGAGAGCACACTCGTTGATGACGCACATTATATTATTTTGCGCATAAATGTGATGTACCTATAAAATATATTTTTGGATTTTCGTCAACATAGATTTACATATGTTGGATATATGAGTATAATGAACTTTCGAGTAGAAGCCCATTCCGTAATGTGCTTGCTAATAAACTAACGTACCTTTATTGGATGCTATAGTGCAGCGAGCCATTCAGCACCTTTTATAGATTTCACGATTTCAGACATCAGTGAATCGATTTGATTGGTATGTAATGAATATGAAACTCACATGTTGGTTCGTCATCATCGCTCCATATAGGTACATCACAACGTGATGCCATCTCCTGCACGTTGTCTTCATGTTGGTATGACTAGGTAGAGATACCCCTGAGGATTCGTATTTATGAACAATTAGCCGATCCTCGTCACGCCTCGCGCAGCATGGCGCTTTTCTATATCATTCATGAACAATATTCTAAAAATGTTTTTGACATTATGTTTCAAACACCTTTTGTTTAATACCCAAAAATATGTGTCTGTACTTGTTACCTCGTTTAAGGAGTTTATTTTAAACGGCTTTGACTGAGGAGCGCGCAAAGATTAGGCTAATTTTCAATGTGTTTCTTGGAAAGGTAAAAATATAATTTGTAAAAGAAATGACCTCGGGTCGGTGGGCGTCGAAAACGCGTGAATATGCGAAAAGAAGTGCATGTTTCTAGTAATAAAGCTACCACTTTTTTGGGAAAAGTTTACAATAATATTCAGTACGATACCTATAGTACGACGGGTGACGTAGTAGTAGCCATGTTACCTGCCTGCTGCAGTGCTTACAGATACAAAATACAAACACGATGCTTGCTTATTATTTCTGTTCTGTTGTAGTCGTGCGTCACATCTACGCGGTCTACGCTACAAGTAGGCCTACCCGAGAAGTGCTCACAGAGACTCCCCCTGCAGGTTTGTGTAGTGCTACGTATTCGTACTCACTCAGTAAGTTAGTTGTAGTTCGAAGAGCGTCGTTTGTGAACGTGTGTTTCTTTCAGATTATTGTTGTGTCGAAATAATTGACGTAATTTATTACGCGGACCTGCGATCTTTTTAATATTAAATATTATATAAACCGTGTACATATATTTGTTCTTTTTTTTAAATATAATAGGTGATGGTGTTCTTTTTTATTATTTTCAATTAATTTTAATTAGTTTTACTACCGACTATCCCAAAGTTTCGCTCACCGCAACTTTCGTTAGTTTTCGTCAATTTCCCGCGCATTCTTTATACGATATTATGTGTATCATCAGACTGGGTGCGAGTATCAATATTGTATTCTTGGTGCATATGATTGTGATGAACGCAATCGACGTGTTGTTTTTACAATTCATTTCTGTTAATGTGAAAATATTTTGCGATATAGTGAAGGTGAATTGGTGATCGTCGAACCCGCAGATTTTTAATTATGGATACGAGTACGATTATTGAGGGGACGGTCAAGTTTCGCGATGGCAAGAAAGTAAGTGGAACGCTAATTATGTATAAGTACAAGTTTGATAGATTATTGCTGGTCATAGTTTATTATTTGATGGAAGTGTCCGATCATAATTTTGTTGGCCTACAGACAAATCTGAAAACCAAATTTTATTCGAAATATTCTGTTTACGATTTCAAATTATTTCTATAAAGCATATTGCTATTAATGTTGAGAAAATTCGTAGATGTTTCTTCAACATTTCTAAATGATTAAACAATGGATAACCCTATCTCTATTTCATCATTTTATCGAGATGAAACTGATGAGGACGTTACCTTGTCAGTTTACGAAGATTAGAGAAAGCAGCACATCAAAGGTGTTGAACTCTTTTTATCCGGAATAAAGATTATAAAAATAGTTCTGATGAAATTTAGTCAAACTACTCAACCAAAAAAACATCCTTGTATGGTAGGATGGCTAGAACTTCAATTTTTTTGAAGCCGAATATAATACAATTTTGTTCTTCAATAGCTCTAGCCCATAAATATTTATCGTCTTCTTGAAGCAAATCTTGATGTAGTAAAATGCTGGTTTTGGGTCACCCCTGGTTTTCGATGTTGGATGTAATAAGTTGCATGAGTTTTGTAATGTAAGATTGCCACTTATGAAAGATACAAATTGGCCTCAGTGGTGATCATCACTTGCTAGGATCCTAAATCCCCAATTCAAGTGCAAACTACGAGTATGATTTCTTGTTTCCTTTTTTCTACAGTTCTTGCAGTGTTGCTTTTGATGCTAGGAAAGCGGTGCTTCTGTACCCGAGGAAACTAACGTTTGAAAAATTCTTTGCCTACAACCAGCCACTGGCGCCGCGTCCCCAGAGCGTCTGACTTCTAGCTTTGTTCTTTGTAGTTAATTTCTGTTTCCCATCAGGAACGTGCGGCTATGCTCAAAATTTTAGTGTGATAGACGTTTCTCCACTTGTAATAATAGTATGGTCATCTCTCTCTTCCCCCCCCCCCATTGTAATTCTGTACGTTAGTTTATTTGACTCTTTTATCTTACTTGAAAACTTGACTAATTTCTTAAGAAGAAACCTGTCTATGAATGACTTTCAATTCTTTTTGCAACGTTTTCTGTTCGCCGTCCAACAATTTCAGACATTAAGCCTCGTTGAAGAGAATGCTTGACACTTCCAAGATGAGATTTTCAAGTTATAAGAGGAAAGGATGGAATTTTTGCGTATCGATACACATGTGAAGTGGTTTCTTTTTTTGGTTCAAGTTCTAGATACGTATTTATTGCGCAAAATTACAACATTCTTCTTCTAGATTTTGACCGCAAAGAGGAAGGAGTGACAAATTCGCGTCCCTGTTGTTTCTTTCGAAATAAAAACTCATGAGTCTGATGCGAAAGGACGAACGAATTGAACGTTATAAATATCCATACATTAGTATCTTTGCTCCGTTTATAAAGTTAGTGAAGTTCATTTACTGTCCAGGTCCAGAAACACGTGACTTTCTTAGTGAGCAGACTACGCACCTAGCTCTTCTTCAATTTTTTGAAGGAGATTTAACTTTTGACTTCATCCATGGAAATGTCGGCAACGAGAGGGTCGGGCGATAATGGCTGCGGGAATTCGAAAATCCAGTTATTGATCTGGCATGTTCGAGAAACAAACCTACGAGACATCCTTAACGATCATTATAAAAAAATAATCTTTGACCTTTTAAATATACTTATTACACCCGATGGAAATAAGGAGACTTTGTTGTATAAACGGCGTTGAATGAAATAAGCATTGGGATGTTAACCTAAGTTACGTAAGTTGGTAGCCGTGTTTGAACATGTGGGGGATAATTTTAACGTACCATGCTTCACGATGCGGAATTTGCAATTTTCAAATACGATTTAAATGATTACAATTCGTATTGTCGAAAAATTATATCCTATAAATCGTTTAAATACTTCAAGAGAATCGATAACTGAAAGAAGCAATTCTATTAATGAAGTATTGAGTCATCTACGACTAATTGAAAATCACGATTCTTATGGCCAAATACATTGAACGTAAAATCGTCACCCAGAAATTCAAGCGAGTGCGGCGAGAGAGGAAGGCGATTCTAGCGCTGCCAAACATAGGTTAACATCCCAATAGCATTTGATTCTTGGTGGTTTTGAAAATTAGCTCTTATCTCCTATTTTGTATTGAATATTATGTACAACCTGGGAAGAGCTTATTTGTCGGGAATTTACTTCGTGAAAAGCTAAAACAAATCGTGATCGAAAAATTATAACTGATGAGAAAAAAAAATTCGCCCCGTGATATGATTTTATTTTTTATCAAAGCATATTATTCTCTTCTTTTTGGCATAACGATGAGAAGTAGGGCAGTAATCATAATAGTCTGTATATAATGCTCGTCTGTCTTCCCCTTCGAGAGGAGGAAGCAGCATTCAAGTCAATATAAACTTTGAACAAATCAATTTCATTCTTCTGCAGAGAAGGTCCGATACGTAGTACGCTATGTACGTAATCGTGAAAGCTCTCGTCTGAAAAAGAGCGTTTTCTACTTTTCGTGTACCAAAGAATTACCTCGATACCAACATAAGAAAATTCTTCTCAATGGAATTGGAAAATAATAACTTATTTTGAACGTTATTTCCATTAAATTCTTTTTGCGTCCGCATTGTATGAGTATCACTATTGGGAAGGCGCTTCGAACCATTACGGGCGTTCAAAAATTGGCAAAGAAAACCTGACCCGTATTACGAATAAATTTGAAAGCATCCTTCGGTTTGCTGCTTTCAACTTGATTATAGACCTATAAATTCTCGGTCCTACATTCCTACATTGTATATGTGAACGTATATGTTGTAGTATATATACGCACATACGTATAGTAATTCCCTCACCACGTCGATTTCGTTAAAATGATAAAGAGAAGAAAAGTTTTTATCGAATCGACAACTGTACGTAAGAATTTCACGATAGAAGGCCACAAATCACATTGCTGTCGATAGCGGTGTAACGTTCGAAAACTCAGTATCCCAGGCCAAAAACAGAAAAATGTCTTATCGTACATTTTATACCGGCAAAAGCACTGATCAAATCCTTTTTTTCTTATTATGTCTTATAATGAATGCTGTTTTGAATGTACATAATTATCGCTAATTTGTGTCCGAAGTCGGTGAAGAACGTTTTTCTAGTCTAAATTAAACTCAAGTACAGACGGATATTGGGTCAATAATGGTACTTAGGACGTAAAAATAATTTTAAAAACTAGATCCCTAAGATTTTCTGATGGATGTAATCTTTTGTCTGCCATCCAGCGACCCGATACTTCCGTTATCTGCAGAAATAAGTTTCGCACTAGGTCCACTTAATTGACGTCTTTGTTTGTCTTGTAAACGGACACGATTTTGTACTGATTTTCTTGACAAATTGCTCATAGTGAAATGAAGGAAACTGCTATTTTACATTAATAAAGAAGGCTATCTACTCCACGAATTATATCAAAAAAGATATTTTTTTTCGATGCTACCGTCGAATATATCATAAGAATAATTTTTAGAGGTACATAAACGAGAAGGTAGAATGATGAGGATGAAAGTAAAACATGCGCTACAAATCTAACAGTTATACGAGATGGTTCCGAGAGATGACAATTATTCGTTAAAATTTGAAGATATTGAAATTTTTCTGCTGTTTGGAAAACAAAACTTTTTTTTCAAGAAATTTCTAAAATAATATTCGAAGTAAATTTCTGAAAAAGACATCGTTTTGTTTTCATAAAATTGAACCGCCTGTAAACCATCGACTCAGGTAAATGGATGAGAGTATTTTTTTTTTTTTTGAAAATTCCGGATCAACAACAAAATTTTTAAACCTCCTCCGTCCTCAGAAGCGTTATCATAGAAAAGCATTCAAATTTTTCTGTTTCAACTATAGAAACGTAATATTGTGTTTATCTTCTCTTCGGATAAAATTCGAAAAACCCCGAGCTTCATCTTATTTTCAATCATCAATTAACGCAATGAAGGCCCATTAAGATGTCTCAATTCGAAGTTTTATCTTTCATAGAGGAATATCGAGTTACAAAAAAGAGGAAAAAAAAAAAGGAACGCATTAATTTTTTTCGACGTAGCGATAAAAAGCAACTTCTGCGTAATCGCTGTACAGCTGCCTTTTGTTTTTAATTACCTTAATGACCATTGTACCGTACAGGGAACCGTGTGATGTCCGACTCGGCTCATTAATTTCGCTTAAAACTGATGGAAAAACTGAAAGACATCCTAGTTTAGAGAGATGCACCATCTTGTTGATGAGATTTATTGAACTTGAGTCGTTTTTTAGTGAAGCTAATGAAATTACGATCGGTTTACAAATTTGAAGGCATGATATTAATTATTTTAGAAGTCTGAAAAGTTTCCTCTCTCGATGTCTACAATTTTTTTTTAAATATTTTCAAATCATTAAAGATGAAGGTGAGCTAAGAATGGTAGAAGAATCAAAGAATAGAATCGCAAGTCATTGCTTAGAAGGAAGATCCCAAAATTTCAATGATTTCGCTTTAATTCTTACACTTTCCCTTAGGAGACAATTTAACACTTTCGTACTTGCATGTTTCATCGAGCCCATACTGAAGGCTATAGGCCTAATATGCTTCATCACTTCCATACAGATGCGTAATTCGTAAACACTCCTTTGTTTCCAAAATGAGATTTTCGTTTTTCTTTCCAGTCAACTGATACCACATACCTATATTTCTACCGAATTGCAGTCTGGCTAGGAAAATGTTCTGAATGGTTGACTGTTCGAGTTCGAGTCTCCGGCCACACCATCCTTCTTTTCAATGTTCATTCATTGGATTCCTGGTAACTGTAGATTGTAGACACTGGAACGGGCACACGACACGTGCACTTTAAATTACTCTCCATTATTACGCGTGCCTTTCAAGTACCGTTTTGTCCTTCTCGTCTTTTTTCTCTCCCACCAGACAATGAGTACGAATATTCCTAATTAACAAAATTAATTGTCCAATATGATCTTAATTATTTATCGATTTATACGTGCTGTAAATTGAGAAAACGGAGCGGTATTCGTAGATGCTACGTTTCTAATTTTTTCTTAATGATTAAAAATTCTTGTTGTGTGGTACTTTCGCTCAATTTTTTTACTCAGACTCTTTGTGCGAGTACCTTCTTCGCTTCATAATTCTTTCCTTTTCTTAATCAGTAATAAAATATTGGAAACACCTATTCTGTTCATTCAAAATGACGCTTTCTGAAGCGTCTATCCGTATTCACGACAGTAAAAGAGTGTAGTTTACTCCTCCGAACCAGACTGAACGACTACCTGGTTTTAGTGATGAAAGAAAAATTACATTATTTCTTCGCCACCACCCGTAGGACGTATTCTTGATCGTTCTCTTTTTCTCAAGGGTTTATGTGTAAACTGTGCACTTCAATCATAGTGGTCCGTGTAATTGTTCGTTCTATTTTGTAACGCATCGACACTTGAGCACTCTGAGCACATGTACACAACATAGAAAGAACATTGTCGGAGGCTTTTTTTTTTCTCTCTTTTCTACATCCTTTTTTATTGACGATCACATATTATGGAGAAAACATCCGTAGCACAATCTAGATCCGAATCTGTTTCGGAGAGATTTTTTTTAGTTTTCCTTAGGTTTTCAAGTGTACCCTTTACTGCGGCTTATCAAAATTGATAGTAGGCCGTAATGCGACGACAGATTTGTTTTTTTCTTATAAATAGAATAGTTTGAACAAAAGCGTGATGTAGCGTAATTTCAACCGCTGATTCAACTTTCGTCTTGCATTCTCGATGATTATTTATTTTACATAAAAAGGGGCTAGCCGCATCGAGCTTACTATTCTCGCATACATTACGAGCGTATACGAGTATGTGTATTGTATTTGTATAGTTACGCGAAGAGAATGCAACTATCGTGTTTAGCAGATAGGCCTACTAGGTCGATCAGTGTACGCCAACGACAGATGAATTTTAAATTAGTTATTTGAAGAGAGGATGAAGAGATTCGTATAGATCTGCGGCAAAATTCTTGCGTAGATACAGGTACTGGGAGGTCTTTCTCTATTTTTATTCTTTACTGGATGTCGAGTAACCAGCTCGAATTCACGTTGACGAGTAGGAGGACTCATCTGCACAATCTTCCGCGCTCTCCTATTAGCTTTTTTATCTGTATTGCAATGATAAAGTGGAGAGATTTATCACCTGCTTTGCGAACCTAGAGAACCTGTTACAAAAGAATCACGATTTTCGCTGATATTTTTTGTAAAATTAATATTCATCTATTTTTACTGCGCGCTTTTGTCATCACAATTGGAAATTTCGAAAAAAATCCGAAAAATTAATAGAGTAAGCGAAAAATAAGACTGAATTATTCAAAATGAATTGCAATATTTTTAATGAATTATTTTAAGCAGGCTGTAGACCAGCTATGTAAGGAAAATTTCATAATAATGACCTGAAAAGACGTTTATGTTGGAAAGATATTCACAGATTGCGCGGTTCGATAACCTTTTGATAAAATCACGATAAAATGAACGTTTCGAGGTAGTTTTAAACTTGTTTAGCGTTGAAAACATCGTTTTTCTGCTATTTTTATCACCATATCAAGTTTTTATATCAAAACTATGCATTTGGATCGCTGCGTGATAATTATGGCTTTTTGAAACTTTTACTTGCATTTTTGCAGACTCTCCCTGAATGCAAACTTTCTCCGTTCCACTCGCTATTCTACAGCTGTGGACAACTCTTCAATATCGCCTTCCTCTAAACCCCCTGATACTCCTATTCAAAACTTCCTTACTCAATCTCACTTACTTTAAGTACTGTAAACTATATCTCGTATTCAATAATACCTCGCGTCTATTCCTTCACGAGTTTTCCTTTGTTTGCATAAAAAACCTAACCTTACCAAAATTCTCATTTCGGACATCTTGCTCATCAAAAATATGATTGGCGTATATCGCATGGCTCAAAACTAGGTTATATTTAGTGAGGGTAATTCCGCCTCCAATGTACCGGTCTTGGTGGCTCTGTCTTCTTACTTATCAATCATTCAAATCCAAATAATTATGTACCTGTTTTAAGACTCTACTTCATATCTCCAGTATATCCCGTAATTCTCTTTCGCGCGATTCTTCACACTCTTCTTACAAATGACTTTTCATCTAATCTCACAAAGATACCGGACCCCTTCAGCTTTTTGGATCACGTTACAATTGAGAAAATTTGAGACGTTTTGCGTTATGTCCTCAAAAATTATAGTCCATAAAATCATCGTGAATAGGATGACCTTACCGCACTATTGAGCAGGAAATCTTGTCATCATGAGACCACATATTTACCGCTTCTTTCTTAGTATAGCCTCGTTCAACTCATATCCGACTTGTTATATGAATCTCTCAAATTTGACCTTTTGTCTAGATCTTCAGCCTTTCCTCGGTTTCTCTGACTATCAGCTCCGCAACAACCTCATAATTCCATAGGAGAAATACAAGACGGCTCAGAATTACCTTTTCGCCTCAAAGTTCCTGGGGTGCAGCATCGAAGACGAGATACTTACGGGTCTGAAGCTCTCCCCCTTGAGCTAAAAAAATGGATGTATTTGATTAACAGAAAAAAAATAAGGAAGTAAATAACCAAATTTTTTTGCATCGGAAATGGAGAGAGTTATAATCCAATAAAAATAATTACTGTACTGTATGAGGAGGTTAAAAAAGCGAATCTTTTTTGCACAATCACCTTTCTTTTCAAGGGGAGGAAATAGCTCTTTCCCGAGAAAATTCCTGTATGTATCCCGGCAAAGTTCTACCCTCTTGTATATTTTAGTCCTCACAATGTTAATGTACCAAAAGGGTCGTACATATTTATACCACTCGACTGGATATTACTATCCGTATTAACTTGCAACAATTATTCATCAAATGAGACGATAAAATTTTATTTTTGTCGCTTGGAAATTGAAAAAACTATTGAAGAATTTTTAGAAGTATAAGGCCCCCTTTTAAAATATTGAAAATCAAAATTTTAGAACCCCTTTTTTTGGAAAAATTTTATGTTTCATCGCGTTAAGTTACGCTTCACAGCAGCCAGCTCTTGAACTTCCAAAGAAATAAAGAGTGAAAGAGGAGAGGAGAGAGAAAAAAAGAGAGAGACAGGGGAGCGTTTAAAAAGTCCTAATCGATCATTAAGTACTCGACGGTGTGAAGAAACTGTTCCGTTATATCTCAGAAATGCAGCACCAGCAGTGTTCGAGACGGAAATCAAAATACATTTATATGACGTCCCTGGAGTTTTATACTTTCTCCAGATGATTATTATTTTTACTTATAAGGCTCGAGAAGCTGATCTCGAATACTGCCTCTAGACATCGCTCTGCTACGTGGAGACCCGCAAGAAAACATAGTAATAGAATCTCAGAATAGAGAAGAAACGAAGACGCCATATGAGATGATGATAAAATGACATCCTCCGTTGTCATGACTCGCTTCTCGTTATCAATAATTGCGTCTAGTACGTTCGTTTAAACATTCCCGTCACATACATTTTTAATTTTTTTTAATGCGTGTGCACTTTAAACCATTCTTTTTGATATTCGATACTCTTATGGTAGAAATCCCCAAAGGGTGTTCTGCAGTAGGTATGTTATACACGCTGTACCTACTGTCGTTCTAATTCCTCCCTCTTCATTTGTACATTTTTTCACTTTTTATAATTATCGGAGCAAATGCTTATAATGATGGTGGTACAAATATTAGTGGCAAAATCCAATCTAATTTAAGGTTTACTCCACGTTCATGGAAGTACTTTTCAGTGGAAAGTACTATAATTTCAAAATTATTTTGAAATCGACAACTAATCGGACACTCCCATCATAATATAAATAGTTTTTATAAACAAAACTAATCCTTCTTGATGTACAAATGTTAACGCTTTCCCTATTATAGAATACCCAATAAATGAAGTGTGTGTGTGTAGACTCGTACTTCAATTTTTTTTTTTTTGATTCGTTTTGTTGTAGAATATACTTCACTCTACTGTTATCGAAATTTGAAGTTCTTTTTGTGATAGGACACTCGTATCTCACGTCTCATGAAAATCCGTCTTCATCTTTGAAATTTTTTATTCATACTCCGTGTATTATTCTTAATGTTTTCACGAGTTTCATTCTTTTATGAATCAGCTGATCCATACTTCGTGTTATACGTTATTTTATCATCATTTTGGTTTGTAGACTTGTTTTGTACAATAAATCGTGGTTTTATGGAAAAGCTGCATGTACCATAAATTCATTCATGATAAAGAATCAACGAATTAATTATTTTCTTCTCTTCTCCGATAAAAATCCAACAAATTCATGAGATCAGAATGAATACAATTTAGAAAAAGAAATCAAATTGTTTAAAAATCGAGTAAAAAAAATTTCGATAAATTGAAGTGGAAAAAATTACTATGCTACAATATTTTTAGGATTTAAATTATCAAGCATGTTTGAAAAATTTATAGGGGAAAAATACGAGTCGACATTCTTATAGGTATGATAAGTACAATTATTTACTGCTACATTAACATTTTTTATGATTACTAATTATAATATTTTGTTTTTTATTTTTATGTTCGTTCCAGTGGAAATCGAGATGGTGTGTTATGAGAAAACTTTCACCTGTGGCAGGTAAACTCTTTTAGTCATATCAAATTCGAAAAGTTGAAAAACTATTTTCAAACCATAAGTTTACCATGTCGAGTATAAAGGGTTATGTCCGGGAAGAGGGAATAAAAACTAATAACTTCGTTACTTTCAACGATCTGCCAGAATACGTAACTAATAAGTTTGAAAATTTGTTCATTTCGACCAATCAGTTCATCTTCATTATTCCATATACTTCCCCTTTTCACTCGCATAAATATGCCATAACTTTATGGGAAAAATCTACTTTCAAAATTAATATCACGATTAACGTGCCTTTTCATTTTTCTTCAGTATGAACGGAAGTCTTATAGAAGATACATCCGGAATAGGCTCATGATTATCTTACGCTCATTTCGCAGTCGAAGGAGATGCGAATAACACTCGATACTAAGATTATAATTCCTCGAGCTTGTATTCGTCGATCATTCAAAGTAAACACAATTTGAAAGGCAAAGATGAATTATAAGAATAAGACTTGGCACCATATCATCCAAATTTATTTATTTATTTTTTTAAAGTTTCAACAGAATCGCTAACGTCTTCAGGTGAGAAGAATTAAAAACGAAACGGTAAACTACGAGTATAAGAAGAGGGAGGGATTAACGTGAGGAGTAACACTGTCGGATTACACTTTCGTACGCGTCAAAGAGTCCATCCTTATCATTCTTGAAATTCAGCCTTGCCATCATTACTATCCTTAATTGTATATAATTGTATTATTAACTTCCAAAATTTTTCTCTTCTTCATCTTTTCTTCTTCACTTAATACAATTTTTGTTTTATCAAAGTTAAATATCTACATAGCCGATTTCTAGAGCGTAAGTGGACGAAGCCGTGTGATTAGATCTGTTTTTTAACATCATTCTTATGTTGAGGTAGACGAGCTTCTAACTTTTGGTATGTCTCTGGGGCAGCCAGAACATGGAATCGAGTATACAAAACCTGATTTCTCTTTGTTGAAGACCTTATTATTAGAACAGGTGAAAAATTTTTCTTAGTAGGTTGCCAAAAATGATACTGATATTTTTTACGAAGATTGAGATGCTTTTTTATGATCACACTTCTTTGGCCTACATATGGAATTGAAAAGAACTTTACATCAACGGACTTGATTTTAAAAATTTTAATCAAAATTGAGAACTTCTACCATACAATAATTAGGATACCACGCATCTAAAGGAAATCGGCTATTTTTTGAAATTGAAGGTCCTAAAAAATATGGTCAGAGCAAGCTAAAAAATTACGTATCAAATTAATGACACAGTTGAATGTTACGTTAAAAGGTTGATTAAAATTAAAATTAATAATCATTTTGGTAGCCAAAGGTGTTTGAGAATGCTTGAAAAGAATATTTTTATGCAAGGGGGTCGAAAATACCACATCCAGGATATGGAAGAGCAGGGGATGACTGGCATCTATCTTTCTTTAGAAAAGAGATAATTTTATTGAAGAAGCAATTATTCTCTGCCGACATGTGGATGAAGTATGCGTCCGCCGCACCTCTTACCTCTGCCTTTTTTTTTATCAGTCTGACAACATCATGTTTAATTATCAAGAATCTTTGACGGAAGAGTTTTGTTTTCTACCTCCAAGTTCTCTTATGATTTTTCGTTCAAATAAGGGTACATCCAGGCATATTTGTGAAAAATGTCCTGTAAGTTAGTTCGATTATTCATTTGTTCAGAAGGGTGGATCAGTCCATTGTTATGTCGTTCAGCCACCGCGCATATGAGTCTAACCATTTGTCAGACGACGAATTTTAGAGAGTCACCGCTTTCTGATCGTACGATTTTTTTATACGGAGGAAAGTCTTTAATGCTTCCGGGATGTTTAGTGCGAGAGACGTGTAAATGATCAAGTTTTATATCGACATTACGTTGTCGTTTCCTTCACTGGTAATATCCTTCCCCATCGATGAATATTTGGGTTCGACACCCTGTTTTAACTTTGCATCGCTATTAATTTATGTACCTATGAGAGAATTTCTTTTCATTCCCTGGTTGGAATATTTAACTGCGTCGGCATCATTAGCACAAGTATAGAATAAAGGTGGCGTACGTTGGGAAATGTTTCGATATCATATCGATTCAAATTGCGCGCCTAGGGGTCACCTCAGTACTTGTTATTAGTGGCCTATGCGTGGTATAGACAATTGGTGTCGTATCCGTTCGGCGTATTAATACATAATATAATAAGTTCATTTAAAATGTAAATCATCGGTCGAACAGGTAATGACGGCGCGGTGCGGTAGTTGGAAAGTAGCTTTTTACTTGTACATAACCGCGATAATCGCGTATAATTCGGTGTAATAGATTATGGCCATTCCTTTAGTACTTGGGAACAAAGTTCAATACCGCTGAATACGAAGTTGAGTTTGGCGATACGAATTGTGAATATCCGGGAAATTATCCGTAGAACGTCGTGTAATGACTCGTAGCAGATGTGCTACTGGTGTAAGACTATAATTTTCGTATTCCTCTGTGTCACTTTATTTCATCCACACTATCTGAGTGTGAATTGGTGAACTGTACGACGAGTTTTGTGTAAAACTCTTGGAACGACGTTTGTGGTACCTCATTAGTCTATTGCAGTAGTAGTAGCGGAGAAGTGATGCGACCAGATAGGTCGTCTTCTCTGTGTTTTAAACATTGTTGACTGAAACCGAATTTGTGCATTCACGTACGCTTCCCCCGTTCTGCTTAGAGTGATTTATGGACTTGATAAGACGAAAACGAGGGATAAGGAGACAAGTATTTTCGGCTTTTCGTTCGCTTTAATTACGTTAAACGCTGTCGTTAACTGATCCGAGTGGAGACAGTGTCGTGTCACGGATACCTCTGGTTATGTTTACCTCGAGCACGGTGCATGATATGGGTATCTAGGCGCTGCTGGCCGTAAGACTTCGGCATTTCGACTATAGGGTTTCGCGGTGCGCGTGATCAACGTAATAGTCTTTAAACTAATCTTGACGAATGTCACTGATGGAGCGTAACGTATGGAAGTACGAAAATAGTTTTGAAGAAATGTGTTTTTCGTATAGTGCTTATGCTGCGTGTTCACAAAGTTTGTATGTCATTATACGCCTATTGTCTACTCATTTCTTTTAAACTCAGAAAGAGTGACGTCCGCACCGCGATAACTTTCCACATTTCATTTGAATTTCTAATTGCCGTTACCTCATTGCGTCGTACGAATAAATACTTATTTCACGGAAAAATTTCGTGCATGCCTTTTTTGTAGAGAAAAAATTAATCTCTTTCTTTTTCTGAAAAAAAGTCTTTACGAAGTAAAGATGGAAAATTACTGAAATCAGCACCAATGAAGTTTAGAATTTTTATTTGTTGTTTATTGACGCGTAATTATTAGAGTCGAATAAATTTGAAGATACAGGTAGTGTAAATTATTAGATTCTAATAATATTGCAGAACGGTGTTTTGAAAAAAATATCGAAGTAAGAAATTACCGATTTTCAAGCGAGACCGACGACATGATCGTAACTTTGACAAATTGTGAAGATTTTTTTGAAAAGCCTCACTGGAGAAACCCGACATATTTTTTCCTCGACATTAACTTTCCCCAACGTTTCCTGACAAGTTCACAGATTTTTCAGAAGGGAAAAGAGGTATTTTACAATTACCGAACCTGACCTAATCCAAAGCTACTTGATTTTCTCTAGCGTGCTGCGATGCACGGCGAAGCACGCCACTTCAGATGAACAGAAATGGCGAAAACAGTGTAGGAAAAGATGGGTTTATGTACGTCAAGTCGAAAGAACGAGACAGTGGCGGTCGGATATACTAAGATTGCCAGAAAGTAAAACCCAGGGAATGTACTTCCGGAGCAGTGACATTACGCATCACACATCCATTAGATCCACGCAAGGTTTTGGTGGCACTCGATCTGCCGAATCGAGATGCTGTACAAGCACAGGTGATAGAACCAGCGCTACCGCTGACGCGACAGTAGAAGTACGCGATGCGTTGGTTGGTGCGACACCGTGTGTGCCAAGTCCGATGCTGTTGAGAGAGAACATAAGGCAGACAACATGTCGGGAGCGTTGGAAGAACATCCTGCCAAACCCTATGTCTCTCGTGGATCTGAAGAATCTTTTTTATGAATGTACGAAAACTTCCGAGGATGAACATGTACGAAAAATTGACAAAATGCAGTATCGTTAAATTTCATGTAAGGAAGAAAATCTTTCAGTTTTTTGCAGTCGGGAATGTTGAATAATATAGGGAATTCGATTGGACGATCTGAAAATATGACACGATAGTTCGTTTTACGTATGCTTATAATTATTCTTTCAACTACATCTTTTATTTCTTTGTAGTGGTATATCTTATCTATCTTATTCTATACACAATATCAACGCAGTGGAGTTCCAGATTAAGTTATTCAGCAGCCCTACAATTAGAAAAATTAAAATGAATTTTCCAACATTTTGTTGTAAACTACGCCAATGAACGAAAAAGTAGCAAAATTATAGAAGAAATTCATTGCACTACACACTATATAGTTTGATACATTTATGATAAATTCTACATATTGTGGCATTTTATCTCGGAAGTGTTGTATTTTTCACTATTTTCTGTAAGAAAATTACTGTAACTTACTCAAGGGCCCACATTATTACATTTTGTAAGAATTTTCGCTGCAAAAATTTTTCTCAGTGTATGTAAAAAAAGTATAAGTTGGAATCAAAAATATTTTCTTTCGTCTACTCTTGAAAATAATTCTGATCATGCTATTCGTAAAACTACTTTCGTTCTCTACAAAGTTCTGTTCTACAAATTAGCTTCTAATTGAGAATTTACAGCCATTTTTACTTTTGAAACCATAATCGAAGATTGATTGGCAAGATAGGGGTTAGTCTGTTTCAACGATGAAGAAAAATTGAATGTGCAAATTGTGTGAAATAAAATTTGGAAAGAAAGCGTTTCCCTAAACTTAGAATCTATAAGCAGGCCTGGCGACGAAGAAAATGTCATAGAATCCCTTACCCCACGATGTATCTACTTAATTTCTTCTACCTTGCCACTTCCATTATATACTTGATAAATATTTAATTCTATTTTCCTACGTCGAAACGAGTGAAACTCATTCAATGCGCTTTAGATTTATATGTCAAGTTTATAAACTTGTATAAATAAACATTGATAACTTATTAGAGGAAATAGAATACGTTGCAAGTGTGTGATTCCGGATGGACACTCTTCCGCTTTGATATTTCAGAGTTCCACGGATGCGTTCCGAGATGTTCGGCTCATGTTTATTATTAAATAAATCTTATTCATAGTTTGAAAATATATTAGGTACATTACAAAACGGTCAGTAAATATATAAAATTGACCGCGAGCGTGCTTTCGACGAAACGTCATTATCAAGTGAAATTTACAAAAATGAACTCCATCACAACCCATTGAGGAGACACTTCTCGTAAAAAAGATGCTAAGTTCATACGCTTACCATATCTTGGTTACATCTAACTTTCTAAGATTCTCAAAACTATTAACATCCGTCTAGGCTTCTATTCCATTATCACACCAGGAAAACTTCTTGTCCCTTCTAAAGACCACATCCCCTCTGACGAACAAAGTGGCGTATATCGTTTAAAATGTGGAAACTGCTCAGCTTATATACATTGGAGGGACAAGCCGCAAACTCACTACCAGAGTCAATGAGCATCTAAAAAACCACGACGGTAAATCCGCCTTTGGAAATCATCTAGAGCACTCCAATGCCAATCACTCATTCGACAAACAGGGCGGCTCCCTCCCGTTCCACAGAGAAAATTCATTCTATAGAAGGAAGGCCTTTGAGACCGTCGAGATCATAAAACATGAAAATAATAATATTACCGATAATATCAGTAACATTCGTCTGCTAAACGAGGATATTCCTCATTTACCGCTATCTGAGTGTATTTATAAATTTAGTATAATCTATGATCTCATACCTCACGTTTTTCCTTCTTCTGTAACTTTCAACTCTGTTTTATTCGCAACCTTCAGTTTATTCGTAAATTTTGCCTCATAATGACGTTTCGTGCGCTCGCGGTTAATTTTTTATATTTACTTAAGGTTTGTAACATGATATATTTTTTTCAAAATATAAGAAAATATTTATTCAGTAATTTTAGAATTCTTTGAAAAGTTTACGCAAGTGGTGCTAAGATATTTTAAGAGTTCGAACACCGCCGCGTCTCCAAATTTGAATAATTCTGATTTAACCTCCTTCCCGGGCTCATATATTTTCTTTTTTTCTCGTAGGGTACGAAAACTTCTTGAAAAAGGACAAACATGCGTTACCTCGTTTCAATTTTAAAGAAACTGTTTCCATATTTTCGAATATTTTTATGTCCATTTATTTAATTTGAATGACTTTTAATTTATTATTTTCTTCTATGAAGTTACAATTATATATATTCTCTTCAGATTCAGCTAAATGCTATTTTTCTAGAAGCATTTTAATTGTTTCTTTTCCTTCGTTCAATGTCAGAATTCCAACTTCTTGAGAAAAGTTTATCGATTAAAAAAAAAAAAAAAAACGTAATTTACGCTACCCCTCCGATGATCATGATCATCTTTATCTTAGACGGGACTGCATAGTTTCCATTCCTATACAATCTCCTTCTATGTATTCTTTTTCGCGCGCGCTATTCAGCCGAGCCGTGAAAAATGTAACATCAAAGGAAACTGTTCTTTAATTTATAGAATACGATCCGAGAAAGCGATTAATGCGCTCGTAGAAAGGTTAACATTATGCGTCAGGTACGCGATTTTAAGAATACATGAACGCGGCAAAGGCTCTTATTTATACAATACATCGCGACTCATTGACCATTCCATGGCCATGTCGTATAGGTGTAATCCGTTGACTACCCTAAAGTGAAACTTGAATAAAGCTGAATCTCCTTCCTTCCTCGTGGAGTTGAGAGCTTTATTGTTCTGAGAATCAGAAAAACGATACAGATTGGACGGTGGACAGAGAAGGGGAAACATTGCGGCCATTTTATTTGCCTCGTTACGTAGGCCTTCTCAAAATTTTGCGGGCTGGAAGCTTCTCGTTTGAGAAGAATAAAACAATAGATTAAGTTCTTGATTTTATAAATACTCGTACATTAAAAATGCGTAATGAATTGGTGCGTTTATACCGCAGTTTACCTCGCAATGTATGTTTTTTCTGTCGTCAATTGCAATGCTGTTTGTACGAGAAGGAAAATGTATAAAAACGAGGTACAGTAATTATTGTCCCTATACATCTAACATGGTCCTCGATTTGGATGGCATAAATGGTTGTCCTCGTGTTAAGTCAGTTCGACGCAATCATCCTGTTTCTTACCCCAGTAATTAAATTTGTCTGCCATCGTTATTACGATGTCTCTTTTTCAACCTCAATATTTGTTCATCCCACGACAAATACGCGAAAACGAAATACGCCGGGCACCGTCGATCTGTATCCCGTGTTATAATGTTCCAAAATACAAATTGGTATACTATCGTATATTTTGGAATTAATGGTTGAATATTCGATTCAATTCTATCGAAAGTTTTTCGAATGAGATCTACAATTTATAATTTTCTTTTTATAGTTCTTCGTAGGAGAGAGCGTAGACGAGAAATAGCTATTAAGATTTTCACATGAATGGTATATACATTTTCTTTCCGACGTGATTCTATCGCGCGTTTCTTCTACACGTTCGCACATTCGATGGCGGATGAAATCATTAGACGGTGACTTTCGTTTTATTTTGCGAGAAGAGTTTCCTCAGCTCATAAAAGTTTATTAATCGTGATTCGCTAGAAGACGATCATAAACGTACCTGGGTTGAAAAATATTGAATTTTCCTCCCAATTTTCGAGTAGTTCGTTTTTACATTTGTATGTGTTGTGTATATTTATTATCAATTGCAGATGAAAAATACATTTCTTTTATTTTTTCATACGGATTGTTCGTTTAAAAAAAAAGTTTTAGAATTCCTATCGTCGAATGTGATTTTATTTCCCGGGATACCGATTTGAGGGGGATCAGATAAAACAGACTTCGATCGCCCTCGATGAAGGAATAGTAACAGCCTTAAATTCACTAAATTTAGCACACAGCCTTGCAAACAATCTCATTGACGGTACAGTATCGAGGTCTACGCTTTTCAAGAGTCCGGCTTGGAAAGGTGACAATTTAAGCGCCATTATTATTGTAAAACTCATTTTCTGCGCAACGTACGCGAGAGATGGGGAAGGCTGGTTTAGTCGATTAATGGCGTCTCTACGATGCTAAACCAGATCCAGAGCAATTCTATCTTGCACATGAGCCGGCTCGAGCATTCTGATACTGCCGGTAAATCCCACTCCTGGATTTTACACAACTCGATGCTAAGACGGATAAATTGGCTGAGTGATGTTTGCATGTACGACGATGTTTGGAGTGAGCTTTCGCAAATAAACTCCTTATGGCTAACGTTTCCTCGTAGCTGGTATCGAACCTCGAACCTTTGGTTTACAAGGCCGGGATTCTTCCGCTACGCCACTAAACCACCGGTGATGGAGGTATATGACCTTAAAAATGAGTGGATAAGTATGTACGACCGTGAGAGTTGCAGTGAAACAACTAGAGTAGGTTTTGAAGAAAAGGTGGCGTCCAAAAAGAGCCATTATAGATGGATATCCAATCCTAAAATTCAACAATGTAAATATGTGTAAAGGCGGACCTTACATCTAGACCATTCTTATTTATCTTGACGATTGCGTGTAGATATCGTTACTTCACAACTGTCAACAACAAATTTCTCCAAATTTTATGGAAATTACGTCGGAAAACTTCTAGATTCAAGTGATGCATGAACAGGTGTTTGTTTTTGTCTCTTTGATTTCTGCATTACCGGCTGTTTTCCTAATGAAATTATTTTATTCTGTTCGTGTCGAATTTTAAAGGTTTTCTAAACCGTTTCTGCGAGAAGAATTGAAGTTGATTTTCGTTTAGGAGTCGTGAATTTGTATTTTTTTCTCCTTCCCAACATTACGTGTACCTACGAATATTCCACGAGAACCAGATCTCTATATACAGAGCGCATATGAGACGATATTTAGCGTACAACGAAATTGTTTATTGCGGATTAGTTTACGCAACTTGAACATTTATAAAAACAAAAACGTGTCGTATCTTCACAGCGACTACGACTGATATATTTTCAGTAAATAGCACTCTGTGTACAATAGGCATATACTGGATTGCCTTTTCGAAAAAGTCTGCTGTAATCTCGCACACGGGGTAATGGATTCGGAATTTATGTGGATAAGTCGGGTTCATTGTGCGATTATGTTTGCCCAGTGTATTCTAGCCTTGATGCGCCGTAAGAAAAGCAGCGATTTAAATATTAAAGCCGATGGCTTACGTTCTACTCGTACGAGAATGAATTTCGCTTCTGCCGATGGAATACGCGAAGATCGGATGCCGCGTCTTATATCAGTCCGCAGAAATAGAAGTATAGAAATCAGATTTAGCTTTTTCGATGCTTTTCGATGAATTCGTGAAGTTACTTCAGTTTTCTCGTATCAACTCCGGAAGTCCAAGTTGTTTCGTTTCCATACTTATACAATACACAATGAATAACTTCGTACATGAAGCAAATTTACTTAGAACTTTACGATTGATTTGTGAATCCTCATGTAAAGTACAATGGAGATGAGTGGTGATCGTGTGCGACACGATGACATGTGACCTGCTAGCAAATGTCGTGTGTTTCAAAAACGTTTGTACCGTATTATTGCATTTTGAAGATTTCGAAAGACGCGAACAATTATAGTATGTGAGCAAAATTCACTTGTCCCGAAAATGTATCAAGGAGGTTTTACTCGACCTCTTCGTTGTACTAGCAATCCTAAAATACAGTAATTTGGATTGTGCTAAGCCATTCCCTGGTATGAATTATATTATAACGAGTCGACTGAAGGTACCAGATAATGGTGGAATAGGTAAGTTTACTTTCTCGAAATCCTCCAATACGAGAATCCTTTTCTTGCTGTGATAGATTTCTGCTAGGAATAGACAAACTCCGAAACCGCTGTCAATAAATTCAAAAGATTTGGTATTCTGTTTTTTTTTTTTCTTGTTTCTTGCATTTCTTTTTTCATTCCTAATTTTATGAATTAATGAACGAACGATAGGTGTGCTCCAACTTATGAATATCATATAGGACGCGAGAAAATTAAAATCTTTACTGATAAGTATTGTGAAAGTGGATACGAAACATCCACCTGTCCAGGAAGTTTACCCCATTGAAATTATGACATCAATTATTCTTCGTTTAGGAAAAAATTACAACGCGTGTCATATTTGATACGCAACCCTGAACGTCGCACGGTTGTGTTGCAGGTTGTTGACGAAAAATTAAGTATCATTTGTGCCCATATTGTATCCTTGTCTGTGTGCTGTGTAAAACAGCGAATGACCCTTTTTGTCAAGTATTACAGTGTTTGCCTTATAGATTCTGATGTAATGAATGATCGTATCGTACCTACATTCAAGTTCTAGGTTTGTTTCGCTTGTAAAACAATATAAATTTAATTAAAACGTTCCATCGAAATTCATTTTTACATGTTGGTACCCTTCGGTGTATTATATGAATAGATGTACCGACAATACGACTTTAATAAAAACGAAAGCCGCGTTTAACGCCGTTTCGTTTTGTTCCACCATCATCGCTATCATGATTATTATAGGTAGATATAGCGGCAGGCCTTATCTGTATTGCATATCGTACTGGACCGCGTGATCATTTAATTGATCGCGGTCGTATACGTAGAATACTGAAGTTTCTATCTTCATATTTACTTGTCACATAAGTATTATTTGTACGTGTTACAAATATATATTGTATTGTGTATAATGTAGAAATTGATGTAACAGACTGAGTAAACTCCAAGCGAACGCAGTTGACACTCCATATGGTTGTCATCGTAATTAGTTTTTTACTTACACCGGATTAAAATGTTTTTGAATGCAATGAATGCAGCGTGGTTGGATATTTAGAACTTTTGAATTATTCAATACTTTTTGCGTTGGAACTTAATTAGGAAGTTGGTTGTTAAAACTTCAAAATAAGAATCAAGGATCGTAATTAAAAAACGTTGCTATAATATCACCTATTGATTTACTTTGTTCGAATTTCGTTTCTTTCCTCTGTTTTCATTGAGTGAAGGTACGAGAATGAGAGTGAGTACATATAACTTGTGTCGATTGGATTTTAGGGAGCCCCTATTGAGGAGAACGAGCTAGAGAAAGCGAGGCGCACAAAGCGTTTTATTTTTCCCCCGAAATGACTTACGTTTGTTAGCGGCGAGCGTACTAAGCTTTTGCAAGTTTTTGGCCTCTCTCCCCGCGTAAAAATAAGAAGCGGCGTTCTGCGACGACTTAAATTTCTGTTTGTTGACGCCGCTGCACAAAAAATTGGATAACGTTTGAAGGCGACATTCACAAATGAACGGACGCGGACGTTTTCTGAAAATGACCTCCCGATAAAAGGAGAGTTCCAATAAGCAAACATAGATTTTATTGCCATTACCTAGCCTAAACAAATTGTCCTATATAGCGTAATTTAAGGTAACGATTGTTGACGTCATCCAATTGGATTGCAAAAATTCTAAGGACACAATTTTTTGGCACGGAGGAATTGTGAGAAATAACGGAGGAATTATCGTTGCCACGGTGGATCAATAGGTCGAACGGAGGCAAATACGAGTATGTTGCATGCGTAAAAAAAGGAAGCACAGGCAAAGAAAAAATTTTGCACGTTCAAAAAAATCTATGCAGGTGAAAAAAAATTACATGGAGAAAAAAAATATGCGCAAGTGAAAAATATGTTGAACGCTAAAAATATGTAGATTAAAAAAAATTGAATGAAAAAAAGTCGAAAGTTGCAAAAAAATAACACAGTGCAGCAATAATGGAAATATATTGATCAATTAGGAGCGCATGAGTAGCCTTCTTCGGTCGCCCCCCTCTTTTTCTTTTTTCTAAGTGGTACCTCTCTGGCTTGCTGTGGTACTTCCACCAATTTCAACCGTATTTATAGGCCAACGATATGCTTGCAGGACTTACACTTCAAAAAACAAGAACGGGTGCAAGCACACGAGAGAAGGTCTTCTGAATTTATGATATCGTCGAAATTCGTCATATGTCTTCCACTTTAAATTTGTGTTAAGCATTTGATTTAGGAATGCTGTCGTCAATAGTTTCTTCTTCTTGGATGATACAATGAAGTACTGTCGGCAGTGTGGAGTAGAGTGTGCCTGTTCCAAAATTTTATGCTGCGATTGGGTCTATTGGTAGGCTGTAGTCCACTCCTTCAAGGATAAAGTATATGACGTGGAAAAGGGGATACAATTAACTGAGGTTGAGTTTCTGTCTTCGGACCACTTCCGGAAGTAGCAGGTGATTCCATTGAAAGATTGACCGACTGGAAGTCGGTCTCGCAATGTGTGTTCTGTTTTATTCTACCATCGAGGGATTCAAGTCCATTGTTCATCGAAGGCAATCCCACTCCTGCACCTTCGTACCATTTCGAGTTCTTTGCAACCCACTGATTCTCAAAGTATTCCGCAAAATCGGAACTGACGTCTTTCCAATTCCTCAGAAAAAGTTCGGAGGCTCTCATGAACGTAGCCTTGTCCTTAGATGATTGAACAGTGAGTAATTCTCCCAAGAAGTCCTTATTCTGCCCCTCTTTCGTGATGACTTGATACGAAGTTCCGGTTCACCGAACACTTGAGTGAACCCAGCAGTTATGGCTTCAGCGGGATCTGCAACTAATATCTTCGGTTCCCATTCTGGACTAAATTGATGAAATTTTCTAAAAATGTAGGTAAAATCGTCCGACGTTTCCCCTCTACAGACCGAAAAATCAAAAGGGTGAAAAATCTCTGATCACAATCACTGCTTCCTATTATCAGCGCTGGAAATCCTTCCTAATTAAGTTTGTATGTAGCGTCACAGTGCACTAAACTGGACTTCGAAGCAGTAAGCAGTAGCCTACGCATTGACATAACGATACGCAACATCTGTTTGTTGACGTTCGACGAGGTGGAATCGACAGAGTAGCCTAGAACTAATGGGGTGTCTTCATCAGCTGGTTCTGTAGTTCGAGAATCGCACCATGTGCGTTAATGGTACGACGTTAAAATCTTCCATTGATAATTAACTCACGGTCGAACGAAATTTAACATAATTTGTAAATTCTTCAAAAACGAATGTACACTGTAAAAACCGGTATACATCTATACGTACTACCTATTAGTTTGGTTGAAAGATTATAGTAATACGACTCAGACAGTGACGGGACAGCTTGAAACAGGACATACGCGACTCTCTCTAATAATTGTTTTCTCCGTTATGATCGTTACCAATTCCCCGGCCTTGGAAATTACGTGTCCGTGTACAGTCCTCCGTTCACAAACCCACCGCGTGAAGTCGAAATTCTGCTGCTTAGCGCCGCAAAATTCACGCATATTTTGTCAATAAGGGCAGAGCATTGGTACTGGAAACATTCTTGTGTGGATAACTTGTCCAAGAGATGTGGTATGAAAGCGTAGTTCGAGACCAAGAAAATCTGAGGTGTGAGATTATGATTTATTCGTGTTTTCGGGTCCTGAGGGAAGAAATTCCAGAAACCATTTATTATTTAGTAATTGTTAGAGGCTTATTTTATTTTTTGCCAAAAAGCGTACGTAGTAAAAGATTTGAAGTTGTAGAAATTTTCGCGAAGGGTCACAAATTTTAGAGAGTTTTTCTGGAGATAGGTACGGCTTGGCTCGGAATTCAAGGGAAAGAGTCAATATTATTTGATGATGCAGAAGGAAGAAGTATGGGAGTGCATTAGATGAGCCTTGGAATACTTAAGAAGGAATTCCAGAAAAGGAGGAACAAAATACTGAATTTCTTTTTTTATTAAAAATTTCATTATCCTACGTTTTATCGTAGGTATCACTAGAAGACAAACATATCAATACATATTACATAATTGTTATAAGTTGGTTTGTCGTGGTTTATTTTCTTTTCATTTTGTGCTGAGTATAAGTAAGCACTTACGGCGTAGAGGAATGGACTTCCATTCAAATTGGAATTTCTTAATGCGCGTCGTTTCATCAAACTTTGATCGTACTTTCCTCACCAAATCCGCTAGAATTACAATAACATAATCTACTCTTTACCTTAGATTAGCTCTTGTTTCGCTCCCTCTGACAGTAACGAAAAAACAAGCTTCCACATTATGAAATCTGTTCGACTGATTTTATCAAGATTTATCTCAAAGTCGTTCGCACCAGTATAAAATATCATAAAATACGCTTACAATCGTTTGCTGCTGCAGACAGTAATCCTCCAAGATTTTCGTTTGTCCTCGAGGTTTTGTTTGAGCGCGTTTCCTGCGGAGTGCGTTCACTTCGAATTTAGTGCACGCTTATGTAGGCTTGCCTCTAATTTTTTTGCTCGAAGTTGTTAACAATGTATTGTAATATGCATTAGCAGCAAATCTGCTCGCTACGTCTAAAATTGAATCACTTTGGCGCTTTGCCGAATTGATATTATAGATTAGACTTGAGGATGAATCGGCTGGGCCAATTCGAGAATTTCGGCGTTCGCCTTATCAGCAATAGCGTAAAAAGAAGTTGTTGTGAACGCATTGCGTACGCTGTGCGATGACTGAGATTAGTGTGGGGTTTTTGGCAGGTTTTCGGAAAAGTATACGAGTGAAAAGAAAAGTAAGTACCGTACAACATTGTTTGATCGTGAAAATAGTTCTCTTGGTGGGTTATCGTTTATGGAAAATGTTGGTCTTGGTTGGACGTCCGCGTCTGAGAGCACGTTAAAGGACGATGCACCCTAGCGATAATTAAACTTGTATGTACTGAGTTCAGTTCAAACCATCACGTGTCTCCGTAGCAATCTTATCAAAGTGCGTTGTTGAAAAAAGTGACCGGTTATGGATTTATGGAATAATCTGAGGTTAATACCCAACTAGTTCAGCGAGCGCGTTTACTGATAATAATTCATAATATGAATATGAGCTTTGTACCATCAATGGAAGAAAAAATTAGTGTGATGAGTAATAATTTGGGAAGTCTGTTTATAACCGCGTATTTAGATCGCAATGAGTAGTTTTATATATCGCTATAATCTATTGAGATATGTGATTAAAATTCATTTTATTTTTTTTGGCGATGAATTTCATTTTCTAAGCAATCATTTGTTATAATAACTGTAGAAGGCAGAAAAACCTTGTGCGAATATTTAGCCTATATTTTTCAAGTTCATGAAAGAAAGAAATCGCGTTGTGTAAGTAGGTACCAACTGTAGCAGTATCAATTTTTTAGGATAATCGTACTCGTATGCTGTACACGTATGCAGCGATGTCACTGTTGACATAGGAATTTCGTCTTTTTTATACGAGTATACAACTGGCGCTGCAATATGAGTGATTAATAATAAACGTCTTATATCATTTTTTTTCTTTTCTTTATAAGTTTCTCTAAACTGACTCATCTGAATTATGAGAAATTTTTAGAAGAGAAAAGTATTCAGAATAATTTTTTACTTTTTATCAACTAAGTTTCAACTTTGAACTCTACAAAAACCACCGTGAGTTGAGATCGAATAGTTGTTTGAAATTTTGCGTTCAAGACACATACGTAATCGGTAGTACGACTATTTGTTATTTATTTACTTTGAAATAAATCAGAATAAATTGTCAACATTTACTTGATAATACGAGATCAGTATTCAAACTAAATCGAAAAACTTGCATGTACTTGAAAAGTATTAGAGTTGATTGGGGGAGGGAAGATCACGAGTTCGAGGCAAAATTGTCAGCGAAGAGACTGTGTGAGGGTGATATTCAGAACTTCGTCTTAAAGAGGTGGTGGTCTCGGGTCCTCGCTGTACAGCATGGTGTTCTTGAATTTTTGGACGATTATATAAAAATTATTTTTATCTCTAAGGTCTACGTTAGCCTAATTCTCGTCATAATGTTATAGTGTATATTGACTATATTCAATCGATGATAGGTTTATCTTATCTCAGATGACTAACGTGTCTTTGTAGCGGAGCTAAACCTCTCTTCGCTTTCTCTACGCCACGAAGATGCAGCTTGGAGGAAGTAATAATAGTGTAAGCGAGAATTATGTTTATTTTACGGGAAACGTGTTCACACAAATATTTTGGAATAAATCAGATGAAAATTTTAATGACGCGTACGGCTCTGCACTAGATTTTGCTTACTTTCTTCATGATATTATACTCGACCAACTTCTCAGAGGCGATACGAATATTTTGAACATACAAACGCGCGCTGCTTTTACGTACACGGTTCCGAATTCTGTACGAAATACCAATTTATGGACGTTGCGCCGTTCATTAAATCGTCTTACACAACCCTACGACAAATAAATTATTACTGATTTCAAATTTCAGTCTCGCGTCATTAGTAGGTAATTAAAACTACTTCGACGATTGTATGTACAGGGCTAAAGACGTCATAAAACACTGCATACCGTGTAGTTATATCTTACGTAGTATATAACTTATTTTCCTCCTCTCTTTGTACCGTACGTTGTGAGTATTCGAGGCGTAGGACTCGACTGAACCTCTTCCAAATCAATTAAATTCGAATCTAATGCAGGCGGCTTTACGCGATACAGTGTACGCGTGCTGTTACGATGCCATTGTTGCTGCGGGCTCCTGAACAATAAAAATGGGGGAAAGGTAAAAAGTAAAAAATTATGCGGCGAATAAATCTACTTTTGACTTCTATTTCAATTACGTCGAATGTCCTATTAATTTCAGCGGTCGACGTCGTAGACACGACCCGGCGTGGCGTGGCATGGCATGGCGCAGCTCAACGCGGGTACGTATATTTCAACTTCCGCAAGGTCCGATGACTCTGTTTACGCTCTTTCTATAACACACACACACACCCACACGTATACACGAACCTACAATATTTTGGTATCGTTATCCTGTGAAAAGTAAAATTTACTTCCTCTATTAATCAACTTTCGCTATGAACTGACGAGAGGAGTATCGTATAGAACTGTTCGAATTAGTTTACTATAGGCTGAATGCGAGAAATCATTTTTCTACGACAAAAGTCCATCCTATAATCGGCGAAGCGTCAACGAAATACACCCGAGCAAAGGGTTCTGAAGAGCGAAGTCTATCAAATTCGTGACGCTAATAATACACGCTCTCTTGGTAATTAATACAACAGCTGCTTTTTGGGCGGCTTGCCTATTTTGGTATGGTTCATAATCGTGCACTGTACAAATAGATATTGCGTGATATCGATGAAAGATGTTAGCTATAATAATGAGAGAAAGATTTGGACTTTGTTTTGTGCCTCGTCGTGCAATTTTATCAAAGGTACTTCCGTAAGGATATCTCCGAAGAAATATGTTATTCCACTTTGCAATTCCCATTTATTTGGTCATTCCAGTTGACAGTATAATGTGTCAATCTGGAAAAGTAAGAACATGGACACGATTTTTTGACGAACTTTCCAGTGGCTAAAGAACCCATGACTTCTTGTCGAATCGGTTTGTTATAATTTTTTGAGATGCAATTGCACCGAACCGGAAAAGTTGCGACTTAATTCCCGACGTACGATGAGACATTAGTGTATGACCATCTTCAGTTCTCAAACTTTGTCTCATTTCCTCATTAAATTTTTACTTAAAGACCACACACTTGGTAGGGTCGTTTTCGGTCAAAATTTGGTGAGGGAACCGTGACTCTGACTTCGTATTCTGCTTCCTGACCATCTCGTATGCTTTTATATACGAATTCGCAAAATCGCTGGTTCAAAAATTGGTGGAGCTTTTGATTTTCGAGATTCTTAGAAAAGCGTCAATAATATGTACAATGTACATTCAGGAGACGTATCATGATTTCTTGACGCGAACTAAAACATCAAGTTATTTATTGCTTGATTCGACTGGACTCATTTTCAAGTTTGTATTGTCATTTCTTCTGCAGATATAGTCACTCTTAACTTTCTGTTTCTGGATTTCTCCACCCACTTCCTGTAGGATTTTGTTCTCAATGACTCTTTCTTGACATTTCTGACATTTCTTGTACACCGACTCCGACCTTTCCTGCAAACACTAGCGACTCTCTTTGTTTGCGGGTCAGTATTATTCCGTTCTCTATATTCCAATGATATTGATTCTAATTCTAACATCTGATGCAGGTTTAAGAGAAAAATTTATTTACTTGGTAGAAGATTTTGAGAATGTCTACTAAATAGAGTGAATGAGACCACAATTGCACAATTAGCGAAGCCGTGCGCGGCGCGGCCTTTATGCACCTATACGGATGTTTTTGAAAAGAACAGATTCACGAAGGCTGTATTGGTCGACTTAATCATATAATCAAAAATTAGAAAGACCAGGTATTTCTAAAATTTCCTGAAAAGTATACAATATCATCACAGTACAAATGATTGGACAAATTAAGGATACTGTGGGTAAAGAGTCCAATACAAAAATGATGATAGTAGCTTTTACAAGTTAGAATTCATAATACTTTTCACTGTTATCGCTATATTTTTATAATACATTTTATAAAGAATTATGCCAGTCAGTAGAGAGGTTTAGACGGTAAATAACAGATTTTCCAAGTCTAATAAAATCGTGAGGCTGAGCCTAGCAGTAGATTGGCAACGAACATGTCGTGTAATAAAATATTGTGAATATTTCTCCTTCTTCTCCCACTTTTTCTGTGACCTACATCTGCATCTATATTTATTTATGTGTTTCCAAGATAATGACGTGACAGAGGGGAAAGAGGGGGTTGATTCTATTTCGCCATATGCGGTTTTCTGTACACAATTTCAAAAAAAAAAAATTTAGGTTTTCTATTTGTCTTTTCGTATTTTATTTATTCACATTTTTCCCCCTTTATATTGTTGCAATATATTTATGCAGTACTTGATAAACCGAAGGCACAGTGTATAACCATACTTTTTCTATTTTCTCTTCCTTTATTCTCTGCGTACTCTGAACGGCGAGAAAATGTGAATCATTGGGGTTTTTTCTGAAGAAGAATGAGAATTTGCTGTTCGCGGCAACAACACGTCATCGTCACGTCGTCGACTATGCGATAGACATATGAAGTGCTGACGAATCGTATCGAAGACGTGCGTCGCGAAAAACAACGACCTTTCTTTTTTTTCCCCTTTTTCCCCGTTAAAATTGGACATTGGAAATACTTTTTTGTTGAATATAGCGGATATCGATGGATAAGTTGTAACATAACGTACCAAAATAAAACTCTATGAGTATCTTCAACAGCATTCAGTGCAAATCAATCCAAATTGGAGAATTAATTTGGTTAGTTCGTTAGTCGATATTCTCCTTGAAGTGATGAAATATGTTACATTTTTGCTTTGGACACTTTTCTTGTTGCGCTATTTAATTGTAATAATATGAATAGGAGTGGATTCGCGATCAAGACAATTAAGCTCGATCCCTGGTCTGGAATCAAGAGTGATTAAAAGATGGAACAAAAGAAAAAAGACGAAAGAAAATACGAGGAAAAGAGACGAGAAATAGAAAAACATCGACTTTTGGTAGCAACCTTGAAACAATCGAAAAATTAAAGAATATACTCATAATCATTGTTTTCTTAGTAAAGTCTGTCTCCCGACTCGAACAGTGGGCATTTCAGGAGAGGGACTCCAAAAATATTTCGACTTTCTAGCTACACATGTATGATACGGAGGGGACTTGAGAGATCTTTGACCAATTTTGATGTTCGAGCTCTACATGATTTTCAACATCGAAACAAAATGCATGCTTTAGAACAGATTCTCTGGATGCATTCCTCTTTTGTCTTCTTTAAGAAAGTCATCGTTTTTTACTTTTCCTTAATATTCCTACTTAAAATATGATTTCATTATATTCTATTTGGCTTTTGTTTTGGTTTCTGCGAAGTCGGTATTGAATAAAGAATAATTTTACGTTCGAATAAAAAACCTGTCAGAATTTCGGCGTGTTTTTACTATTTTTTATCCTTTTTTGCATTTGTTAAAAGTTGATGGATAATATGAAGACAGAAATGCAAATCATCAAGAATTTAAATAAGTTTAAAAAAAGAAAACCTTTTACTTCACGGATCGTTGACTTTTTTTTACCGCGAGTGAAGAATGCGAAACTATGACTTGATTATTTTCGCGTTCGAAACTCCCTTCGTTGTTGTGCCGCACAATTGTGAACGGATTTCGAAATAACGAATACAATCGTATAAAAATATTTAAGACGTGTCGTGGTAAGTTTCACAAGGTGGTGATTGAATTTTGTAAACAACGCCGTGATAATGTAATCATACAGAAAAACTTCCGAAGTAAAAAAATGTAGGCGATAATATTTTGCGACTTCCTACCATACCGTTGAAAAATTCGAAGTGTATGTGATAATCAGTTCAAGTTCGAACCTACTTTTCGTTATTTTTTATCTCAATTTTCATATTAGGGAAACACATTCACGCGCATTATAGGTATCGATGTTCTTTCTATTTTATAAAGAAAAACAGGTACCAAACTTTTCTTGTTTGTAATTTATAAATAAAATGGGGAGAAATAAAGGTGGCTTCTCCTCGTAATGAAGTTACGAGAACTTGCTCTTAAGTTTGTAACTCTTTATTCTTCTACTGCAACGACTGTTGCATCATGAAAATTTATATTAGAAAAAAAAAGTGGGGAAAATAAAAAATCGAGTTTTAGTATGTTTTTGTCGTTCCTACTAACTAAACACACTAAATAACGTTGATTTACGTTCCATTAGAGGACTGAAATAATACGAGTTGATACAGATCCAGTGGCGTAGCTACCCCCCCCCCCCTGAGGATCAGAATTCACTTTTGACGCTGATAAGCAGAATAGTACAAACAGTACTTTTTATAATACATGTAGTGAAAGAAACACTTAGGCCTACAATTTAAATTGGTTATCGTTCAAAAAGAATGTTTACGAATTTTTCGAATGGCACCACTGACTTCATTTTCGCCTCTGGTAAAACATTTTCGCCACGGTTCTGATAACGGCATGTTTCGCTACGAAAAACGAACACTATACGCAGCACTTTCGCTTCATGTATTATAAAATAGTACATTTTGTAATAAGTGGCGAAAATGAAGGATATTGGAACGAGCGCAGTGTAGCCACACGAGCAAAGCGAGTGTGGATAAGTGAGTTCCAATATCGTTTGTTTTCGACACGAATTACAAACAGTACTTTTTATAATACATGTAGTGAAAGAAACACTTAGGCCTACAATTTAAATTGGTTATCGTTCAAAAAGAATGTTTACGAATTTTTCGAATGGCACCACTGACTTCATTTTCGCCTCTGGTAAAACATTTTCGCCACGGTTCTGATAACGGCATGTTTCGCTACGAAAAACGAACACTATACGCAGCACTTTCGCTTCATGTATTATAAAATAGTACATTTTGTAATAAGTGGCGAAAATGAAGGATATTGGAACGAGCGCAGTGTAGCCACACGAGCAAAGCGAGTGTGGATAAGTGAGTTCCAATATCGTTTGTTTTCGACACGAATTACAAACAGTACTTTTTATAATACATGTAGTGAAAGAAACACTTAGGCCTACAATTTAAATTGGTTATCGTTCAAAAAGAATGTTTACAAATTTTTCGAATGGCACCACTGACTTGATTTTCGCCACGGGTAAAACATTTTCGCCACTGGTGAAACATTTTCGCCACGGTTCTGATAACGGCATGTTTCGCTACAAAAAACGAACACTATACGCAGCACTTTCGCTTCATGTATTATAAAAAATTATTTTCAGGACTGTATAGTAATTTATCCATTCCCCTACTCTTGTCAGAGAAATTTCTAGCCACGCCACAATAATTCTCGTACAATATAATGTAACGCCAGACTATGATGTATATAAAGACCGGATTTGCCGGCATTTGTCACTTTTCTTCCTGAAGGGGCGAACAGTTGTTAATAAAATAGAAGTTCGAATCACATGAAAAGGGGTCAGAGAAAAGAGTTTTATTTTGCCGAATATTCCATATTCGATGCCCAAAATTAAATTTTTTATTGCCAAGAATCCGGACTCTATATCATTTGCTTGGCTAAACATTCGTGGTCAATGGAATGATGTGGATTGTTAAATGTAAGACCTCGAATATTATCTCGCTTGATGAATGTGTCCAAAATTTTGTCATTGACTCTAATCTATTGTTCTAAGGTGATAGTAGAATTCACAGGTTCGATTATATTTTATAACAAGATATCGGAAATCTGAAAATTTGTTGGTATATCACTTTTGAGACTCCCTGTCTAGAGTAATAATAAGGTCTTAGCTCGCGGATGTAGAGAAATTCATACTAAGAGGATAAAATACATTTTATATCTACGAAAATTCAAAACAAACAAAACAAAAAAAAATGAAAATTTCTGTTAAAATACTTACTGCAGGACAATGCGCTCAATCTACTTCTGGAGGCGATCCGCAAAGGGAAAATATAAGGAAAAAATTATAATGACGATAATTTGATTATTTTTTTAAAGAAAAAGTTTGTTTCATCTTGTCTCTCGAAGTCGCTCGCATGGAAGACGCTGCGAGAAATGTTGCTCAATTTGCCCATCGGGAATCAAATTGAAGAGGGAGAATTGGTAGAGAAAAAAAGTCAATTCTAGGTTTTCATCGAGAGCTTCGTAGCCGGCGGATGCGAATGCTTCATGAATACGTAATATGGAAAGTTTTATTGGCGTACGAGCGGTTAAAAAGTTTCGACCGAGAAGTTTGCTAGCCATTTTCAATTACCGTTGCAAAGTGTCGAATTACGTTCAGTGCATGTACACTGGTGCTCGAAAGTCCTTGTTTCGCACCTTGATTTTCGTGTATATAGTTAACACCTAAATTAATTAGTATCTTGAAGCTAATCGACACACGTCTCTTCAGTGGATGAGAAAAATTGAAAAGGCGAATAAAAGAACACGAGCAAAACTTTTATTTTATTTTTTTTCTCCCACGTACTTCCGTAATAGTTGACTAAGAAAAAAGAAGGTGCAATTGTGATTGAAACTCACGTACAAGTGTACATTTGCGAACTAACTCAGTAATTTAGTTTGTTAGACAAGAAGATATCTCGGTAGTTCACAGAGCAACGTACGGATGCGGATGTGTTCTTTTGTACTTTATTTTTTCAATTCTTTTCCAGCCTTTAGTCTTTTAGCTGCAGCACATACCCAGGCGCACACAACTGATATTCAATGAGTGATCATTGCTTCCGTATGAGCGAGCAGGAAGTAGCGAACGATGGTGGCGAGTATTTCGAACAGATATTGGATATTATCACTCTTTGCTTTCTTAGCCCCAGTGCGTACCCAGGCCATTTTTCGTCTTGATAATGTGTTCAAATATCAGCCAAATTTATACGAGTAGAATCACCCCAATTTACAATTCAAAGTTTCAGCATACAAGCATTTTTTACACAAAGCAGCTACTCAGTCTTTCTTCCGTGAATAACCTTCACGGGGGGGGGGGGGGGGAGGACAATAGCCGATATTCTGAACAAACGTCGGAAATTATTCTTTCAGCAGCGCTCCACTCATGCAAGCGCTCTTCTTAGTCTTCATCTTCCCATAATCTCATCAGTGCTCAGCAGTATGTTCTGATACCGTCATCAGGCTTTACCTCTTGCTGCCAAAAGAAATTGTTATTGCTCAACTTCTCTGTTAGAAATTCCTTATTTCTCAAGTTCTACCTTGTCTTTAAAAAAGTAGCCAAATTGTATATCCTTTAAATTCTTCCAAGATTCGAACTGACGATGAGGTCGATTTCATGTAAATCGTCCGAACCGCGTTACTCGTAAGTTAGACGGTAGTTAGGCTGTTTGAATTTCAACAGTTTATTTACTAGTTCTTTGTTTACTTTTGCCTCAATTAGTCATCGAGCGAATGTAAAACGTATACACAGCGCAAATGTCTTGGGGTATACGAAAACAGCTCGGCTTTCCCCCAGAATGAGTTTTTTTACTATGTAGAGACGCGTAAAAGAGTATTCGACGTTTTAGATTAAACCTAATAAATTTTTCAATAAATAAGATTAAGCGAAGTTTCCCCTTATGTAAACGACTGTACGGTCTAGTCGAGTTGGATAAAGCTTACCCTTGAACCCTCGTTCGCACGTATTTTCAAACGTATAAGAGTACCTTCGTTTTTAATTTCCTGTATTTATTAATATTACATGGAGAGTGAATGATGTTGCCACTTTCGTAATTTAGAAGGGTGATGGCATATCAACCGGAGCAGAAACACTTTCCTCGGATAATGGATAAAAATACTTGCCCCCGAACTGAGAAGGCTGCTAACTTAAAAATGCCAATTGGCGGGCATGTATTCTTTTCTCTGGTTTTACTCTTAATATGTTACATTATCCGCATCAAGGAAGTGTGAAAGCGTAATTTTTGAGTGTATTTGACTAGCTAGCGCGTTTGTACAAATATAACTGTACTGCATTGTATTACGAAGAAGAACTAGAGAATGCAAAAAGTATCGAAGCAAAATAAATTGTGTGCGAGGTAAATTAATTCCCAGCTGAATTTAAGCGAAGTGACGCGATGTCGATGCTCTCATATTTCAATGAAAAGCCATCAATAATCGTTTGATTATCAATTCTATTGCCTTCATCCGCACTGCTCTACGTGTAAACTCACGCCGCGTCGCGTTGGTCGTAACTTGGCGCGTAAATCACCATCCAGTTATGTTATAAGGACGTACGAGGTCTGAAGAAGGTGTCCGAAGACGACGAAACCATTTTTCAATTTCCATTCCAACAATAGCCTAATAACAGCATCTCGCTGTTTTTTCTCTCTCCCCTCTTTTACCTCGAAGGTATACGTATTCGTATATTTCGTGCTTTAAGGTCTTACCCACCGTTTTCTTCTTTGAATCGATGTACCCAAAATTTTAGTTTCGACAATATTCACGATAGAGTGGTTCCTCCTTATTGCTATCATCTCGAGCCAGTGATTGTCGTGAGCTCGTAATCTGTATTCGACGCTGTTCGAGCTCGACCTTAATTAGCCGTATTCAATTAATACCGCTCTAGTAAACTGATACAGACAATTCCCGCGGCGCTTATCAAAGTGGCTAAGCGTACACGTGCGTAATCTTGAAACGGTGTGATGCGAAAATGTCAGTCGGAAGTTTATCCTATTTTATAACCTCGCTAAGTGAAGGTATCATTTTTGCATGCGAGCTCAGTCCTCGTCGAATTTACGTTTTTCACTTTCGGAATTCCGTTGAAAATTACAAAATATAACACGAATGGAAAAATGATTTTCGAAATTTTCGATTTCTATCTAGCGTGCGTTTTGAAAACAGGTCTTGAAAGGGATAAATATTATAGAACAAATTTCCATCCGAATACTTATTATGAAAAAAAAAAAAAAAAGAGAAAAAAAACCAAGATATGAGCATCCGATAGACCACTAATTACTCCATCAAAGCTAATTACGATGTTTGAATTACTAGAAGTATAACGGTATTCAGGGTTATATCCTATTTTACAGCATGCGGCACCTTCTACGTATGTATCGCTGTGAATCACCTCCGCCTCATGATTTTTTTTAAATGTGTAAATCAAATGCGTCGAAATGGTGGTAGTTTTATAGTACAGAGAACTTTCGCGCCAATATCTCATCCAATGGATTTTACGGATACCTGTAAAGTGTTTGCTCTTCAGTATTTTAATTTGTCGGGTCATAGTCATCCGATGCCAAAGTTGTATAATCATCTTCCTCTATGAAGTTAGTTGATACGAAAAATAATTATCCTTTTTTTTAGTTTTTTTTTAGCATTTTTCGACAGATTACATTTCGAATACGACTTGATTACGAAGCTCCGGTTTTGAAACGAGCTTTGAAATCATCTCTCAACCTACTAAACTTTTTCTAGTTATCTTCTGGTATAGCAACTGGTCTGCCTGTACTGTGGTGAAAGTAAACATTTTTTCTCCTCAACGTAGTACGTTTTGTGCTTTTGACGAAAAGACTTTCTTTATCATTACTGTTTTGAAAATATCCAGAAATCATCCTCTGTCCGGATGTAAATACCAATGCTTTGTAAAACAGAAACCAGTAGAGTGCAAATCTTAGTTTAAATTTGCGTTTCTGTTGGACATCTGTCTCATTTTATAACGCACATTTACCAATTTTTAATTCCCGACCCACACACATGTATTAGAGCGATTATTTACTAAGTAGATCGTATCATTTCCATAGCATTTTTCATCATTCGTACCTCATTATTCCACTGATGATATCAGATATCTCTTGAAGAAGTGATGTTGTGTAGGGATTCGCGAACGTTATTGCTTATGAATCATTCACTCGTCTATGGTTTAGACCTCCATCTCGAACGTTATTTTTACAAAACAGGAGCACGCATGTATAATATAAAAATCACTGTCAAGATGTTGGAGGTTTGTCAACATGATAGTTAAATTCGGTTGACGTCGCATCCTGCTACATGTGCGTGTGCATACTCGAGTACATAGTCGTAACAAGCCGAATACTTAATGCGGTACATTGCTGTAGGTCACTTATTCTCAGTGTGAGATTAAAAGTAAAGTATTATAAAAACAGTTGTGCTAGTATATCTATTTCTACCAGCGTCGGAGGATGAATGAATGTAAATTCATAGAAAAAACATAAAAGCATCGATATCGCCACCCGCCATCGTTCTCTACGCATCAGTTTCCTTTTAGCGCCGCGCCGGAATAAAAGAAACAAATGTACGAAGGACTTGTCCTGTTTGATTTCGGAGACGCAATCCTTGATTCTTTTTTCGACCACCTATGGTGCTTATCAAGAAATGAGGGAGTAAATTGTCCTTAGTTCGGAGAAAACGAGATCTACTTCCGTACCTGCATCATGCGTCATCATTGAGAGTCAGAGCGATTACGTTTTCAAAAATGTAAATTTCATTCGTAGGTGAAAATAGGACGCGAGGGATTCATATGTGTAAATTTGCGTCTTTATGATAGCGTCACGTCGTGGCGTTGCAAATCGATTATGAATACGTAATGATTGTTCGAGCGTGGAGAGCATACGTAATTTTCGATTTTCTGTTGAATTGTCGTGGAAAATATTTTTTATTATAGAGACTAAACGCTAAAAATTTGGAAACGTTAATTTGTTAGTTGGATAGTTAAGCAATGATCACGTTACCTCGCTCCGCGCTTACAATCGCCCGCGTCCTGTAGAGCAGCCGAGTAGTAAATGAGGGCGAGAAAAACCGAAATTCGCGATTCTAATGAAGAATAATTTTCATCAATATTTCTTGACGGTGACCATATTTCGCCACCAAATAGAACTCTCAAGAGGCATAGTGAAAATAAAGAGGTGGAGTTCCTTCTCCAATGAGACGACGGCGTTAGACGTTGGTGTAGATTTTTTCAATTGGTGAAACCGATCAATATTGAAGCAAAGTTTTTGTGACGCCTTGATAAAGAAAGATAGAAGCATGCGCGGATAATTCTTAAAATTATTAATGTTGCTTAACTCGTATTGATGACAAATTTTTTTCTTTAAAAAAGACCTTGATCAAAGACGAGAATCGCTTTTGAAAATTTCGTAATTGGTCTATATATCTACATGAAATACTGTCTTTTTATGTAAAAGGCTCATGATTTGAGAACATATAGCAGATTCTTATATCAAGATGATGAAGAGTACGTGTTCCGCTGTGAAACCAGTAACATACTCTCGACTTCAAAACTGGCAGATGGTTTGTTATTTTTTAGTATAAAACAGAAGATGGTAGTTATCTTTCAAAAATATGAATTCTTGCAGTTGAGTTTCTCTTGGTAGTATAAGCTGGTGTTAAAGGGCTTTGATTACTGGCAGATTAACAAAGTGAGAGTGAAAGGAAGGGTACCTACGTGAAACAATAATTATTATACTACCTTAGTTTTCTCAAGAATTGAGATTTCCTCGACGTATAGAACGAGGAATGAAGCAAGATATGAGCACCTTGGGTAAAAGAAAACAAGCATATAGGAAAATGATATGCGAGTTTTCAAGAAATCATAATAGTCCAAGAATAGAAGCTTTACACCATTTACCGAATACCTTTGTCTGAAGAAGCAAGAAACGCATAGATCGTATGGCATACGAGTAGGCCATAGACATATGTGTATATAATACTTTCAACCCTACCTATTTGTTTCCATTTTGGAATATACTCCCCCGATATCATTACAACGTGCGTGTGTGTGTGTGCATATAGTACATGAGTATATATTTCTACCATCGATGACAGATCAAATACGCTGTTTTGTACATCGTCGCAAGACATACCGCAAACGTATAGGGGCTTTCATAACGTGTAGACGAAACGGAACGGTACATTCTATTTTCGCATCTGCTGTTCGTTTCCAATTCAAATAAATCATCTGCAAAATGACCCATTTATAGTGAACAGCACGTAGAGTATATACGTATTCTGTAGCTCGTATACCGACTGTAAAATAACAATTTTCGGCTTCTCAGCGAAATATGAACACCGCAATTACAATTTGTGGCTTTTGACATAATTGAGGTGTTGTTTCACTGTACTGGGTGCGTAAACCAGAATTATAAGATATTAATAAGACCTCCCTGCGAGTAGCATTCATATTCTGTTGGCTCTTATTTTCAATCGCCAACACAGCGAAGAGTACGACGAATGTCTTAGCAAACTTATTATATTCGACATTTGACAGAGATATAGCTAAGTTATGAGGACTTACCCCAACAACAGTTGAGCCAAGACGTAACTCTGTACGAGCAGCTGCCATTCACCGTACATTATTATTAGGATATACAAATATCGCGCTGTACACATTAGAGATACGATCGACGCGTCGCGCCGTCTATGTTATAGACGTAAACCGGAGTACACACAAGTTTACAAATTGTATTCAAGGCTTTCGCATGTCAACCAAGTTTCGGCAAAACCCCCTATCCACCGTGTGATTGTTTCTACGTTGACGGATTCACTCGATTAATTTCGTATTCGGCGAAGCGTTAAACTGGAGCTTGGTGTAATTTGCTGGAGAAGAGTGAGAGAAAAACCATGATTATTCGATTGAGGAAATCGTACAGTATACAATGATTTATAAACGCGTATACGTATACACTACATAACCTCTGGTTGTGTATTCGTATTATATAGGTAGAAAATGTAAGGTACCTCAGAAAGGCCGGAAGGAAAATAAGATACGTTGGTGAACAATCAAAGAAAATTAAATGCGTGGTTGCGATTGTTGACGAAACAAACTATGGTATGATGACAGAGGTGGAAGGATGAAGAAAATTTATGAGGTTCTTTACGGGAAAATTTTGTTTGTAATAAGGGCACTCTTTAGTTATACAATTTGGCGTCATTAAAATTCGATATTACGGTATAGGTACATAAGTAAGAAGAACTTTTTCCCTCAATACGAGTTTATATAGTTGGAAAAATCTACAAGAGCTTATAAAAGGAAAAATTCGAGGGAATAGGTAGGTACTTACGAATATAAATTCATCGCCCAAGTTCAACTTCTATTATTTTCCGAATGAAGATTTGAAACCGCTCATTTCGGCTTTTTCGAAGGTTATTATTAGAATACTCAAGATCATCCATCTCTGTTTTTATTATGCAGAAAATTGGTTGAAATTCTTCCTTGCAATCCATTATCTATGAGTTAACCAGAACGTAAAAATTTCCGTGAAATGAAAATTTTATGAAATCGTGATTAATTTCTGTTATTATTTGTACACGTGACAAATTTTAATGATACATGTGGAGGAAGCGTGATGTTATATCAAATGAAAATCATCTGTTACTATCATACATCAGTACATAACTTTCATAATCATAAATAAGCATGTTTGTCGTAGTCACTTGTTATCTGTACTCAGAAATGTGTATTTACTCGTACTCCGCAAAACACAGTTGTAGTACTCGTAAAATGATAAAAATCGAGAATCAAACAATAACGCTTCAGTAGAACGGCCATTCAAAAGATCATCTAATTCCTACATAATTTTCTAGAAGATCGCGCAATATACGTAGCAATGTATACGTCATATTTTTCTTTTCACTCCTCTTTTCAACTGAATTGCAGACTTGATTTGCCAAGGAGTTTCAACTCATCAAATTAATATAAAATCTCTCATCAGACGTGTGTTTTTGAAAAAAAGGCTTATGTTGGGCAACCGCGTGTTTATCCATCTCAGTAATTGCCTGTCGCCGTTATTTGATCGTATGATATGAATTTTATTGAAAAACGATTCTCGCATCTATATACGTATTATTTTTGAAAAGTACGAGTGTAATAATATGTTGAAAATAACAGATCAGAGTATTGGGAAAATGTAAGATAGACATGGCTTACAACTGTGTCGCAAATAATCCTATGTCACCGTCATAGCTGAAATTTAGCATCAGGGATCGCGTACTCTTCCCAAATATCTCATCGTCTTAAACAGGGAGCAACCTAATTTTCACCGTCGGCCGGCCTCGTTGATTTTTCCTCGTTTCTTTGACCTCAAAACTTATGAGTTGGAAAAATGTCGATTCCCGAGCTTCGTATATTAGGAGGGAAACTTGGAATAATTCCGATCAATTCTTCATGAAACAGGTTTTCTTCTCAACTCCCTCAATGTAAGTATGGGTATGAAAGAGACCCCGCACCGTGAGCAGCAAACAAAATGCTTTGCAAGTTTTTGCATGTAGTGTCACCTATGATAGAATATGCTCGAAGGGTTTTTTGTTCCCTCAGATAGTACTTCATTTCTACTTGGCCTGTAGACTTGAAATTCATTCTTAGTATGTTTTGTAGCTCTATAAAGCGCAATATCATTTTATACAAATTTTCAATATTCTTTTCCACAGTTTGAATTGAAATGAAATAAAAACAGAGTGAATTACTAAAACTCTAGTCCTCGTATTGTATCGACCACGTCTTCCAATATTTCTTCAAAACGAAATTCCTTTCCCTCATTTACTCCCCTTCCCCGCCTGCGAAAGCAAAACCGACCTTATTTTTCTACATCTCTACTTCTTTTTTCCGTTTTGTTCATTATTGGCTACGTCATATTACTTAATCGTTTTCGTTTCCAACAACAAAATAACTTCGTTTTCTAAATCGTGCACATTTTCAAAGCTTGCTAAGCATTATTTTATTCACTCTTCTATATCAGTAATCCGCACCCAAATACACCCTCCCATTCCCGTTAGCCGTTAAAAATTTTCAATAAGCGAACATGAAAGAACACTAGGTCTATTACTCACACTGAAGGGGGAAAAGAAACTTCATTTTCCATTGTTTTTCAACGCGGGATAGTTAACAAACTGGTGTTCGACTTAGCGCTCCAAATTTTTCTAAATTAAAATGGAAAAATCTGAAAAACTATTGATCCGGTTTCCACAAAAATGACCCTATATTCTAGTACACATATAAAACTTCAATCCTTCTCAATTGCATATAAATCCACCCAATACCAACAGAGAACATTCGTGCACAAAAATATTTATGGTACAAACATACATATTAATATTATATGATTGTAAAAAAAAGGTGTATGAATCTGTGCCTAATGTTAAAATTGTGATCCACACCCTCTGAAACGCCGAAAAAACATACCCCACACCAAGAGTTCTACCGCGCGCAAGACTGCAGCACTACCTAAAGTCGATAAAAAGTAACAGAGTAATCAAGTAATGACAATTTTCAAGTTTACTGAACGTCCACGTTTTAAAATTACATACTAAAATGTAAACATGGACAATGAAATTCAACTTTTTGATATCCTTTCTTAAACTACGTCAAACTTGAGTTCAGAATTTGTTAGTCACTTTTGTGATAATTTAAAACAGTATTCGAAAGTTGAGAGTACCCGATTTTCTTTCATGTGCGTTATCCTCGCTGAAGTCAATAATTTGAATTACGTTTAACTTTGGTGAGTATAATCATTTTGCGTCCTGTATTTTTTTCTTTTGTTTGGTTTCTATGTTTCTTTCTCTTCTCTCAGCCAGTAAGTCTTTTCTTTTAATTGTTAGTTACCTAACTTTCTCCCGAACAATAATGGCTTTTCAGCGAGCTCTTAATAATAACATTACTTATTGGCTCTTTTTTCTTCGTTAAACTTTGATGTAATCGTGGCTGCTTCTACTTTTCGCGATCAATCCAACTTCTTGAAAAAAACTCGATTCGTTACGGGTGCTAAACTGATTTTGAGATTTTGTTATTTGAAAAATGTAAAGAAGCGCACTGAATGTAAACGAATTGGAACGTGAAAATAATCAGTGCCGCGAGGTTGAGAGTCTCTCCGACCAATGTATAGTAAATTATTGTTTTACGTGATTGGTACTCGTCATATCTATAATAAATTGGAAACCGATTTTGAGAGAGGGAGAGAGGAAAGAAAGAAACTCTGGAATACGGAATTGAATAGCGCAAGGAGTGCAAAAGAGACGGACTTATAAGAAATAAAAAAAGAGAGGAAAATAATCGTCGATGGGAAGCTTTCTCAAATTATGATTTTCATTCTAATCGTATCTCGTAGTTTGTTTCTGCGGAGAATTTCCTTGAAACACGTGAAATAAGTCGTTATCCTTCCTGACAGCTAACGCGATATGGTTCTTTTATTGTTTTCAGATTGTGGGGCTTTTATAATGCGAGCGTGGAAACGACGTGCCGATATTTCAATTTTGAAACGCGAACGTTTCCTTCATTATAATTTCATTGTAGATTCGGGATTTGAAACAAATGCAAAACGTTGCATGCATTCGATCTTATACGATGGATTTTAGGCAATTGCGTGAAAATATTCAATAATTTTGTCGAATGTTGTCTCAGTGACACACATGAACAGCCTTTAATGAACATGATTAGGCGAAGGTGTTTTTAAATAGTATATTACTATACAAGAGGGTAAAGTGACCTTTTGACATCGAGTGCGGTAGTTTGCGAAACAAGTCGAAGACGAGTTGAGCAATCGCACGAGTATGTCAATGGTCACTTACCCTCTTGTATTGTAAGATATTTTTCTAAATAATATGATGTTAAAGGAAGATTGAGAGAATACGGCAATGATAATTCTCCATAAAGAGCTGCTGCGCTCGTCGCGCTATCTTTACATCATGCTGGAAATCAGACGCTGTTAAAACGCAACTTTACCCACTCTTTTGCGTGGGTAAAAGAGCTCTTTAACATCATGTATTTAGAAAAATACTTTCTGCGCCGTTGGCCGTTTTTTGAAATTTCGGTTCAAAGTTTGAAAAATGCTAAAAATTGACTACTTAGAAGCGAGTAATAAAGCACTTTGGTGACTGATAAAATTAGTTTTTTGCTCGATGTGTACATGTACATATTATTTAAGCCTACCTCAGCATGCCACACAAGTATCAACAAAATTGAATGAGAATTGAAGGTTTATTTTTGTTTTTTATGTATCAACTTTTTTTCGGCACCCATTTATCGGTCCGAGAAAAATAATAGGAAGCACAAGATAAAGAAAGGGACTCAGGAGCATTTCAAAATGATGAACAAGAAAATCAATGTTTCACAAGAAGAAATTATTAATGACGAGAAAAAAATTTTTTAGGCCTACAAATTCTTATAATGCACAAGAGATCAAATGTCTCACTTCATAAAAATACATTTTTATATCACTCAACATAATTGTACACAAGAAAAAAAATTATTTCAGTTCCCATTTTAAAAACAAACACACAATTGACTATTGTACGATGAGGGCCTTCTTGGACTTCGCGGGACGACCTCTTCTCCTTTTCTGTCACAGAGTGATAGTCTTAGCTTCTGCCGGCCTACTAACCTCTTGTCGTCGGATTTGGATACCTGGCGCATGTTTACATTGTCGTTTTTTCAAGTATGCAGGGTGTGTACGTTTAACTCCAGAGACTGATACGGTAAGAGTCCAGAGTTCCGTTCGCCATGATTTAAACTCTTGAAAGTCCGCCCATTTGCCATCACGTTTCTGATGCTTCTGCAGTATTCTTGGTATAATTGCTGTATTCATCCTAGATGATGCGGTGAAGTAATGCGTACAACTTTCTCCATCATGTTGTAAAATCGCGAAATTTGATTGTGCCCAATTGTAGGCATCTGTACAAAGTTTTAGCGGGACGGTTGATGTTTCAGCGAACTGTACACAATTGCGGGTGCATTTCAATCACACTTGTATGAGTACACCTATCAATCGCGTCACAGTGGTACTTCACTACACCAACTGCCAGGAAAAATATTGATAGATTCAACTAGAATCGCTTCAACAATGGTCAGGCAGAAACCGGCCTCTTCCTCTGTTGAAAGTACTACATTGAACATACAACGCAACGAATTGCGTGAGAATGACGTTTATAGTGCATTTCTTCGTGCTCAGGTATCGTATACCGGTACATGCTCGCACATCACTATTAACTTGGAATATTGCAATTCATTTATTTACTCCAGTTACAATGTATACTTTTCTTGGGGAATTCTGTTAATATCTCGTGTATTTCTGTTAATATCTTGTGTATGAGCCTTCCTTGGCAATCCCTCTCATAACTAGGTGATTTACTGTACTCAACTATAGTTCAAAAAAGAATAATATCGCTACTTCATTTGCACTTTTTGAATAAAATATCGTATGGAACTCGTGCAAAACAGTAAAAAAAGGCTACTCGTGCGATTTGCTACCCTCGGCTTTGCCTCGGGAATCAAACATTGCACTTGTTGGCCATTTTTCACTTTTTTGCACTAGTTGCATAATATACTATTATTTTTCTTGTGCGCAGTTTAATATTCCCCCTTTTTTTCCACTTTGAAATTTAACCTATAAAACACTCAATACTCGCTCAAATTTTTGAAGTTTTTGGTGTGGTCATTTCGAAACCTATGCAAACTGATAATGAATAAGAAAATACATTTATATAATTATAATATTTCTAACTGTTTCCTTGTCTCAAATACATTTGCACCTGAATGAATTGCATCTCTGGAAATCCTTCAATTTTTTTCACACATTTTCTGATTTAGGAACACTGATAACGTCACCTACGCGCAAACAGGTCGTCAACTTGTGTTTTCAACACTAAAGTATTGACCTTATGAATCAGTGTGACTAGGATGACCCTTGTGAATTTTCCCTTTCAAACATTTGTATTTGATCATGAATTGACTCTTAGAAAAATAAATAGAAAGCTGTAACCATGAAAGCTGAGTAAGTGAAAATATTATAATGTTCTAAAGGAAAGTATCGGCAATATTTCTGTATATTATTTGGCTATTTTTGGGTTTGTAATGACGGGATACAGTATTCCAAAAGTGTCTGTTTAAAACAATTTTCAAGTATTGAAACGCAATTTGTAAGAAACGTAAAGGAGATAGCGAAAAACGACAAGCAGCATTGTGTTCAGCGTGAAAAATGCTTCTAGTAACACTTTTGCTAATTCATGTTCATTTCAAATAACGTCTGAAATTTGTTCATGTGCGTAATCAACATAATTATAATTCCTATTTCGAAAATAATTATCAATCTAATAATGCTTTCTTGATCAGGTATAGCTATGCTGTAATTTTAGTCTACAAAGAATTTAGAAAGGAAAAATTGGATTTCCTTACATTAAGTAAAATTCAGTTATATTCTCATTTGAGTATATAGTGTACCTTCCGTAAATCGTTCGTAAACTTCATTGTAATTTTGCTAATAATTGATGAATCCATTTACACAGTCGAACATGCAGTTTTCTAAAATATATTTTTCTATCCATTGTCACAAGTACTATTGTGGCACTGGTAACTTCTTGGAAGGGAATTGTGTACCAACGCGTGTATAGTTTCCGTATTTTGAAAAATAAATCGATATACCTACCGAGTAGAAGTTCTTAAGACAAATTTTTCAGAATTAAAAGAAACATTATTTTAGAAAATATATAGGACTTAAATTATTTTGTAGTAAGTATGACTACAGTGTGGCGCCACTTGCGCGTCGACTATAATGTCTTCTCCGTTACAACTTGTTCTCGTGCTCACTCGTTACGTTTTTGTTCTCATTTTCTTACGATTATTCTTCCAAATAATTTTTAATTAACGAAGATACCATGAGATTTTTATCCCAATCTCGTTCTTTATAAAAAGTATTACTTCAACGTTATAATAATATAAACCTCTCAAATACTGAAATACTTAATATGTATCGTATGTATACGATATCCTATGATGATTTTGTATTCGTACTTCAAGCAATCCTCAGAGGCTGTTGATCTGTTTTCGTTCGTTTTCTTAACGAACCGTTCGAATTATTCAGCATTTTGAAAAGGAAATATACGCACAGTATTCACGAGGTACCCGCACCGCTGCGAAAATAAGTCAACTTATGTGTACGTAAGTCACTCGCGCACATGTCGTTTTCCACCAATCGTGAATTCACGAGAGCGATAAAACAATAACATCAAAAAATTGAAAGTAAAATAACTTCGCGTAGACCGAGTTCGAGTCTGGAGTGTGAAATACATATTCGCGAGATCAAGCATATTTAGCGTTTATGAATATTTCATTATATCGAGCGATTACCTAAAGCTACGATACACTCGACTAATAATAATAATTATTATTATTATTGTTATTATTATTATTATTATTATTATTTCTTCTTTTACTCAAAGATCCCTTGTTACATTAGCAGAAATGACTCATGATCAATGTATTTGTATCAATTAAGAATTCTGTTTGGAAGTAGCTAAAAAATACTCTTTGAAGGTTGGAGCAAAGTCGAAGATATTGTAAAAGCTCCAGGCGAATGAAAAATTCTTTTTTTATTTTCCGCAAATAACGCTGTTGTCAGAGTAGGAAATAACGCAAAGGTAACAGCTTTTATTATTTATAATCGAGCTCGATTGTTTTGTAGTTGGCCTCAACTCCAATTGTTCCTCATAATACGTACAAAGTCGGAATGCGTGAAGTATTGTTGAGAATATAATTCCGTAAAAAGCTTTAAAATTTTTGCAATGTAAGTGCTATAATATGTCAGTTTTCCTACGATAGATTACGGTAGGATAATACAAAGTTTTCTTTTGAGAGCAAAACGAATTTTTTTTCTTTGAAAAATCAGGATAAAAAGACTTGTCAAGTTGAAAGCATCGCGTCATTTTTTTTTTTTTTTTTTGCTCGAGAGACACGATCATGCTCTGAAAGAAAATGAAAATTGTTTTTCTTTCAGAAATCATTTTGTTTACTTTCAGTATCGCTGTTTTTCTTTGATATTGTGTAATTTCCTCCGGTCATTTTTTAAAAATTGTCCTAAAAATTTTTTAAAGTTTTGGCAGACCACTTGTGACAATCTATCAAGCAATACCGGATGAAGCTTCATTTTTGATATTATAACGTAAAAGGTATAGCAGAGGATGTAGTTCCAGGTCTTCACGAAGATGTCGATGATAGCATAGTGTCCAGTAATTATATGACTGCAGATTGGATGAGTTGTGTGTGGACTCAACTGTTATATTTCAATTTCATTCAGCTCCGATTCGAGGTTTTTAGTGGGGTACAGAAATCGATGTAAAGAAAGTGGTCACTTAGGTGTATCGTAATTTGTAATTTTGAACTTATCGTTGAGTGATACTAGACAGTTCAAGGTTTCCTTGTTAATAGAAAATATTATCAAACGTGGAGTCGACGCACACGACATCATTGTTGTGGGCTGCCCCGTAGCTAACCGCTCGTGTGTGCCAGGGTATCAGTCAGTACCTAAATGATAATTTGCTCTCTCCGCTCACATGGAAAAATCTGCTAGCCCTGGCTGCCCCGACGTTGGCTACGAGCCTCGATGTGGTGTTCTAGTCCATAATCCCAGTTTCCATTTCACTTTCAATGTTATATTTATGTTGGTTTGAACCTCTGGTGTTTTTCTTTTCGCACTGGTATCCTTCTCCTTCAATCCTTTGGAGAAGCTCTGGACATACAAGATTGAATTTGTATTTTTAAAGGATTTTCAAAGCAAGAATAGCTTGAATCGTAAAGATTTGGATTAGGTTTGAAAATATTTCAAGTTCTTCATTAGCTTTGCCAATGGAGTGAAGACATTCGAGAAGAGAGAGATAGATGATGTGGAAATGCTTCGAAATTGAGAAGAATGAGTGCATGTAAAATGTTTTTCGTTTTAGAACTTTACTGGAAAAGAAAATTCTCTAACAAATGTGCATTTTTTTTACGTATACTTTCGTTGCACGTATAGGTGGCATCTTCGAATGAAATATATTCGGCAGAAATTCAGTGTATCGTTGTGAGTCAAAATCCTCGGTAGAGTTTTTCCCGGACACGTTTGCGCGTCGGTAAGAAGAAGAATACGTACGCAATATATGGGTGAAAATGCGATAGATGAAAATAATAATATAGTATCGCAAAATAGGAAGTACGTTCCTTATGTGTACAAAAGCGAAGCAAGGTGCGTATTTGTATTTCTAGGTATCGTCGAAGGCATACGTTCGATCAAATTTTCCGCGTTATAGAAATACTATCATTTTCTATTGGTTTGTGTGATATCGAGTGTTTCCGAGAAATTGAATGTTCACTATTGCGTTACTTCATCCGTAAAAAGTTGAAAAAAAGCTTTGAAACCCCTTGTACGTCACAGCTTATTTCGTCTTATTATATGTACGTGAATGCGACGAAAAAGAATCCAAAAATCGGCGTTGAATACACATTTAAACGAAGCTCGAATTTATCAAGGTACGCACGCTGTATTGTTGTCTTTTTATAACATAACGAAAATTATGAAAGAAATCAAGCAAAAAATATTCATCGAATTTTCGGCGTTTCGATATCCGTATCGATGAATCCGCCCTTATTTACGAGTATAACAATCCTCCGAGCGTAATAGGTACGTTAATTTGGAGAAAAAGTGGGCCCTCCTTGCATAAACTTTCTTCAGAAAGGTATAAGCCGTAGTCGTTTTTACCATCTATAAACAATTACGTTATAAATAATAAGAGTGCTCCCCCAAATAAAAAGAGTGTCTTCGTAGACAACGACAAATACAAACGAGAAAGAAAAAAGGAAGAAAGAAGCGTTTGTACGGAAAAAATTGATAAATGGGGGTTGACGGGTAGAGAAAGTAACTGAAAAACCATTCTCGTTTTTAAAGTTGAGTTCTGGAAACAGAATACTAATGTGTAGTCTCTGTGTGCGAGTAATTTTACCTTAGCCGCTTTGCGCTGGATTACAGCCAATTAGTAATCTCTATAACGCGAGGGAGTTTGTAATTTATAACTTTTTTTTTTTCTTCTTTTTTTTCGCTGGTCGCGAAACCGTTTAATAAATTATGTGAAAACTTTGGTTTATCGTCCGCGTGTAGACGTATGTGGTTGAGCTTTGTAGTACATAAACGCGCGATTATATATGTACAAAAAAAATGACTAATTCAATAAAAAGTGACTTCCGCCGACACGCAAAGGCGCACGCTCGCAACGCGTGTAGAAAGTTTTCCGTAGAGAAGGGGAAAAGCGCGACGAGGCGAAAATGAATATGCGAGTATTTATTACCGAATAGTACAGGTGTTATTTTTCTCGGTATTTATTTATTCATAATTATGGTAATAATAACGTTATACCCTCGTAACACCGTATTTTAGAGACGTATTGATGTACTGGGAGTAACGTGCCACTTGGAAGCTGAAGCTCTTCATAAGAATCCCCGTCGAGGGTGAGGGTATATGTGTTCCGTACGCCGCGTGTACCCCTATATCGTATTTGTATTTGTACAAGTACGTCATGTATAGTACGAGTATGGTATTGTATGAAGTTTGCGAAAACTCTATTACGAATTATACTCGTAGGTACGACAATAAATAAATATTTTAGCGAGTTCGGTTTACAGTTGCACGGGGTACTCAAAACATTTGTTTCAGTATACACTGATTTTAAAAACTGATTTGCTCGGTCTCGATTTACTCGTAGCTGTACGCGTAAAACTTGACATGTTTCTTATTAACGTTCATATAGAATTTTCTTCTTTGAAAAAAACAACGCGTGTCGTTTTGATTTAGAAATAGGAAAGCTAGAGTAATCGTACTAACAGAAAAATAATGACTTCTTCTCATTTGTTTTTCTTTTCTTTTGTTCCAGGTAAGCATTTGTGAGCCCTTCAATACTGAGTCGCGGTGCGGTATTAGTAATGGTAACAGTCTCCGCATGGTTATTTGAAGACTTTCTTACTTCTTAAAAGATTTCACTGTCTTATTTCTAAATTGAGGTACGTTTCGATTACGTTCATAACACTACTGAACAGCTATCCTGTTTACAAGATTCTATTATGTGATTCTTGTACACTTTTCAACGCTGAACACGAATCCGTTGTCCGTTTTTTGCTAGCACGTCACCATTTTTAGTAATCACGATTAAAGTTCTCGTTTACTTGCCGCGCGTTGTCGCAAAACATATCAACGATAGCAGCGTCGCTATCGAAAACGTTCGTTACGTTCCGCGTCAGCGCGCGGCAAGAGGACGAGGATATTTGTTATAATTACGTGAATATTTATCGTGATTACTAAAAATTGTGACGTGCTAGCAAAAAACGGACAACGGATTCGTGTTCAGCGTTGAAAAGTATCCAAGAATCACATAATAGAATCTTGTTAACAGGATAGCTGTTCAGTAGTATAATCGTGCAGTTCTACGTTTGTATTTGATATTGACTGATTCGGTCGAAGCTTATGTAGATTTGTATCCCCTAAAGTCAGTTCATATTCGGTTTTACGCCTTGCCGTCTACAATTTACGATAGGTATGGGGAGGTGGTAGTTCAAGCCAGAATACAGGCGTAATACACCCCTCTTTTAAATTTTATGATAAGATTCCTCAATTGAAAACAAATTCTGGGAATGAAATTTAGATTGCAACTTCTCATCATACATTAAAATCTTTCGCAACTGTCCCTCGAGAAATTTTTATAGTCAGTCTCGGACAAAAGTAGGAAATAACCTGAATATTTTTCAAGGTTACGGTTCTACATAATTAAAGAGAGAATACTCGAACGAGTACAAAAGTACAAAAACTACAAGGAATCACAGGTACAGCCGCTAAGCGCTTTATGCCTCGACTTTACTACTTCCCCGAGATTCGAACCATGATGATTGGAAATGGTAAATTAGGCACCCGTTTCTGGGTAAGTTTTCGTTGCAGTTGGGACGCGTTCTCCGCCTTTTCGGATTTTAGTCGGCTTTTCACAATCCAAATACAGTCAATAGTCTACTTGTTCAATAAAAAGACTCCATTCCGATGGCTGAGAAGAGTGGCGTATCTAGGGTAGCTTGTGGAGTCCATATAGGGATGACTAACCGAAAATTCCAATTCGGAGTGGTCGAGTAAGGAAAAGCGTAGGTGTTCAATGTGAACGAATACAAGTAAGAAGTCGAAAACAGTTTTGAAATTTATTTATTGATACGTAAATGCGACGTAATCGTAGAAACTGAACTAACACATAAGTGAACAAAGTACGGCGAAAAAGATGGTCGTTGTTAAGAGGAATAGCTAGCCAGATACATATATCTACATATTTTCCTTTACCGTAACATACGAATTATTTCATCCACATTCGGCTGTGATTTTGTCAATTTCGCATCTTTAGAATATAGGTCAAGGCATCATTGAACGGATGATTCAATGTCAATGTCAAGTTTTCTTTCTTTTAGGCGAGGGGTTGAATGAAGAAAAGAATTTTGGTTTACTATGGAAAATGAGTGTGTGTTTAACAGTAGGAGAAAAGGAAAATGCCGATCATTTAATTGAAAGTGGTCATAGCTTTAAAGGCGGTTTGTACCTTCGTACTCGTTTGAGTATTCTTTTAATTATGAAATAACCTATTTGATACATAAAAAATGACGCTTCTGCAGAGGTTTCCTCTAGGTCCAGCCAGCGCTAACATCTTGCCCAACGAAAACGAAGCAATTGAAGAGCAGCACGAGCGCAGATGATGGGTAGAAGCATTGAAATCAATGTTTATAAAAAGAGATGACTTAAGAAAAAATTTTCGTTCTACAAATAAATAGCTTCGCTTACTCGGTTGATATTCAAGTTAGAAAATCGTTCCGATCTGGAGATTATTGGCTCGAATTTGCTTACAGTCTATATCATTATGCAGACGAATCAAATGAGATATTTATTAACAGGGAACCTGTTCTATGTTTTTTTTTTCTTTAAATTTGCTGTCTGCCGTCCAACGACCGACGTCCGGCCAAAATGGACGTGAAAAAATTTTGCTTCTTTTCTTGAGTTATATTATGATGAGGAGGGGACAAGAGAAGGACTTACATTTATTTATTTGTTTATTCATTTTATTCATCTTTTTCAATTGATTGATTGATTGATTGATTGATTGATTGATTGATTGATTGATTGATTTTATTTATTTATCTAGTTTTTTTCTTTCTTTCTTTCTTTCTTTCTTTCTTTCTTTCTTTCTTTCTTTCTTTATTAAATTTATTTTTATATGATGGAAGGAAATGTTGGAAAATTGGTATTTTCTTAATTCGGCACCCTACCTCAGAGGTCGAATTGATAGTGCACTTTTTTTGTAGTGGTATTACTAAAACAAATTCTACCCGTAGAGCAGGTTTCCTGCGTTCCTCATTCAACATCGTTTAGAGTTTTACAGGATTTATCTGAAACAAGATCAAGTAATAAAATATACGGTTTCAGGTTCATAACGTTCACTTGTTGAAATATTTTGATTCTCAGCAATTACTGTGTAGTAAACTAGGAATGTTTTTCAGTAATATTTATCGCATTTCACGCTTCAATAAGTTTCTCTATCGTAATATACATGGATAGAAAATTAGTAACTTTGGGTTTCCCTCAGAATTTCATATAAGCTGTGGTCACTATTGTGCCTTGGTGCTAATTCGCTTCTACTCTGCGGTAATAACATTAGGAGAGTGATAAAATATTTCCTTCGATAATTTGTCGAAAAGTGTTTCTCAAACAGTTTCTTGAAAGAAAATCTACTCTAAATGTCCGGATTGTACATGTACAAGAGAAATTTATGGTACACAATTTAATATAATATTGAGAGTAGACATCAGACGGAACGCTTCATTTCTGGATTTTCGATCGATGTAAAGGCTCTATATTTATATTACGCTAATAATTTTAAATTCGAATCGGGGTGAAAAGTCTCGCGAGCGAATGAACAAAGAAGAGTACATTTGTGGCGTGTACGAGAATTTTCAAAAATTTAAAATCGGAACACGAAACGCTGCTCAAAAGAGAAGACGAGGAAAAACGAAAAGCAAACAGCCGAGATTGGCGCAACGAGCGTAACGATCGCGTCCAGACGTTCAACAATTGAAAAGACAAATTGGCTTCTGTATTCCGCGAACGTGCGTAGATTCCACAATTAATTACGTACGAAAGATGAGTCAATTGTAAACTTCGCGCTCGTCAAAAAGAAGAAGAAAACGACTCGACTTTTTTTTGGTCTTTCTGTGCCTTACACCGAGCCCTTGGATCGTGGAACGATGGTCAGGAGGGACGCACTTTTAAAAAAGACGCAGTATACAGTACACGAAAGGCGTCGTCGAAAATTGTTGCGAGTTGTGACGCGCCACCTTTCTTTCGCGTTGACAGCAATTTTCAGTTACGAAACTCGCTTTCCTCGTTTAATGAACCTAATTGTAACCGAAGAACGACGAAGATAATGATTGCTGGTAATAGGCGAACGAGAAAAACTCTTCGTCAGTTTATAACAAGACAGCTTTTACAGCCGACTAAGCTCAACTTTTTCTGCTAAATTTACTTAAAGAAGAGAGAGAGAGAGAGAGAAATGAATAATAGAGAGTGCGAAGAAACAGTCTGAGAATGACATGGGAAAAGGAAAAAAACTGTAGTCCGCAACGAAATGGTAATTTACCGTACGTTCAAATCCGCCTTTTCTCTCTTGTTTATTTCTACACTACATTCTCGTTAATTTTGAACAGCATTCAAATTTGGTTGCTATTTTTTCTCTCTTTTATATTTTCGCAAAAGAACATCGGTATACGTGTAACGTCTGTTATAAATATTTGGACTTTCTTAAATCTAGTTCCATTTGTTTTCGGCCCTCTCTTCTGCCGCGTGAGGAGGGATGTTGAACAAGTTCTTTTTTATTTATTTTTTAATGATCCAAAGGTACCCTTTAACAGTTCTTTTCTCTTGTTTGCGCCAAGGTTACCGTGAACGACAATATTTATGAAGTGTGAAGAATACGCCGCGCTTTACTAACGTGTATGACGGATACAGTATCTACGAGTACTATAAATCTTCAGTTGTAGAAAATGCCGTAAATGACTCTTAGACTTTTTACCATCCGTGGTCGTATTCGATAGCCAACGCACTTCAGTTTTTTTTCCCCTATATACTCAACGACCATGTCATTTTACAGAAAATGAAGCGTTTTTAAAGGGCTGTATAAATTAGGGATTAATAAATTGTACATCGGGTGAGCAAATTCCATTAATCAACGTCATCGCAATGCAGAAAAATTTATTTTTGTCGACTTGAAGATTCTAGAAATAAATGGCGGTCTATCCTCCTGCTAATTCGCGTTTTAGTAAAGTAAAATAGTGTCGACGATTAACAAATGCTCGAGAATCCTGGCACAAAACCAATAAAGTTCTTCAGAAAGGGAAAATCACTTGGAGAGTCTGTGCACCTTCGAACCTTGCATTTATTTTTCTGGATATAGCGTCGACTAAAAGCGTGGACGTTGGAGGAGAATAACATTAATTGCGCCGGTCTAGGCGTGCCTAATATCTAGCATAAAATTTATTCTCCTAACAATTGATAAGGTATCGCAAAAGTTACATTCAGCTTTGAGAGGGAAAAAGTGAGAGTTGTGATGTAGCGACAATGACGGTGAACAAAGTTTCTAGTCGTTTGTAGTTGTATGAGAGTATAGGCTGTGGTAGTATTGGTGTAGAGACGAGATAATCGAACTGATATTCGTGCATCCGTGTTATTTCCTAATCTACCGTCGCGTAGCATATGTTTTCCAACCTTCCCCCTTTCCTGTGTAGCCTTATCCGAAGTCTATCTTTATTTTTCTCCTTCTTCTCTCATTATCTCGGCTCTACCACAATCTATTACAGTAAGCGAGAATATGAATTAAAATTTTTTTTGAGGTCTCACCGGTGACTTTTGGTCAACGGCGACGATCTCGATGAACATGTCCTTCTCCCCGATTCAATGGGCCGTCGAACGAGTAGAGTAGGTTTTTCACTTTCTACTTGGCGTAATATGATAGGGTGTTTTAAATAGAGAAGACATATTCGGAATGATACGATGATATGTCATTTTTAAGAATTTTAATTTGTCGAAGATCGGAGTTTATCATCAATTTCCGACTCGAAATCGTAAAATAAAAGTGGTGTCGCGTCATGAGTTCATGTCGAGGGTATCAACTCGTATGTTCGAATAAGACATCGACTGAGGATAAGGGTTTCGTGTACCGGACCTCAGGATAAATTATTCCGACTGTACGTGGCGCCTGTATAGTTCGCTCACGCTCGAATTTTGAGGATATTTGTCGAGTAGGTGAGATTTAGGTTGGACAGAGTGCAACCGACTACATCCACGCTTTAAAATCACTATCGACGACGAGGAAAAATCTGACCGAAGTCATCTGATTTCGAAGGAGCAATAACATCAATGAATTCAAGTTTGCTCAATTATTATTATTATTATCATTGGTAGTTCGACGATTTCCCGATGCTGCAATTTGCTAGTCATTGGCTGTGAGGATTCACTAATAATAATATGATATATCTACCTGTTATCGAAGACTTCGAATCTTTTCCTCTTAGCCGATGACCGGCGAAAGTTTTATTTTTCAGTGACCTCCCAATCCCCGACGAATTGGATATTTTAGGTGATTATGCCGAGGAGTATAGCTGCAGTCTGCGAGTTATCAGCGAAGAATCTTTTGGCCAAATTTTTCTAAATTTTACTTTTTCTTAGGTTACCCGTAGTCCCCCCTCTCTCTAGGTACCACCGACTGACCTGTGCAGTACTTGTTTCTTTTCAGGTTTATAAAGTCCTCGTTCATGTACCTTACCGAACGAGCGGAGATTATGTTCGTGAATTTATTATTTTTATTTTCTTTCGATCAGATTTACAAATACTACGACGAACTATTTTCTTTTGTTTGACGGGAAAAGTAGAGCCCGTATCAACGATAACGCTAGCCTCAATTATCAAGATATTTCGTGTAGCCTATGTGATCTCAAAAAGTGAACCAAAAACTGACCGTGGTCTATGTTCAGTTACTCATGCCCTCAGAAAGATGTATTCATGCTCTTAGCGCTTCGATTGAGCTAGTCCGAGTCGGTCCTCTCAGGTGGAGGGGAATTGAGGTAGGAGTTGAATACATCCTGATGTGGGTTGTGATTAATTCGAGGATTAGATTTAGTTACGACATTTTTGATGAAGTACGAACTCTTGTCTCAAGTCTCGTCCATCCTGATAGAGCCGTGTCAACATGTTCCCATAAAATTTAGTGTCATAGGTTTATGTGTTTGTACTCGTATGCTTCTACTTGTACCCTGCTACATCACAGAGTGAGAAATCCTGTCTAGATGAAATGAATTTTATCGGCTAATTTCAAATTGAATTGAGTGACTACTTTCCGTGAAGGTTGCACAAAGGATGCGCAAATGTACTTGCTGGTTATTAGAACCCATCAGATAGGAGAAACCTTTAATAAAAATTCAATTAAACTTGTTGAACAATCTTTTGTCTCAGAAAGATGAATATATAATACCCTTGCTGTCCGCACCTGGCTGTTTATTTAGAGCTCTCTCAGCTAAGTACAAGAATCAATTTTTTGTCTTTCAGTCTGTTACGGACATCATTGAACGGGTGGATCACTTTTCAAAGGGATAACTCGTTCATTTAGTTCCCATGTTGATATGTAAACTAGAAATTCCTACACATTCTCAATCGATTTACTCTTGTTACCACTGTATAATCAAAATTGAAGTCTGAAGACCCTGATCAATGATTTCATCTAGTGGATACTGGGCTACAGAAGATGGGTTTTAAAACTTTTGCTATGGGTCTGATACTGTTATTACTATTCTAGTTTCGACATGTATAATTTCCTTGTTTAAAATGAAGAACAGGGAAGAAATAAGCATTTAAACTCTCCAGGAAAACAAATTTTTGTATCAATGGAATCGTTATATTCATTTATTTATTTATTTTTATTGCTTACAATTTTAATCGGGAAATTATCTTTGAACAATGTTCAGTTATAAAACTTACAATCGAGATTTTTCTGAAGACTGTCTTTTCTAGCCTACGATCTAAGTAACTACTGCATACAAAGCGTTATGTATACATTTTGGCGCACCCATTTCTTTTGATGACACAAGAAGCGTATTTCCCTTATTTGACATTCAGGATTATGTTGATTTCATTTTGAACGATGGTGCAGCCATAATACCAATTCGCGGATGAATGCCACACGCTTCAATTTTTCTGCGAGATACTTTGAATATTTAGGTAAAGTAAGATACCGTGAAATACGGCAAACTAATTATGCAACCATTACGACGCGGCCTGTGAGATTTCTCCGGTGGAATGAATCACCATTCTACTGCTGTTGGGCGTCTGACGCACAGTTGCAGTCTACACGTCATTTGTGGTTACAGTTTGAACATAATTCCCTTGGCTTGAAGAAGCGCGTTGAATGATTGAGAATATATTGCCGTAGTACTTGAGAACAAACAGTTGAGAAAAATTTTTATTAGAACTTGTTCAGACCCATCTTGAAGCATAACGCGTGAGCGTTCAAGTATTGAAATGAGACACAAATAGTAAGGAAAGGATTGCGGAGCGGATTTTAGTTTTGTTCACACGCTCGAGGAACGATTTTTGGCTCTTTATCCTCTTTCAGTTCCAACTCTTCCCCGAGGAAAAGAGCCATCCTTTTCAAAACCTACTGTAAAAGCCACCTCAGGAATTTGACTAATAATGAGGTACTCGGAAAAGAAAATCCCAGCAAATATGTTATAGGTAGATGTGTAAGATCTGTTTAGATAACAATTTTCATTTTATGAGATTGATCTGAATGGTGGAGATCATAATCCTAGATAATGTTATTTATTTTATTTTAAGATTGTTTTCATTTTGAGGTGGTGCCGACAACAGTCCGTGGACCAATCACTGCCGACACTACCTTTACATACTTTCTACACTTAAATACTAATAATGATAACAATAATTCCAATTCATTATTAGAGAGAAAAACACACACATCCATATGAATCACAACTCATATACACCTCATTCATGTTCTGCACGTTCGTGTCCCCTTCCTGTCTACCCTGCATTACCCTCCATCACGTACTTCAGTCATATTTTTATACCCATTTACTCAACTGCCTTACTGAGTATCTCCACAAGTGTCCTTTCGAATGTATTTCTATTCAGATGGAAAATGTCCGGATCATTGAGCGATAATTAATGTGTTACGAACGGGTATTTTTTAGATCTTCTTCAACGGATATTTTTCGGATCTTCTCTAATGCGTGGCGCGTTTGACGACGCCAAGGAGCGGGGTTTAGGTAACCCCTGAAAGTCCCACCACCAACCACCTTTCACCTCCTTATTAAACGGTTCACTTTTGATGTACTGTCGAACCGGATAATATAACCGATATTGTCGCTCGGCTATTCTGACGTTAACAACAAGAGTGTTGGCAATTCGAAACACTCGCGACGGATTTGCTAGGTACAGTCTTTGCTAGAACGTCGTTTGGGAACCAAGACGACTGACAAATGAAGCTTCGCGCTATTACAACAATCTTGAACGCACTAGTCGGAAACTGAACTAGAAAACTGCTGGAAACCAAACAGTTGATTTTCCTTCAAATCTATCCTACTTATATGACGCGAAGTCGTACCGTATTGTACGCATTCTCGTATATCGCGAATAATTATTTAATCAGCAAAAATCAACGGCCGTTTCTGATTCGTTAGGATGTCGCGAAATCGCTTTTTCGTTCAAAATATCATAGCTGTAAAATGTGATTTCTTCTAATATCGGCGAATAAGAATCGTTTCTCTAAAAGTCGTCTTAAATCAGTCTCATTATTGGTCTTTTAACGAGGAGTCTTTTCATATAAAAGCGTATTCACTATAATCGCCAGTTCAGTCAAGTATTGTACAGCGTTAGTTATCGCGGGATTGTTTTACTCTCGTTCGCTCGCATTCGAACGTACTCGCGTGCTGACGAAATTATCAGCTCGTAAAATAGACGAAATTATGAGGCCATAATAAATGTAGGAGACGAAATATTCGATAGGACATCAAATGAGAACATTCTTTTGTGAAATTTTTGAAGGCAGATTTTCGCCATGGCCCTAGCTTATGAAGGAAAAGATTGGATAGAAAATGAAAGACCCTCTACTTCAATATTCTTGATTGGATATAAATCCGTCACCTCTTGCGTACGATTTAGTCTCAAAATCATTTATGTGGATGAAGAAATAGTTTTCAGGCCGTCCATTCTGCGCGTTCAGAAGTTTCGATGCATAACATTATGAACGAAAAAATTCCTCGAGAAAATGTACTTCTATACTGTGCTCACAAGATGATGAATCCGCTTACGACCGTCTTGGAATATATTTGTATTTTCATGCACTATAGGCTGCTTACGTTCTTCTGGTTATACTCGTAATATTCGATATAATGATATTTATACGCGTTTTGACAAGCGTGAGCCATGAAAAATTTGCAAATCACCCTTAGTAAACACGAGAGAATAGTTAGAGTACCGCAATATAGAACCTGTGTGATCAACTTTCTTACGGATCTCGGCGTTCGAAACCTCAAGTGTATTCTATTCTTAGATTTTAAAACGCTGAATTCAAAATACGCGTACATTTGACGAGTTGGTGGAAAATATGGATGGTTTACCGTCAAATTTTCTGATTTTTACATTTTTTTTCGTTTTCTGTGCTTTGAGTACATCGCTTTTCATAACGTAACAGTTTCGCCGTTGGAGTAGTTCTGAAACTCGAATTACTGTATGATTGTCTTTTTGCACAATTTCTTTCACCCTTCTTACCGTCGTATTAGACCACATAGTTATTGCATTTAATATTCTATATTGTTATACACCAAATAGACTTATACAAGAGTGAATAACTTGTAGCTGTGGTCGATCCGTATCACCCTCCCCTTCTCATGCATATACCCCTTAAACCATCACGCAGGGAGAAAACTTACCAGAAACAGGATACTCGAGAACGAAATGCTACTCTATACTATTCAAGGACCAATTTTAGGAAGCTTTACGAGTCAGTACGAGCACAGTGTTAGGAAAAACTATACACCCTGAAAGATCCTGACAAAGCGGCTGAATTTTTCGATGAAAAACTCAGAGAATTGGTTTTGAAAGAGTTCCCATAAAAAAGTCCACCAATCAAAACAAAAGAAAATATCCCCCCTGGTTTACATCAGAGATAATTAAACTTATAAAACAGAAGGGAAATGAGAGGAGAAAGATAAAAATAAGGGGTGCAAGAATCGAAAACGATAAATATAAAAGTATACGAAAGAGGGTTAAGGACCTCATTAAAATAGAGCATAAGGCCTACATGGCATCGTTAGAAGTAAACTTGGGCAGGGATCCACGTGGTTTTTGGAAATTTATAAATAATAAAAAGGATGGGAGAAATGAAATCGACATAAAAACCTACAAAGGACAAAAATATGACCATTCGGCTGACATCACAGATAAATTTGCGCAACATTTGTCATCAGTATATGTCCATCGGGACCCCTCCCTGCAGGTACCTCCGCATCATATGGGAAGGGGAGAGATTATGAAATTCCCTAAAATCACATCATTTCAGGTAGAACAAGCAATATTAGGAAACTAAAGCCAAAAAGGCATTGCGACGTGATATTCCAGCGTACATTTACAAGGGTTGTATGCAATCTCTGGTGGCCCCGTTGACATATATTTTCAACTTAATCATCACAACAGGACATTTTCCCCTGATTTGAAAGATCACTAGAATAAAGCCGGTACCAGAAACAGATAATGTGGAAGATATAGCTAATCACAGGCCAATTGCCCTTATGCCTATACCGGCAAAAATTTTTGAATCAATCCTACGCTCTGACATCTTTGAACAGGTTAAGCACAGCATCTCAGATAGACAGCATGGCTTCTAAAGATCCCGAAATGTACAGACGAACATGCTACAATTCAAATCAGCTGTTTCAGATGAATTAGATCTGGGAGGCCAGATAGATGGATTATATACGGATTTTGCCAAAGCCTTTGACAAAGTTGATCATAAACTGTTAATACAAAAAATGAGTACTATGAATTTTTCAAACAATACAATAATGCTTTTCACTTCTTACTTAAAAGACAGAGAGCAATGTGTAACATACAAGGGTTACGACTCGGGTAGATTTCAGTGTCCCTCGGGTATTCCCCAAGTCTCTAATCTAGGCCTTATATTCATAAATGATATTGTCGGGGGGATACAGCAGTCTCAAGTACTACTGTATGCCCATGATTTAAAACTTTACCGACCCATAAAATCTGTACGGGACTCCGCAGAGCTGCAAACCGACCTGAACGCTTTGGTTGCATGCAGTGAAAGGAACAATTTACCTTTTAATTTTGCCAAGTGTCAGAAAATCACAATTACTAATCGAAAGAAGAATAATTATGCTCAGTACGGAATACAGAATGTGTTCACATACCGTGCAAAACGTAAATAATGTTCGAGATCTGGGCATAATAATTGACGATAAAATGAATTTTTCCTCTCATATACAACAGGTAATCAGAAAAGCAAAAAGAAATGTTGGTTTTATTTTACGTAATACAAAAGTTTTTAGTAATGTGCAGACATTGTCGATTCTGTACTATGCATATGTTGGATCGCACTTGGAGTTTGCGATGCTAATCGGGAATCCTACATCAAAAAAATACACAGAACAAATAGAAAAGATACAAAATAATTCCTAAGGTATCTATATTTCAGGATATTTCAATATTATCCAGTGGACATACCTTATTCCAAATTGCTTTAGATGTTTCGGATCAAATCTCTTGGAAACAGACGAGAGATCGCCTTAGTAATTTTCCTGCGTGATGTAATCTGTAGTCACATTAACAATGTAGGTATCCTCCAAGAAGTAAAATTTCATGTACAGTCGAACCTCGCTAAGTCGAACATCGATAAACCGAATTTTAGGATATTTCGAACAAATGTTCAAGTCCCGGTCCCAAAATACCAAAATGCATGTATTTTTACCTTTATAAACAAGACAAAGTTTAGATAAATCGAATTTTTTAGAGCCAGCTTTGAGGAGAAAAACCCCCATAGTTCGTACGTTGTATTGAAAAAACTTCTACAAATCGAACGTTTCGAATATGCATCTCATGATGGAAAGTAAAACCTTTATTTTTCGTACGTTGTAATTGAAAAGCCTTTACAAATCGAACGTTCGTTGAGGTGTGAATCTACAATTGATAAGTTAAATTCTGTATTATCATACTTAAATCGAATTCCGCCCTTGATAAACCGAATTTTGCTAAATCGAACTGTCTCCTCCAAAAATCGAATTCTTTATAAAATAAACCATAGATAAATCGAACTAATTTACTCGGCCCCCGCGGTTCGATTTAGCAAGGTTCGACTGTACCAGGTTTCCATACCAGATCAACAAGAACTTTTCATACGCGTATAGGAAGAACGGAGGTCTTGCGGCGTAACGTTATACAACGGGCATGCCAGACATACAACAGGGTCGAATTGAAAGCCAACGAAGTCGGTGTTTCCCTATTGACATTTTTCATTCTACAAGAAATGGCTTTATAAAAGAGTTGCACAATTTATTGGTTGATGTTTAATTTCTCTCCTGATCATTTTCTTATCTTACTTGTGCACAGTCTGAGAAACGGTCTGGTAAATAGTTCAGCAGTAATAACAGTCAGGATATTTACTGTATTGCTTCCCCTGTGTTAGCCCTTCCGTGGCCCTCGCCCTCTCCCCTCTGGTCAGAGTGTGCATGTGAAGTATTTGTGTGTTTGTGTGACTGATTGATTGTTTGATGTTTGATTGTATGCACGGGATTGATGATTTGAGTGGCGTATGTATGTGTATGTGTTTTTTTTTGTTTTTTTTATTTCGGATTTTGTACTTTGGCTGTAAATGGTCACAGACTGTAGTTTCGGCACCATCTCAAAAAATAAACTTGTGAAAATAAAATATGTAAAAATAAATAAATATTCTATATATTTGATTGAAAAAAATCCAATTGTATTATGATGTGCACTTTCATGCGTGTGGAAAAGATGGGTATGAACTAGAATTCAACAAGTATCCGATTTGCGAGTTTCAAATTTATTGTTAGTTTGAATTGTCTGTATTTTTGGATACCCTCTTTTTTACGTTTTTTCACTTGCTCATAAGCAGAGACCGGATTTTTCGGCATTTTTGATGGAGATTTTCGGCACTAAAAATTCAGTTTTCGGCATTATTCGGCAATAACGAAAAAAGTACCATTTTTTTGCATTTTTTGAGTCATTTAATGCTAAAAATTATACATTTTCCTTCTAAAATTCGGCAAAAGCGACGATTTCGGCATTTATTTTTTACTTTTTCGGCATTTTGCCGAGAAATCCGGTCTCTGCTCATAAGTTATTTCACTACCCCCAAGAAAAAATCCGGAAACAGGATCTGTACCAGGTAGAGTTATACTTCCCTTAAACGAATTTAAGAACTTCAGTTTTCGACTCAAACAATCGAAAATACATTTTCGATTTATTCCGACGATTTTGTGCAATTTTTTCGGGAGATATTACAGCCCAGTTCTATCACTGGATTTTTATGTTATTGTTTAGCATTCCGCGATGAATGTTTATTGTCTAGTTTGAAATCTTTCCCCAATGTCCGATACATAGTAGCAAAATTAAGTGTCAATTAACCTCTTTTTCTTCTACCTGGGATACGTAAGAACACGATTCTCCATCAAAATCGTTATTATTTTCATCTTTGTCGTGCCGACTGTAATGCGGTGAAATTGTTTCCAGAGATAGGCGCAGAATACAGAAGGTGGAAAAAAGGCTTACAATACCAAAAGAAAGCGACAATACGTCAACAATTTGGAGCGTCCAACCCATAATTCGAGTGTAGTCTGCTGGACTTACGAAAGGTAGTGACCCGCATCAGTCAACCGTGTGTGTACGTGCGCGAGTACAATCATCTTTTGAGTGTCCTCGCTCGCGTCTAATAATCACTTAATTTCCACATCGCTTACCGCACATGTGGTGAATTTCCCAAAGTTTTTCGGTCAGAACACAGAATTGTCGAGTTGTTCCTTTATACAGTGGTCCTCGAGTCGTAATTCCTACGAAATGAGTGTAGTTGCGCCGATCTTTTTCACTTCATATCGTACAGTACACAGTGTCTGAGATAAGAAATAACAATAGTACTGAGAAATTATTTCACAATTCACATCTTTATTTCTTTACCATCGCTAAAACTAGAAAATTTTCTACTCAGCTTTCTGGTTTATGAGAATTTAATATTATAACTTGAGATTTATATCGCCTGGAAGGGCTCGGTTTTTCATCTCTATTGAATTGTAGTGAAATATCGCGTAAACTGAAGTAGCAATCACTCACACGTGGAAACGAGAGGATAAAGTCACCTTTATTCATCGATAATTGCTTATCTTACTCGTCATTATAATCGCAATGGAATATTCAATGGTGGAAGCATGAAACTTGTTAATACGAAAACATTTTCATACTACAGTGAAAATTTGAAAATTTCTCAACTTTCGTTTCTGTTTAAAAGTTTAGACATTCATAAAAAGAAGGGAATTCTGTACTGTGAAACACATAATAATATATACCGTCTTGCAGGGCATATGTTAGTATAAATATATAATTCGTTTGATTTTCTCTTTAGATCATCGTAAATTATGACATAGTTTTGTTAGCTATGCTACAGATTTGATATTTCTTCTCTCATAGTCTCATATCAACAATTAATTACTATAATTACACTCAAATCGTCGAGCAATACATTCAACGATAGGTACGATAGAAAGCAGTTGCCTGAATAAATATTATGTATTGTGATAAAAGAAAAGTTCGTTTACGTATAATGCGTGACGGGTGTCACGACACTCGTTAAAAGTTTGCGTGTAATTAATAGTTTCAAAAATAAGGAACGAACAGACATCATATTTCATTTTAATAAGGTTTTTAAAAATCTAGGATTATTCTCGAAGTATTCCTTACTCGCTTTCATTTCACATTGCCATCTTCCGCTTCGAAAAGAGGGCTGAATTTTAAAGCGCAAGAAGTACTCGTGCATTATTATTTCTTCTCTTATAGTACTTTTACTCGAAAGACTTTGTCATCAGTATTAGACAGTTGAAAAGTTATAGGAAACTTTAAGATGAACAGCCGTCGTTTCTAACATGGCTTAATTTTCCGTTTTCGTTTCTAGAAGAAGTTGATGGTAACAATGAATTGAGATGGGAAGAGCAATTTGTAAAAAAATATATAGCGTATAGATCTCATAGGTATTCATCACATTTCTTTGCTAGTTTTTATTTCGATATCCGCTAGTTCGACTGAAACGTTTTTCAATTCTTTTTTCTTTTTTTTTCCTTCGTAGAATAAAAGGATGAGCAAAAGTAAATCGGTGTTTCGAAACTCTGTTCGAAACAAGAAACGAATGTGAAAAACATTAGTTGTATGTTTTCAATACTTCTAGAATGTACATTTCTTTATGTATGTACTCGTAAGTAAAGAGAAGGAAGAAAACTAAGAGGAAAATTGCTACAAATATTTTGGCTGGATAGCGGAAGGAAAAATATCACCGAGCTTGTAAAATGGTACAATTTCCTGTCCTCTGTTTCCAGTTCGATTATATCACCAACTTACGAGTATGAGTGTACTAGACTTCCATCGAGCTAACAGGAGTAAGAGAGAACGAACCGAAAAATACAAATATATGTTGTTGTACAATATTGGAGACAAACCAAAAAATACATAATATAAATTGTGGTACAGTATTGAAGAAGTGACAGTTATCATCGTTCTTTATGAGATGTATTTTCCCCCCTATTCTGTTGACCGTATTACAAGATACATCAAGAAGTATAAGTTTTAACAAGAAGCTGTAAATTCGACGAAAAATTTCCAATTGCGCTTGTCAAATTCCTTGAAGATATGCAGCAGTGCGTGTATTCAACTCCGTGTGTAGAAGTCGATTTAGTAAAACAAGGAAAGGACGAATTCGAGACTCTTTGTCTAACAAAGTTTGTATTTCGGAAGCAATTCCCATTTATTTACCTGAATGAATAATCGCTGAAAGCGGTAAATCCGAAGCCTAACAGCTCATCTGGCTCTTCCCTCTGTGCTTGTTCAAGATTCATCAAAATTCTTTTTTCTTTGATAGTATGTTGAAACCTCTCAGATGGGTTAGCTGTAACTCTTCCACTCTCCTCGAGTGAAGATCTTTTGAAGTCCACTTCCTCTGTATACTTGGTCCTTGGAATTTTTTGAAATCCCTCGAACAGGTCAGTCATCTATCTCCCTCTTTTCTTCTATCGGAGTTGACTTAAATTAGCCACCCATTTTCTGTTTTTCAGTCAAAACTATTCCAAGTTAGCCTTGCGTCTTTTATAAACTTTTTGGCTGGAGTCAAGGGAAATGAACGTCGCGAAGTAGATAAATGTTTTACGGACAGAAAAGCGATGAGGGAAGTACAGTGTAAAGTGTGTACGTAGGTTATACAGTTTCAATTTTGGTTTTGCAATGGTTATTCAAAGCGACGCAATATCTTCCTTCAATGTAATCGCTAATATACCGTGCAAGTGTATTATACCGCAATCGAGTGGAACAAACGTACGCGAGCATTTGGAAAGGAAAACAGGCATAATTCTACCCGCAGACTAGAAACTGCAATAATATACGTGATCGAAGCTGGCGAAATTTAATCTCGCTAACGTAGAGCATTGTGCCGCGTAGATAAAGCGAAGTAGATAGTGGCTTAATACAGTTTGTGTAAAATACGTATAAGTCACCCCGAGCCCTTGCCGAGGTAGTCGTATCGTGGTAAAACTTCACTCCGGGGTTAGCTGTCCCAGAAATAATTGTCAAAATTTCTCGACGCGTAATTATAGCAGAAATATCGATAAGGCGTGTAAACCAAAAACCTTTTGCTTCCACGTTGGATCCTAATTAGCAGATTTATTGAATTCGCGATGCGTTTATCGCGGTCGATTCCAAGATAAACTGACTTCGAGGCAAGTGTTGTACTGTATGAACGATTAATTTTGAAAATATACGCGAAAACTTATTCCAACACACTAAGAAAATCGTTTTCATTTCTGCATGTTTTACGTTGTACATAAGAAAAATTCCAAATACGCAAATTGCGTGGGGTCAGCAGAAGCTGAAGACTGATAAGCTACTAGAACGTTTTTAAATCTACCGTGGAAAAAACTTCGAATAAATTTCAGTGATTCTCTACTAGTGCTGACTTTGCACCGACACGCGTTTACTGCGCACACCTGCGTTAACACGTAATATAATTACTTGCATATCGTGCGAAAACTGTGCTTAAATATCTACTGACGTCTTTTCTAAACTTGCGTTCTTTGAAAACATTTTAATGGTGTGTCTGTGTTGAAAGTTTCTTGAAGTGGCAAACAATTCCGAATTTCCCACAATGATTTAAAAAGTTGTAGTTCAACGTCGACAGAAAGTGATATCGGCTCTTGAGAAAATTTTTTTGCAACCGTCCCATTCGTTGAAGCGATGTCTTTTTCTTCGTACTTTACCATTCTGTAGTACAGTGCTTTATTTCGATTCTTTATCTCCTGATCCGCGATCCTCGTACGCGCTTCACCTCGTCTTCGCCGTGCCGTGCCTTGTTGGTCGCCGTGAAACAAAAACGAATATACATCTGAAGAGATGAAAAACTTTCCTTCGCCACTGACAATTCTTTAATGAAACTTCGTTAATGCAGAGAGGGTTGAATGCCGCGAGGGAGGCGAAATTCGAATGCGGAGTCGTTAAAATTAACAACGAAACTTTGAAGTACTGTCTCGAATGTTACGTGTACAAGGGAGGAAAAGTTGAACGGTTTCAAGTTGCGTACCTACGTACTCGCGAAATTTGCATCACCTGCTTTAGATGTGAAAAATGGAAATGGAAATGGAAATACTCGACAGATGAAATATAAGTATTTCAACGCTCAAATGGTTCGCTCTCGAAAAATGTTGTAAAATATCTACAGAAACGCAGAAATAATGAGAGAACTCGATTGTAGTCAATCGTATGAACGTGAATATGTTTTCTGAATTATTGTGGATGGTGAAACTGTCGACGTACGAACCAAAATTTTTATGAATGAAGATGATAGAGGAATGATCGTCATCTCATATAAATTCAGACGGGCAGCAATGTTGTAGAAAGAGTTGTCATAAAAGTAGAGTTGGCTTTCAGGCTTGTTGGATGATACGAGAATTTGAGAGTATTGCAGCCTTCACAAAAGATTCCGGAAGAAGGAAGAATGAAAATCGGTGAAATTATTGTCAGGTTGGTGTTTTATGGAAGAAACTCGTAGTAGTACTAATAAGATGAATTTAGTGGTCATATTTTAGGGTTTGATCGAGGTAGTTCTATAGTTTCTTTGATACTTGGCTAACAAATCGGTCCTGTAGAAGCTTCGATTCGCCACAGTGAATTCTTAACCGACATAACGAGATGAAGAGACTGCTTAAGTTCATTCCTTAAGAAAATAAACAAATCTGCGAACTAACCGATAGTTTTCGATAATGTATCAGTTTCCGTGATCTAATTCCCCTTTGAATTTGTAAAAAAGAAGATGAGTTTTCTACGAAGGAAGATGCGAGTGATTTACTGAAAAGTTTCCTGCACATGGGTGATATCCGAGCAGTTTAACGACGAAGAAAAAGAAGAGAAAGAAAAGAAGGAAACAACGATTTTGGTTCTCTATGTAAACAAGGAGTTCATCTCCACGGGAGGAACGTTTTATTTGACATTTATCTCTTCATTGCAAAGCTTTTATACGCCGCAATGGTAATTTTTACCTTCCAAATTTCCATTAGCGCGAGAAAGAGAGCGAGTGAGGAAAAAAATGAAGTCACGTATCTTATTACGATCCAAAATGGTGTCATTTTATAGAATAATATATAATCTAAATCTCGTCTAGACTTCTGCAGCCTATACAATTTTATCGTCGAGCGAAATGCACCCAAACTTTCCAAACAGGGTGGTAGAGTTGAGTTCAGCGGTGATAGAAGAACAATAGGTGTCTAAATTATACAGTATAAGAAATGGTAAATTACAATTTGCGCCAAATGGTTTCCGGACTGCTCTTTTGCGGGTAAATCGACGACGCAATCAATTTTGGTGGATAATGTTCTGTCGCCTGCGATGAGATTTGTTTAGAAATGGCGTGGGAAAAGCATTTTTTCCGTTATTATTTTTTGCGCAAGCTCGTAATGTTTCTTTTAGTCTATTTAGGTTTATGAAAAAAAAAAAGAAGCCTACTCCCAAATTGAGGCTTGTTCCGAAGAAAAAATGAGAGTGAATGGCCCAAAAACGTAATTTTTCCGTCGCTCGATGGGTTTTTCTGAATACGACAAATGACGTTATTGGGTATGTGAACGTAACAATATTTTACGTCACGTAAAGCATAAATGTGATGTTTGATTCAATGGCAAACTGTGTGAAAGCATATAAAAGAAGTGATGACGAGGTATACAACGGCAAATTAAAATAGTAGTTTGTGAATGCGTAAGGTTTAATGGTTGTTATATTTGCTGTACGAGGTACGATCATACTTTTGAATCATGAGGAATTTTCACTCTTTTTCACGATTTCCATCAAATGCCAACTTCAAGCTTATTTATTCGCATTTATGATGTCTTCAAGGAACGTGGGATTTTTCATGTAGGTAAATGTTATCGTTCTGTTTGGGGTGTACTTAGCGTTTATCCTCTCATCCTACGAGTAGACTTTGATTTTCGATGACCATATAGGCTTTATTTCTAATATATAAAGCAGAAAGTTTGTCTGTCTGTCCGTCCTCCTGCCCGTTTATAACTCGAGAACTACTGGGCCGATCGCTTTCAAACTTTCAGGATATATTGTCCTCATCCCAGAGCAGCACATAGACTCATAAAAATAAAAATTTGACGGGGAGATGCTGAGTAATTTCAAAAAAGGGCGAAAACAATGACTTTTTTCAATATAAAAAAACGTAGTGGTGTAGCTTGCCATGTACGTTAGACCTACGCCCGTTGAGTGGCGCAGTTTCGAGAATTGAATTATTGTGATAACTCGAGTATAACTCATTTTTATGAAAAATTGAAGGGAACAAAAATTGTAGCCCCTGTAATTTCCTTTCGAATGAGCCCGGTTCCAGATTTTTAGGAGGAAATTTTGTGACTACAGTATTCGCTGTACTTCCATACTAAGCAAGTTATTTTATTCACAGTTTTAAAAACACCTACATAAAGGATTTTACATCCGGTATCTCATACAAGAACCAATGTCTAGACACGGTGGGCACTGCGCATGGGCTAGCGGAAGTGACCCTTTTTTTTACCTGTTGTCCGTGTGTTTTCTTAGGGACTGGCAAAATGTCAATGGATTTGTCTGTATTCTGCTGCGATGAATACAGGCTTCACGCGTTAAGTCAGCTCTCAAGTGAATTAGTGTGTAAAAAATTTAATTTGGTGATTTTATTTTTGTGCGACTCGGAACTTTGATATATTTTTATAAGTACAGTCGCAGTTTTTGGTGTCTATTTTCTTATTTTTGAACTGAATAGTTGTGAATTTTGCAAAACTCTTTCCACTGTTTCTTTTTTAAAAATTCATCTGAATTCCAAGATACCTACAAAACACACATACCTACAAGATACAGATACCTATAAAACACAGATATCTACTCAACACACAGCTAGCGGTCAGGCGCGCCGGAGGCGCGTCGCCAACCGCTAGTTTTATATAAAATTAAAAAAGAATTGTCAACACTTTAGTTACTATAACCTTTCGCTGTGATTTGTGGATCTATGACGAATGATGAATTCATATAATATGATCGAATTTCAAGATATCACCCTCGTGAACCTCGAGCAGAATGGGATAGTGGGGCAGCATGGTAAAAGTCCTATAATACAAAGGTGTTATACACAAGTTCGTCGTGTTGTACACTATAATCAAATCAGTAGGTCTCATCTTGAGAGCTTGAAGAGCTTGGACTAGGTGAAAGAGACAACACGACAGCGGATTCAGTTTGTCGTCTTGGACACGTCGTTTTAAACTGTAGAGCAGATTTCTTCATCTTTGACTCATTAAAAAAGAAATATTGAAAAACGATAGCTGTAATGATAATAGCGTTCAGTTATCTCTTCTCAAGCCAAATACTTGATGAAGATAATATCTGCACACTGCGCCATCAATGTGATGGCATAGTTAAGGTTAGTACCATTTTTTGTAAATGAAGGCCGTTCTGGCCGATAACAATTGTCGACTACCAAAACTTTACTCGAACAAGAATGCAAAATTATATTGGTATATCTTAATAGGTGCTGAAATTAATGCCGGTTTCCATTGATTTTATTTGTTGGGGAGCGTCGCGAGACGTATCTTAACGCTTGTATCCCAGTTAGACGATACTCGTTGAGGTGCGTCACGTTTCGCTGTCATTGGCCCTCAAATTAATATAAGAAACGCGAGATGTACTATATTGGAGGGAAGAGCGAGAGAGTGAGCTGTGAATTGATAATTTGGGTTGGATAACGCGACACTCTCGAGTCACCTCGCAACAAGGGTGTGAAATAAAATCGCCAAAGAGGAAAGAATATTATCGAAGAAATCTTACAAATGCGTCAGCGATCGTCGACTATTTGAGTGTATATTCGTTCGAAAATACCTCCAATAATAACGACCCTTTAAGATGACTGCTATGTCTATTCGTAGATTCAAGAGCGAATGTAGGACTTCATCTAAGTGCAGCTGCTGCGCCACAAATGTTTCCGAACTTTTCTTGTTTGATTCAATAGTATTTCGTAGTTTACAACAGAGAAATCGCAGCGTAAAACTCGGGCGATTGTCTACGTATGTGCGCAACCAATTAGGCCGCGATGAATAACATGCTGCGGCAACTGTATTTGCATTTACTCGATTGTTGGATTGTATAAAATGTTTGAAGTTGTCCTGAATTGCAGCTGAATTTTGGATATGAAACAAGGATCTAATCCAATCTTGCTGACATCAACCTGACAATATCCTCTTCGTTGATACTGTATTCCAATTTGAAGTGACGTACATTCAGGAAATTTCTTACCACTCAGCGAGAAATTATAATATCCTAGAAGCCGTATAATACGTTTAGTTGAAAAGTTCGTCGTCGAAGAGAAGACATCCTTAATATCGATGCAAATTAAACACACGTTTTTCAATAATATAGATGAATATCGTTTTCAACCTTTCGCTCTCTCGAAAACTCGAATTAAAAGAGTACGCCAAAGCTGGCTGGTTCTTGAATTCGTTAATCTCTTTGGTAAATGTAAGACCTAATGGAAAATGCTAATATAACTACCGCGTTATACGCCATAGTAAAGGAGAGATAGGTTAAATGAGGAACGCAAAAAAATTCCTTTTCCTTTTTTTTCTTTCGCTCTCACCCGTCTCCTCTTCGGAAAGAACTCTCCATTCTACTTTTCTACACCTTCTGCATTATCAACAGTGAAAAAATTGAGAAAAAAGAAGGGAAACGACGACTTCGTCGCTGTAATCTCGCTTCAACGCGCTACACTCGTTTAAAACGAATGCATTTTTACGCGGCCTCGCCTTTAATATTTTCAAAGACGCGGCGTAGTTTTTTTTTAGACTATGCACCTCGTACCTATACCCCTCATACGAGTTGAAAAGTTTTGCGGAATTCAAATTCGCGACGATCGTTTTATTTCTTATAATAATTTTCTGACGAGCGACCCTTTCGCTGTTCATGCACCTTTTGTTTCTCTTTTCAAGCAGCGTAAGTAGGAAGAAACTAACGTGCTTTAATTGGGTTTAGTTTAGGAGGACATTTTGCTTGCATCGTAGAAGGCGTGTAAGCTGGAACTACCTCGATAAAGTGCGAACGAAGCCAAAGGATGGTTATAAGGTTGCGATTCTAACGCAGAAGCAAACCATCGATAATCGACATTTAAAAGCTCTAGCCGGGTGAGAGGGGAAAACGGCCTTGGTCAAAAGATATCAATTTTTCCAAGTTTTTGATTGGACGGCGGACGGTAGCTCGAAAGTCAAAATTCTTCCAAGTCCCCCCCCCCGCCCCCCTATTATATACAGCTCGAGACTTGAAATTTTTTTAAGTCCCCCTCCTTTCATATATAGCTCGAGACTCGAAGTTCTTTCAAGTCCCGTAACCTAACCTAACCTTAGGTTACTAACTTCGCGGACGCGGACGTTTTCTGAGGATGTAATCTCCTAACAAAATGGATAGCGGGTTCCCCGCTAATATAGTTTGAGAGTCTAAATTTTTCTCGAATCTCGAGCTATATATGATAGAAGGAGGGGGGGGGGGTGGACTTAGAAAAATTCCTATCATACATGGCTCGAGAGTCGATGTTTTTCTGTTTTTTGTTGGACGGCACATGGCAAATTTCTCAAAAAGCCCCTCATAGAACAGGTTTCCTGTTAATATAGCTTTCAACAGCCTACAACAATAGAGTCTACTACTGAACGATCTTATAAGTAAGTATGGGTTGCGTGAGTGAATCAAGAAAGGTAAAAATTGAATCTAAACATGATACCTGCAGAGAATTGTTAGTTCATACCCTTTTAATCCCATATTTTATTGTGTGTTTGTGTGAGTATGTCAGCAGCCTGTATGTATAAAATATGCTTTTTAAAAGGTGAAAATGGACATAATACTTTTTAAATTCTGAGGATAAAACGTAGTAATGAGTAGATTCAACTATCGAAGTGGAGAAAAACGTTAAATAGCATATTTTACACATACAGGTTGCTGACACACTCACACAAACACACAATAAAATATTGGATTAAATGGGTATGAAGTAACAATTCTCTGCAGGTATTATGTTCAGATTCAATTTTTACCTTTTTTGATTCACTCACGCAACCCATACTTACTTATAATATCATTCAGTAGTAGACTCTATTGTTGCAGGCTGTTGAAAGTTATATTTTGTTGTGTACTTGTGTGAGTGTGTCAGCAGCCTGTATGTGTAAAATATGCTTTTTAAAAGGTGAAAATGGACATAATACCTTTTCAATTCTGGAGATAAAACGGTATCCATTTTCAACTTCAAACAGCATATTTTACCCATACCACTATAAGCCTAGTATAATAATATAGTTTGAGAGTCGAGATTTTTCCAAGTCCCCCTCCTATCATATTATATAGCTCGAGAGTTGAAATTTTTTCAAGTTTTTTGCCGGACGGCGGACGGCACACGGCGCACAGCAAATTTCTGAAAAAGCCCCCCATAAAACAGGTTCCCTGTTAAAATTTCAACTCTCGAGCCATATATGATAGGAGGGGGACTTGGAAAAAATTCGACTCTCTAGCCATATATGATAGGAGGAGGACTTGGAAAAATTCGTACCTCTGAGCTATGTATGATAGGAGGGGAACTTATCTAGGTCTAGGCTTCCTTGAATTTTCAACACCAAATCCTATTTGACTCATAAAACAGGTTCCCTGCGTTCCTCGTTTAAGGTCGTTAAGGAAGCCGTCGTTTTTCTAAGTCCCTCTCCTATCATATATGGCTCGAGAGTCGAAATTTTAACAGGGAAACTGTTTTATGGGGGGCTTTTTCAGAAATTTGCCGTGCGCCGTGTGCCGTCCGCCATGCGCCGCGCCATCCAGCAAGAAACTTGGAAAAATTTCGACTTTCGAGCTATATATATGATAAGAGGGGGACTCTGAAAATAAGTCCCCCTCCTATCATATATAGCTCGAGAGTCGAAATTTTTTCAAGTTTTTTGCTGGACGGCGCACGGCGCACGGCAAATTTCTCAAAAAGCCCCCCATAAAACAGTTTCCCTGTTAAAATTTCTCCTATCGAGCTATATATGATAGGAAGGAAACTTAGAAAAATTTCGATCTCCGAGCTATATAATGATAGAAGAGCGACTTGAAAAAATTTCATCCTCTAAGCTATGTACAACAGGATTCGAAATGTTTCCATTTAGAAAAATTTCATCCTCCGATCTTTATACAAAAAGTAGGAGTCAAAATTTTTTCAAATTTTTTGCCGGACGGCACCCGGGAAATTTCTCAAAAACCCCCATACAACAGGTTTCCTGTTTATATTTCTTTTCTCGAGCTATATATGATAAGAGCGGGACTTAAAATTTCGACCCTTCAGGAATACATGGTAGGAGAGGGACTTGAAAAAAACGACAGCTTCCTTGAAATTGCAGCGCGTTCAAGTTGTCACGTCATCATTTTCGGCAATTGGAAAAACTTCAGGCTCCAAACTTTATATGATAGGAGAGAGACTTGGAATAATTCTCGGGACAGTCCTGCAATGGCATCTATAATTTTTTCAAATGGAATCATCCCGATTTTCTTTAGTTTCTAGCAATTATCAAACTTTGAACTCATTTAACAGAAAAAATAAAAATCAGAGGCTGGCACCTGAAGAAATTTATTCATTTGGTGCGCTATAATTTCAAGTACGACATACTTTAGTCCTCCTTGAGGGGGAATATTTGCAAAAAAATTAATATTCGGTGAATTTCTATAATTTTCCCATCAATAGTGGGGTAAGTTATGACTGCTACCGCAATAGACCGCGTGGAATCAGTAGTCAATTTTCGAGTTGGATAATACGCACTCCTGACCTCCACTTTCTGTACTTTAAAATGTATTGTCCCGTGGATTCTTCCTTGCTATCTATGAATATATATCATTGACATTAAATTGATATTTTTTGGTGTGAAAATACTCGTACAGCCTACTTATTCAAGTACACGAATTTTGTGCAACAAGTGCTGTTAGATTTGCTCAGTCGAACTCCCGACATCGATTTTTTCGCGTAAAATGTTGAAAAAAATGGCACCTCATTTCCCCAAATGTATAATAATACTCGTATACTGTACACTCGGTTGAAGTAATGGTGGCAGGTTATTTTTAGAGCCAATTTTATGAGAAAAATGTCGTTACTTAATTATTTCCATGTTTGAAAGGACGAGAGAGATATTGTCTAACATTCATCACGGCACCTATATACAATTTCCAATTTACTTCTCATTTTACGTCGACTGTTAACGAGGACTCATTACAATGCAGTACAAAGTACGTACAACGCTTTCGGTAAATTCGATGAAAATGTTCCAGATTTAGCTCAGTTTGTTAACTTAACCGCGCTGCTTTGAAGTTAAATATCGCGATACCATAAATAAATAAATAAATATTTCAACCACACAGCAGGTGAAGATGAAACAACGCTCGAGTTAATTTTGAAAGACGCTCTATCAGCGAGCTAGAAATGACTCATCTACGATTCAATACTCGTATACCGTAAGTTGAGCGTGAGGTACGCGTAATAATCGTCGGTCAAGTTTATTCTAGTCGTGTGCTCAGAATTAATAATGATGTTTAAAAAAAAATGTAAAAGTATGTAAAGGTATACGTGCTGCGTTTTTCCATTGTATCACGGTGAACAACATACGTACCGTAATTTGTACCCGAGGCCTCCAGGAGTTAGGAGTCATATATATTACCTCGTATGAATAATATTGGTGTGAAAGAATTCGCGCCAACTTCGTCCTATTTATGTTGTGTACTCCTCTTTGTTGTTGTGTTTTTAGTAACATTTGGGGAAGTAAAAAACTTCGATTCAGTGTAAAAGCGGCGGTAGTATCAGCAAATTATTGGCGTCCAGAAAAATGCGCGTCATCGTTCTAGCGACTAGGAAGTATGAGCACATTAAGATGTAATGAATGTGGTGCAGTGCAATGAGAGTACCTAAGTATTCTGCATCCATAAAATGAGTGTCCACTCTGAGTTGTGATTTACGCGAGGTCAACTGAGAGTGTCACCGCGCCGCGTACGTACACAATAAATTTTACTCGCACGCTCGGTGCGGGTTTACGAGTACGAGTATTTGTTACTGGAGTGTTAAGGATGCGGTCTTGCCGCGCCGCGTTGTGGAAAACAATTACAATATTATAGAGGACACTACGATTACCCTGTAGGTTAATTTTGCGCGACCCCTAAAAGCGAGTGATGAACAAAAATTACCTATATACGATATTGAAATTTCGCGCTCAACCAAAATAGGGGTCTCTGAAGCAATACCAAAGTATTGGATAGACTCGTTCGTTGAATAGCGAAGATATAACGTCTGCACGGGATTCGACCGTAAATTGTAAAGGAGACCGAAGAGTTTCCTATATCGGTGTACGTTTGAACGAAGACAAAAAGTAGCATGTTCAATTACGGGTACGTACTCGTAAAAGCTCGTACACGGCAATTTAAATTGCGATTTTGTACTTTCATAGGTACGCATGTAGTATACGTAAGTAAGTAGGTACCTACGTTCTTCCGTCACTTGTCCTGTGATTACGATTAAATGCGAAACACACGCCGACATTACGAGTATGACGTGTTATCAACCAACAAATCTACGCTCTCAAATTTATTATTTCGAATAACCTCCCTTTTTAATTAGTATATTATTATCGTTGAGCGCTCCCTGGACACGAAAAAAGATATTCGTAAATTAGTTAGTGTGCGAGTACTTGCGTCGAGTCCATATTTCGGACACCCCATCATAAAGATATACGAATACGTGCCACCGACGATCGTGAACGCGATATTTGCGGACGGCGGCGGGTCTCCCATTTTATCTAACTATGTACGATAGTGCTTTTCTAGATGCCACTTCGTGCGTACGAAAAATTGTATCCCGCGAGATATTTCAGTATACGAGTAGTGTGTTAGTAATGTATAAATGATGTTTCGTGTTTGCGAAGCTTTTGTGAATTTCAAACGAGGGTAATTAGTTTATTTCGTGAAAAGTAATGACGAAGCCGCTTTTTGTAATCTGCTGATCTCGTCAACAAGCCGTTTGCGTTCTTTTTACTTCCTTCTCGGAAATACTGATGTATCTTGACGCTTCGAAATACGCGCAAACTTTTTCGTGTGAAAAATTCCCAACTTTTTTGGGAGCTTCAGCAATTCTGCGTACCCTCTTTCTCTTCCTCGTCCTGTGGAATTACTGATTGGCTTTGTCGACGTAAGCGATAATACAAATCAAAATTTGATTTTGAAAATGCTGAAGGATGCATCGTAGTCAAGCTATCTCAACGAAACTCTTCAGCTTTTTCCTCTTTTTTCAAATAGAGAATCGGGAGAAGAGATTTTTTAAGATTTTAAGTAAGAGGGAGGAATTTTTCCATCTTAGTCAACTGTATCGACATTCACAAGGTCAGTATGTGAATACGGTTGACTGAAGAGTCCTTTGTGACGCGGGTGCGTGCGGTAGGATAGGTCGGGTAAGAGAGGAAATCGATTTTCTCGATCGTTGGCGTTTGAACTTCCAATACGGAAATGTGATTTTTTGAATGGCGTGTATAACTGTCTTGTATTCTGAATAGATGTCCGAAATCCATTTTTTGAACCACAAGTATAGCAGAAAGAATGGTCAAAAATATGTACGCTCGAGAGAGACCTTTAGCTCTAGACACTTAAAAATTGATAATTGGGACAAGCGTGCTTCCAGTCTTGAGGGGATTCTACTGGCCAATCTTGTAGCGCTCAGTCTAGCTCGAAGAGATACATGGACAGTACTTTTACTTTCCAATATCGAGTCAACCTTTTGATTCCGGAAGTGATTTGTATTATGTAAGAGGTACTTGTATTCACAATTGTTTATTCGCGATCATCTCTCATGCTATATTACAGATAATAGGTACTCCATAAATAATACGTTATTTTCGTTATTAGCCGTACGTCGACGATACGAGTAATTATCCGACTTCGTAGTACGATAGAAATCCTGCACGGTCTGCTTAAATTACATTTTTCAGTGTTTATAGAAATTTTTTACGCTTCGATAGAAATCAAAGACTATATGATTTACTCGCGCGCCATCATTAAAAACGATAAAGGCCCTTAAAAGAATCTACTTTGATCGAATGTTTGCTTTGGATCAATTTCTTCAATACTTCTAATTTCGCTGTACTTCTTCTGATGTTTTCGTTATTTCATTCATTTCGCTATCGTCTTTTTCTTTTTTTTTCTTTTTTTCCTTACTCGAATTTTCGCCAAGAAGCTTTTGATATTCCGAAGAAGGGGGAGAGAAAAAACTTGACGTTAACGTTAAGCAATGTGAATGGAACTACAAATAATTGTTCTTTTCTTTTTAGTACAAAGATCGTGGTTTTGCAGGCTAGGCAAAGGGCTTCTACGTATTACGAAAACTATGGAGGTTGATGAGGTACAAAAATATCGGAAAGAGGGTTTAGTTTGTTTTCATGTAGAGTCAAGGTCCGAATAGTTTTTCTCGATGTTTTTCGACTTGATGTTTTTAGACTACTCGCACTGCAAGACGAGAGGAAGATAAAAGTAGAACTTCATCGCTTGTTAAGCGCGGTTCTCCCGCTAGTTCAGTTCGAAGAATTGATAATCATGTAGATTTAGAGGCGTAGATGTGAGTGTCTCCGAATAAACTGGTGAAGGGAACCAAAGAGAAGCGTACCTTGCCGTAAAACGGAAAAGCGAATAAAAGACTGGGTATGTAAGAAGGTCCGTTGAACAACGTGGACCTCAAAGCGAAAGATAGGAGTATTGGTGATGGAAACACAGTCTCCGAGTTCATTTTACGGGGCATTTTCAGGGTGGATCACGATGCTAACATTTGTTGTAGAGCGGGGGGGGGGGGAGAGTTAGTCTGAAAGAAGTACGTGTCATCCTGCTGATTGCTTATAGAAATATCAAGTCAGAAACAGATGAGCGTTAGAGAATTCCGAGCATTGTCGCGAGAGGAGGAAAATAAAGAAATTTTCCAGAATTAATATCTTCTTGTAGTTTTGTACAAGTTCTTTCACGAATTCATGCGGTTATTTCGAACTCGCTCACTTTAATTGAGTAAGGTGCATTATTTTTCGCCCAACTTCATTATCATGAGTCGATTAGCCCGTTAAATACGTTGCTTTTTATTTTTGAAATCGAGAATACAATTTTCAAAATCGTGAGTCGAGAAATAATCATTTTGTCGGATCGTATACTTGGTTTCCTTAATTTTGTTAATTTGAGGACTGCAGCTATTACTTCCTTAAAAGTTAAATGTTACTGAAAAATTGACGATTGAAATTAAAAGTTTTACATCCTCAACTTCGATACTTTTTTGATAAATAAACGATATTTGCTGTTATTTTCCCAGAGAATAAGAGAAAATAGGAAAAGATAGAAAGAAAAGAAAAACAGAAAGAACAAATCGAATAAATTGAAATCACACAAAGTTATGTAATATCGCGATTATTAAAATTGTCTTCGGTACAAACGCTCGCTATTCTGCTGTGAATGTGCATCCACCGATATTTTCAATACTTGAGTTTGCAAAAGTTGTGCTGAATTGGCGACGCATTTTGTCGTGTGCAATTCGATTGCAGAATATTTTATGAGAAATGGCCCTGGCTTCTAGGAAGACAATCAAGTTACATTGCTTCTGATGCTCAGCAGATATAATTTCTTCGAAAAATTTCCCTTAATTTTCCGTCCAAGAAGAAAGTGATCATCGATGTACAGAAAAAAATTGGCTGAATAATACGAAAACTTTGTTTCGAAGATGTTCAAAACATACACGTTCAAAAACACTCAGTAGTACAGTGATTGAAGATTTTATTCTTGTCAGCATGAGAGACAAAGTTCTCAATTCTCCGAAATTTACTCGAAAGTTTTTCGTTATTTTGACTCGTTGAACCTAACCCACACACAATAACTACAAAGGGCTAATAGGAAGAAGAGGGATGGGAGATGGACTTGTGGGGGAATGCTGAGCAGGATTATAGATTTTAGACTATTATTTTCATTTTTTATTATGTTATTCTCATTATTTTTTTATATGCATATTTTTTCTCAGTATTTAGTTTGGAGTGGTGACACCTGTAACTGGTCTAAAGACTGTCGGTGGCACCACTCTAATGTAACTCCTTTAAAATAAATGAATACATTTTCGATCTCATATAATTCTAGTCTTCAACCATAAAGAATATGACGATGGTATGTACGCGTAGATGCAAAGAACAACGCGATCAAATTATGTCGAGGAATATGTTTTCCACAGATTGAATAAGATTGGCAGTGTGTATAACAGTTCAGTCGTAAGAAGTGCGAGCTTGTTGTTTCAGTCGAAAAATTGTCCGCGGAAACGAAAGAGAAACGTGCTGAGTATAGGTATGAGATTTGTGGGAATTCAAAATACTCCTGTGCGATATTTGAGTACGCACTTTGAGGGAGAGCAAGGTGCTCCAAAGCGTCATCTTGTATGGAGGTGTACGTTTTGAAAGCCGGAGAGTCATTAGAGAGAGCTATTCATTTTCCATGTTCGTCTTTATTGAACCAACCCTCTATTTTGGCTTTTATATGCCGAGTTAGGTTTATAAGTATATCGTTGAATGCATCTACGTGGTGTATATTATGTAACGGGTGGTATAAAACGTGCGTATGTAGAATATTGCTCGATATCTCCGCATTTCAACAATACTCGCGCATCGACTAGAGAAAACGCTAAGCTGTAAACAGTTACATTCTTCACTTAGAGTACGAGTATTTCCCCTCTTCACTGGAAAGAAGAAGATTCGATCTTTTATCTTCTCTAAAATTTAACTGCGTGGTGACGTCAAGTTACAGGAACTTTGCCTTTGAAGCTCTTAGCTAGTATTGTTGTGTGCTTGTGAAATTCGATGTGTGCGTCGGATTTCAAACTGAAAGGATCGGGAATGATTTTTAGGACAACGAAAAAAGCAACCTTTTGCTTTCCTACATTTAAGCAATGTTACAAGGAAGAGACCGTCAATCGGAATCAGGGGCTTAACGTAAGGTTGAGAATGACACCTCTCCTCAGTAACGTCCTCCAGAACAAAAATATCAAAATATAGTGAAGAGTAAAGTATTTATTGCATGAAATTTCTATTCAACGTCCTCTTTCCCCGAAATATTTTGTTGCCCCTCCTACTAATACCCTTTCTAGAACACGTAGGGTAGCACATACGAATACTTTTCCAGCCTACGCATTCATGAAGGTCGAGGTTAATCAAGCTCGAAGGCATAAGATCAAGTCGAGATTATTGAGCTTACTAGGGAAAGGGAGGGGCGTCTAGTTCGATTTATATGCTAGTATGACATACTTGGTTGCATATTGGCTCACAAATCAACATGTAAAATTAGATAAGAGTATCTCGAAGTTGAAATTTCTTCAAAGTCCTAAGATCATGGTCATACGAACGCTTTGATACAAATCCAGGAAATAGGGACAATGATTAAAAAATAAATTCGATGATGAAGTTAATAAATGAAGGAAGTGAAATAAATAGACGCTATCAGGGTGACAATTTTACGTAGCCCGGATTTGGAGTATCAAAAATTATTTTCATCTTCCACTCGAATAACGTCAACTTCGTAGTTGGGTAGTTCATTGTTCTTATCTTGTGCGGGTACGAAAATTGAAATTCTTTACCCTGTGATTAAAATTCCATAATTATCTCAGTATGGTGATCTCATATTCATCGGCGGGTGTCAGATATTACCAAACAAATAGAAGTTATCCGGGTAGCGTGAGCTTTGATATACGGTCAACCTGTAACGAGCGGTCATCAGTTGATTCCTCTAAACGAAATGCTTAAAAAGATAAATACGATTACCTGAATCTTACAGACTTATAAGATTGTGTTTGAATCATTTCGTGCAAGCGTCAAATACGAAAAAGATAGATGTGAACTACTTGTAGGTAAACTTTTCCATCGTTTTACAAAAACTAATTGTTTGTCTTTATCACGATTAAAGCTACGAATAGCCGTATCATTTCTTACCATATGATTATCGTAAAGAAATTGCGTTCGAGGGATATCATTGGTACTCTTCGTTTATCCTCGAGGCATTTTATCCATTTAAAGAAATGACAGTACTATAATTAGAAAATTTTCAATTTTTAATGCGCAAACGACGTCTCCCTTTTTCGTCGACATTTAAGCGGAAAATGGAAAGCAAACTTGAATGCCTCAATCAAGAAAAATTAGGTATAACAATAAATAAGTCTCGAAGAATGTAGAAGATGAGGGAAAAGGATAGCCATCGTGAGTATCGTGATTACAGTAACGACGACGATGGTGACGAAAAATTTCTTCGATTATTATTTTGCATTAGGTAAATGGTTAACGAAACTTGAACATGAAGGAAAGACTCTAGAGCGGGTGAATATAGCGCGAACGTGGTATATTGCTACTCGAGCAAGATTAATGAGGCGGGTGGTATTCTAAATTATTCGGAGGTGCGAAGAAAAACTTACGTGTTTCAGCGACTTGAAATAATGAGAAATTGTTCTTACGAACCCCTGGAAAATGATTCTAAAACGACTAAGAGAGACATCCGCAATGAAACGCCAATTTATATTTGTCTTCTTGGTATCGAGAATCAATATTGTTCCAATTTGAGACGATTCGGAGCAATTGTTTTTCTTACAGAACTTTTAGTCGTCTATTCTACCAGGCAGTATCAGGAAAACAAGTTGGTGTACCGAGTTAGGTCGTTCTGTTTGACAAGAATTAGCGTGAATAAAAATCCGCTTATTTTGGTGGAGCTGGTAACGCGAAGTCAAGTCGTTTTGTTATTTTTTTAGAAATGGAATTTAATACAGATGGTCATTAGGTTATCGAGGAGTCATTCATTAAAAAATTGCTTCTAAACCAAGTTATTTTTATACGACGATGATAGCCCGAAGTAAATTTATTTTTCAGTTTTCGAAGGAACTGGAGATAGTCGAAGAATTTTTTCTAGCGGAAAAAGTATTACAGAATTTTGGATCGGGTTTTCGTCTTGCGCTTAAGGGTATGCTTTACACAGAAAAAATATACGTAAAATCAGGTAAATATACGAGAATATAAGTTCCGAGGCGACTAATTACTGTCCACAAAATGAACCAATTGTTATAAAATCTTTCAAAGTGCTGTTAGACGAGTGTTTGATACAGGTCTACAATTAATTCAGAACTTGTAATATTATTTAGAACTCTTGTTATCAACGATCGAAAAAGCTCAAAATGCACCACTTTTTGATCGTCAATAACAAGAGTTCTAAATAATATTACGAGTTCTGAATTAATTTTAGACCTGTATCAGACACCCATCTAACACTTCGAAAGATTTCATAACAACTGGTTCATTTTGTGGACAGTAATTAGTCGCCTCGGAACCTATATTTTCGTATATTTACGCGTTTTTTCCCTGTGTAGAGCATACCCTTAACCTTCGTTACAGAGGATCTCGCCGCTCCGTCTATATTCCTTACCACCAGCCCCAGATTTGGTTGTCAGATGATAATACGATACTAGAATTAGTCCACGGATGTTCCACGCACACTCATATACGTACTCAAGGAAAGAAGAAGGAGGAAGTGGTATTTCTAAAAAGAGAAGGTGAAACAAACGTCTTAATATAAATCGGTGGCATTGAGAGGCTGCGGAAACGTCTAACGAAAAAGAAAAGGTCGGACCCTGCGTACATTTGATCACTTACGTACACACTTGGACCATTTTCTCGTTTCATTCTCATTTGTTTCTTTCTCTATTTCTAATTCGATATTTACGTCGTTGTCTCGTGTGTTTTACTGGTAAGGATAGCCTCGTAATCGACCCGTCGCGGCGTGGTGTGGCGCGGCGCGGCACATTCTCTTTCGCACTATAACTAAGAAGATAGGAAAGACAAAACTATTACAACGTCTTGGTTTTGAGATAAGAAAAAAAAAAAAAAAGACGAGAATTATCTCGAAAAAATTGAACGCCATTAGACTACGTTGCCCGGTTGTTCCTTCTTTTCGCCCTTGTTCGCCATACATCCAATTAAGAGCAGAACAACGCAACGCAACGCCGACAGCACGAGCTGCTACGAATAAGTTCTCACGCGGGACATGTTCCTTTTGTTCTTCGGCGCGAGAAATTTTAATTATTTGAAACATTAATTGCCGTCGGAAATCGAAACGGATTTGGCAATGGGGAAGTCATCAGCCGTGCTCAGATAATTTCGACCTCAAAATTCCAAGAAAATACGCGAAACGAGACTAGTTATTGTGTGAGGGTGAATAGTCTTCTACCATCATCAATACGATTGTGTACGCGAGACGGTGATTCCAAATCTTTTTAATTACTCCCCATAACAACAACGAGCTTTTACCCTTCCTTCGGCATATTTTTCTCGAACAGAAGCGAATATTACCTACGTAAAAAATTGCGAACGTTGCGTACCATATTCGCCGTCACCGTGACTGCAGAGCTGTGATATAGAATTCGCGTCGTCAGCTTCAAAAACGACTTTGGAGACATTTACTATGACGTAGAACAATATATGTGTTCGAAAAATAAGGAAATGAAACGTTTATAACTATGATAGAAACGGATCGCTGGATAAGCATTTATCCGATATCTACCAAGAATAAATTATATATTCGTATACATAATATAATATATGTATATTTTTTTGTAAAAACAGCAAAAAATGAAAAAAATCGCGAGAGAAAAATTTTGCGGACTAACTAAAGATAGGATTGCTGAGATATACTGATGATTGATATGTGCAGATTCCAAAAAAATGTAGCCCGCTAGTGAATGAATTTAAAACTATTTTGAAACTGTTACACCTGATGAAGATTTTAGAAAAGGTTACGAGATGTAAAAGGTACGGGAATTGTCTACGAAAATACGAGTTAATCGTTGATTTTTTTTTTTCCAAGTTTCGCAGTCTTGCGACGGCTCTAGGTCTGTAACATGTTGATAAAATCGTCTTCGAGGAGGCGTTACAAGAGGGAGAGAGTTATCATTTGGTGATGTCATTAACTGCTATCAATAAGGGCAAGGGTCTCTGTACCTCTTTTAGAAAAAATGACCCTTAATTCTTTGGTATCTGCCATAAAAAAAGCAAGCTTTTAAATAATTCATAGAGTAGTTGCATTTTGGATTAGAGCGGCATAATTTTGAAAGTTTGTACAATAATAATAATATTTATTCAATTCCTTCCACTGAGCCGTAGCTCGTGTTCGCTGGGCTTTCATCTCCATTATTTTATTTACAAATATATATTGTTCATTTACCTCCTTATGATATCAGTTATTTTGCAAGTTTACGTGATAATGCGAAACAGAAATTCGTGTAATGTGTAGATCTAGCATACCCATGGCTTCATTGCATTCAGTGATACACGTCAAGTAAAGCTCTTGAATTGTATTATGGTATTTCTGAAGATGTACTGGAGGAAGGAGGGAAAAATTAATGCTATTGCCACAATGAAGGTATAAAACGGGAATTTTCTGACCATACCTCTTCATATTACACATAGAATTAAATAGCATTGATTGAATCTATTTGTAAATAACAAATGGCTCATAAAAAAAAGTCTATCACTTATTTCAAAAACTCAAACAAGGGATCGTTGAATTTTTAGTCAATTTACTTAGGAGAAGATGAGAATGTCGAAGCTACGGTAGGTATGAAGAGAATACTACTTCTTACGAAGTTTACAAGCAATCTTAATTTGTACTCGAAATAATTATTAAAATTCCAATTGTGTCCCTTATTAAAATCTCCTTTTAAAATTAGCCATATTCCAACACCATTTTTCATATCCACCGCAGATAATTAATTCACTCACCTGACCCTGAGGTAGAGTCACAAAGGTTTCAATTTCTCATAATAGGATGAATAAGGACGAAGATGAGCACATTTAACTCGAGTTCCAACTAGAAAACTTTAAAGTGACCACCGAATAGAATCACAAAATTACACTAGGTATAAAGAAACATTTTGTTGCCAATTGAAGTCTTCATTTTTTACCCAAGTTCATTGGATTTTCTATGTTATTATTTTTAGCGCTATTACTGTAAGGAGCCTTGGCCGTCAACAAAGTAATTGTTGCCGTTGCCGAGGACGCACCACGTGGAGGTGGCTCCAATGCGTCCCAAGACACTAAAGATCCTAGTCCTACACTAAAGACAAAAAAAAAAAGAAATTTCCTATACACAGAAGACTGTGCACTACCATAACAAACCACCGCGGCTAATAAAGATAAAATCCCAGCGCGATTTATCCGATTGTGGTGTGCTGTACCTACATCTGAAAAAATTATAATGAAAAAGAGAGAAGGCGCAGGCACCCACGTCAATCCACCACAAATTATCAAAACTGTTTACGTACAACCTTAGATGGTGCCTCTTCAATGGCGGAGTCAATAAACTAATACTGCGCCCCACCGTAGCTTATCCGATCGTGGGTGCACTGAATAATCGAAAAGCACAATATCATCTCGCGCGCGGCTAATCCGCATTATGCGCTCAATGCACTTCCTGTAAGACCTAACCATCATATAAAGGTTTAATGTGTAGATAGAGTAATGGCGCGAACCAAAAATAAACAACACCTTTGTCTAACTTTGGAGTTGTCGTGCCACTCATGTTCCAGAATGGACCGACCGCTACAAAATGACGATGTTTTCGATTTAAATTTGAAAAAATTTGTATCGAAAAGAAATTAATTGATCCAAAAGGAGAGAAGAGGTCGTAATTGACCAATACCGGTTGTCCAAACAGGAGTCGTCGGCTTACACACCCATATTTCAGAGTACAACAGCTACTCCGGAATGACGGTTGGTATATTATAAACCCAGAACATAATTTTGGATGAAAGAAGGTATGATTGATGGTAGCACGATATCATCGCGCGCGAGTATATCCGCATCATGCGCTCAATGTACTTCCTGCAATCTACCCGTAATAGCGTGAACAAAAATGAACAACACCTTTTGTCAAAATTTGGAGTAGCCGTGCAACCTGTATTAATTCAGAATGGAACGGCCGCTACAAAATGACGATGGTCTCAATTTAAATTTTCATTTGAAATGAAAAAATATTGTATCAATCAATTTAAATTTTCATTTGAAATGAAAAAATATTGTATCAAAATTCAAAAGGCTAAAAATAATTTAGGCTGAAAGAAAATACACATTTGAATTAGAATATGTATTAGTGTTAGTATCCCAGCATGATTAGTTCAAGCAAGACAAACGTATACCGGTACACATAAAAAACATACAAAAAATAATTTCAAAAAACCCCGTCATGCAAACGCGAGCAAAACGAAAAACCGAACGAAAAAAGTAACGCGTCCACTTTCCACATATGCCCCAAACATACTAAACTAGTTGAACGGATCGAGCGAACTAATTATGCACTCGCTTGAACGCGAGGTGACGTGTGCAAATTTTACCTGTTCAATCTTGCTCATTGGTTGAATGATTCATAAGAGGGAGTGACTTAACGGATTCGAGAGGGTTTATACGATGTGAATGTGTATGTATGTATCTTTGTATCTTATCATCGCACACACACGCTCAATGAATTGCAACAGTTTGATTTGGTGGTGTCAACATATGAATAATCAAAGGTGTCAACAGTCACGATTGGAAACTTGCGATCTGACTCTCTGCAAGCGAGCTGAAAATATAGTCTTTACATTCAGAGTTTTTTCCTCTCGACAATCAGAACTCGAGCATTTCATCGATATGCCTTATCATCGAAACCCATATTGAATCCAGGTGATTAGCCCTATCTTCCTGTCTCCAGATCAAACTTAATGATACCAGCTTTTTGTTTTCTTTACATTCTTCCTGGAAATCACCTAATCGTATTTTGAAGTACTCGGGTTTATGTTGATAATAGAAATCAAAATTCTCAAGAGTGAATTTTGTCTGCAGTTCCTGAAAAAGTAATCAAGTTGAAACCGAATCTGTGATTGGGCTCAGAAATCTTCTATTTCTGGACTACAAACTTTCCCAATGCGGAAAACACATACTAACAGGAAACCTGTTCTATAAAGGGTTTTTTGAGAAATTCGTCGCGCGCCTTGTGCCGTTCAGCGAAAAGCTTAAAAAATTTTCCACTCCCAAACTATATATATGATAGGAGGAGGACCTAGAAAAATTTCCTCTCACAAGCTGTAATCGATTGGTCTCTTCCCCCCTTCTTAATCCAGCTTAAGCGTATGTAGGCTAATAAAGACCAGTCTACGATAGTATCATACTACAGGGCACATATGGACGCACGAATCCAGTAATTAGGGGTACGGGTCAGATTTCACCGACTTACCTCAAAGGTCAAACATTTTTCAATGTCTCAAGAACATGGTCGTTCGGTTATACGGACGTATGGACGCAAACGGTAAAATTAGAGAGGAAATTGTAAGCAAAAGAAGAGAAATGACAAAGACCTTCAACTGATGCAACGCAGTCAAGATCGAATCGCGTAAATAATTTTGTGATATTTGTCGTAATCAAGGAGGGGGGACATCCCTTTATCTAGAAAAATTCTTTCCTTCCTTCGCTCGCAAAATATGGTCAAACTAGCTTGAAGGTTAGCCTCCCCTTCGTAAATTCACGTTTTTAAAGCGCAGTTGAAGGCTAGCATGTATCGAATAAGATAGACGCGAGATGGTTAGATTTCTGAAATCATTGGTGCTTTATAATATGTAGCTTTTAATGCATCGCATTATTGGATACATTGTACACGTATAGTAGAGCCCTAAGGTACGCGATACAGATAAATCGATGATATGAATGCGATTTTGTCTGTGTAATATACTGTTCTTGCTAAACGAGAATTGAATATTGTTATATTAAATGTATCAAGAAGGCATAATTGTAGGCGTATCTCCGTTCACAATTACTTCAACGAAAAGTGTATCGGTGTAGGTGAATACGACATTAGTTCTAATGGATATGAATCAGGAATACACGTACTCGAATACAAACTGATGTACAAGAGAAGTAACGATGACGAAAGACTACGAGATCGTATTTTATTTTATTTTCTGATGCTTTGAACGAACGTTTTTCTTGCATTCAAATTGAGCGAACAAAATGAAAATTGACGAGTGTGAAAACCAATAAACGACGAAAATGTTCGTATTCGCGACGTTTGTTAAACTTTTATTCTGTATTATTTTATGTACGCGATACGTATAATAACGTGCACGAATCCATCGCGCGTAAACGGCGCGGCGCGAGCATAAACGGGGTGTAGTTGAAACTCATGAAAAATGATGTTAACATTTTTTTTATTCTAGCTCCCTTTTTATTTCCTTTTAGATTTTTCTTTTCCGCGTGGCTTTCCCTTTTACTCTCGTTCGAAAATTAATGATTTTACTCGAAACCTTCGCCGCGGTTTCACGCATTCATTTCGTCCTGCGCCATCTCCATTTCAACGCCCGTGAGACTCACTTCGCGAATATTTCAGTCCAGGTGTAGCGCGTCGCCCTCATATGGAACTCGCAAATCATCTTCATGTATAACCGATGATGCGATTTGAAAAAAATTACATATTCGAGTATGCTATCTGACATTTTCAAAAACATACCTGCAACCTTCACCGCATTTATTCGAGATACGATGAAAGTTATTACTTTGTAAAATTGTTATAAATTACAGTCATTTCTCTGACGACCGGGCACGCTAGGGAGCTTCACGGTTTCGAACAAATATAAATACATATATATATTTTTTTTTCGAGCAATTGACAATCTTTACGAAGGGCGGCGAAAATAAATTTTATTAATGTTAAAAGACGCGTTTAAGGTGGTCTTTTTTGTTTTATCGCGTGACGAAGACACGCGTGGAAGTGATAAATCAACTACGATCATTGAAACTATTATGCTAAAGACAAAAAGCTAAATAGATCGCGGCGCCTCCCATACTGGTGCGCAAAAATACTTCCCATTTTCGTTCGTTTCGTTGATCGCGCGACATTTAGTAATGTTTTATGGTACGCAACTCGTATGGTAAATCTTAGCTGGCTGGCGAAAGGAAATGAAGATGCAAAATGATTGAGAAAACCGCTGCAATTTACTGCTAAAAGAAAGAAAGCGAACGATTTCGAATGCATCGCATCGCGTCGACATCGACAGTAGCGGTTAGAAGTTCGCCCATATTTGTTATAATGGCTTGAGAGACGCTACGCGACGAGGCGACGGCGTACCCGTTATACTATCGGCAAAACACGGACACACTCGCCAATTTCTGGCTTTATTTGCCCGTTTTGCTCGTAAATTGGTTTATAAAGCGAGAACGAAAAGTTTTCTATTATTTTTATATTATACTCGTGGAATATTCGACGAAGGAAAGGAAAGTATAAATCGTCGAAAATCACGCTACTCTCACACCTCTACGTTTGAAGTAAATGCATATAATTTTTCCGCTGTCAATTACATTATGACTTCTATTGGGAGTTGCTTGATTATCGCCCATACCGTACTTTATCTTCGTTTTATTGTGAATTCAGTTCATCTACTCCGGTCAAAAATTCGAAGCTTACTTTTCGTGAAATATACGTAGGTACGTATGGATAATGTTGACTTTAGGATAGACGTTTGCCGAGCATCGCAGAAACTAAGTATCACAAAGTTTGACTTTTTAAAAGTGTTATCTAGTGTATGACATTAACCGGTTTAAATGATAAACGAAACGTTAATGCTTATAAACTGCACGTTCCGTTTCCTTTGTCAACTTTAAAAAATCAAAAAATCGAATCTTCAAGTAGCAGACATGTAGAAAGCAAAATTCGGTCAAAAACCTAAGATAAAGCGTCCAACAAATAGAAGGCGGGTCCATAATTTCTAGGTGTAACCAATTAAAGCGTGGTAATAATAAAAAAAGACGTTCTCTTTTTGAACTGTTTTCAACGTCGACACAAACGCTGTGTTGTAGCTTCTAGCAGAAGAAGGTGCATAGAAGCCACTACGTATTGCTTGATCAATGATCGTGAGCTTTCTATCATCAAGTACAACTCAAAGACGTGAATGATATTGGTAGTTGAAGAGAAAAAGGAGAACTTCGTGCTAATATTCGACATTGAATCAATAATTTCTTACTTCCTCGTACTCTTCGATTTACGCGTTCGCTGAAATTTTTAATCTTTCGATGAAGAATTGAAGAATAAAGTCCCACTCAAGTTTTTGCTCTTCTCCTCCCCAGTGTTTATCGATTCATGGTCCTTTCGATATTAGGTCCAATTTCTTCTGTTAAATAAGACGCAACATATGTAGGTTATATTCACATTTTATTGTCGACTCTGACCGCATCTCGCGTTTCTTGTTAATACACGTTATCACCCATAATCTCTGATGAGATTCGTGGATGATACAGCGAAACAATAATGGGTGACGAAATAAGAAATGATTGAGACCAAATTACGACTCAAGTATCTAGTCTGTATAGAACTTATTATGTCGAGTTTGAAACACAACTGTCACTCGTTCCACAAGCCTCGTGTGCGACATACCTGCAATACAAATAGCGCTCCCTTCTGCGTTTCTTTTCTACAATACAGCTCACGTTTTCGTCTTTGATACCATTTAAATACATCGCTGCCTTTACGAGGCGAATGTGAGATCATTTCACCGCACGCTCGAATAAAGAATGTAATGAGAAAAAACCAAACTCGTAGACGATTTCGAAAATATTTCAATCTCGTCTCTTAGGTCGTATAAAACTATCTAGTTTCTTTTTTTTTAAAGATAGCTCGATATTAGCTCCAATTGCACTAGAGCCTTAGATTCTTAAGCCGTATTTCAAATCGTATCATCGTTTTCGTCGTTCAATTCTCTTTTTTGGGGGGTATAAATTGGACGATAACTCGGGGGAATAGAACTTAAAATTCACTTCACAACGTCTACCTGATCCCTGTACATTGGTCGAATTTCAAATTTCTCCCGATTCCGTTTTTAAGTCCCTCTTATCGACAAGACCAATAATTTGAATGTTCTACGTGGTTTTTGGATGGAGAAATGTTCCTTTTGCTTACAGGTAAATTGCGTCTTCGAGTACAGAAAAACGGAATTAATAAAAATCGATTAAAATTTGTGTGATCGAAGTATTTCCAATTTACATAAACGAAACACGTACCAACGCTTTCGCTTTGAAGTATGCTCGTCATTATTTTTTGACGGGTATCTATCGTCCGGAAATTGTATATTAGCCATCCAGTTGGTTTATCAAGACGATTAACAAAGAAATATACACTGGTGAGGCCTGCAGCTCAACTTCTTATAGGTATCGGTAATGAGGGCATTGACTTCCGTATCTTTCCATGAAACAATATATAAAAACATTAACTCCGGAGGAGACTGCAAAAATCTCTATCCAACAAGAAATTTCAGGAAAGTCTGTATATTTTTAGTAAAATAACTTAGTTATGGTCATTTCATTTTGTAGGAACTTCAGAATAATGAAGTCAAATCATATTTTGTGTTGTAAATGACAATCTGAGATACCTACTTATTAGGAAGACCTTGAATGATGATTTTTTCATTTGCCTCTATATAATGGTGATTTTTCCCTTGTATCGAATTGATGAGATATTTGTGTTTGAATTGCTGGCCACTATTTGACTTCGTCCTTTCATTTGTGAAAACCTATATGTTATACAATAATATGCCATCAACGTACTGTGCCTGAATGCTCTTGTTTTCAAAAGGATATTTCGATTGCCCTGAATCATACTAGCAACTGATCATGATTGTGTAGGCCTACCATATTATATTTTAAAAGAAAAACGTTTTTTTTCTTTTCATCTGCTCTCTTTTTTATTCTAGCTATACTTAATGTTCATCAGGAGCATTTCGTACTAACACCAATATTGTGATATACCATTACAGATTATCGTGTGATCTCATTTTTCCAACATTATTCTAAAATATATTTTACCTATATCTTGGTTACAGATTGTTTACATTTGCAACTATATCGAGACAGCAGAGATCGTTACAAACAAGGACTGACAAAAGCATCGCTTTCGTTGCAGCATTTTCTTGGGCTGGAAACAGGTATAGATAAACGATCGTGTGCACGTACCCTTTTGTATAATATACGTAGCCAGCCTTTGTAAATTATCTGTACAGAATGGGGCAGATGAAGAAACGACGAGTGTGTCGCAAAATCTGACGGTTTGTAAAGTCAACAAAATAAGTGGACGAGAGAGGCGTATGTATGCTGGTTTCGCATTTTACCAACTGGCGCGACCGCTGGCTGTTGTTTGTGTGACTGCTAATATCAGATTGGGGGAAAAAGACGGAAAAAATTCATGCACAGGAAAGTTTCAGACGGATTTTCAATAAAGTTATTCGGCGCGAAGTTCACTTTCATAGTTTTTCATCTGATAGCGGATTTCAAAAACGCATTATGAAATGTGAAAGTTCTTTAAAAAAGAGGATGGGAAAAATTTTTTTTGTGCGAAGTAAACTTTGATTATTTGTACGAATTCGATGATAACTACGTTTGCTCAGCGTTTGCATTCAGCGAAATTTATATTTAAACACCTCGGGCCAGTTTTATATCACCCCTGTAACTTCAGTGCGCTGCATCTACAGACAAAAGAAACAAAAGAAAGTCATAAAGTTGAGCATTTGTACGATGATCGTATATTCCCGATCAAAATGCTTGTGCGTTTAATTGCATAGTTTTCAAATTTATCATTCTCTCTTGAATCGTGAATTTGTTCAGACTACACGTATTTCGTTGACTGGAACTCAATTCGGTGTAAATTCATTCGATTCTAATCTCTGATATGATGCTGACTTTTTAGAATTTGAGTTTTCTAGAATGATTTAATTTTTTGATTCTCTCAATGTTTCATTTTTGAATAGATTTTTAACCGCTACTGTGATTCAGACTTTACTGGTCTTTGAAGGCTTGTATCGTGTCTTCGACATTTTTATTTTTCATTTTATCGAAGGCGAATCTCTGTCCTAGAAACGCTAGCGGAGTCATCCTCAAATGTCCTCCGCAAGTAGGCAATCTCCATATTGAGTGAAAATGATTTAAGTAGCTCACGTACTTCGTATTTCTTACGCATGAAATGAAATCTCTCCCCCTATTTTGGTAGATAGGTAAAGAAAAACTTCTATTCATCGAATCATTTTCAATATTTGTGTCTTTTTCTTTCTTTAGGTTTCACTCTGGATAAAGAATCGAATACGATCGCTATCATTTGTCAAGATTTGATCGTTGTGTTGGCATTTGACACCAGAGAACGGTTGATACAATGGCAAGTGAAAATTTATAACCATTTAGGTGAAGGTGAGTACATTCAAGATAGAATTTTGTGCTAAAATTTACTACTATCGAAATAAATTCCTCTGAGATTAATTTTAGGTAGATTTATCAAAAGTTTCAGTGAACAGAAAGGAATTTTCGAAAGAAGAAGTCTGTTTTATTTATATTCGATACTTTGCTTAGTTATTTTGTAAATATTCCTCTGTTACTCTCTCCCAAAGACGTGTACGTAATTTCGTTTGAATCTGACGTCATGGTCAAAGTTTTTATGGAGATCATGTTCTCTTCTGACGGAAAAAAAGAAGAGTATACCGGTAATCAGCGTCTACGAACATTTAGCAAATGTTTTTATGCGAGTCAAGCCCCACTGTAAGAAGAAAAGATTTCATAAATTCTTTTCATTATATTTCGGTTGACCGTACGGCAAGAAACTCTGTCCTCTTGTTCCAAATTACCAATCCTTTACCTTCTTTAGTAAATCATTATCGTAATAAATTCAGTGGGATCTTTGCGAGTGTATTCCTGTGCAGTTTTCTTGTACGATCAGTGTACCTTCCCTCCAACCACGCTGCCTGGTATACCATCAGTCTTTAATCGCCTCGCATCATACGATACAGCTTGTGAATTTAAATTTTCTTTCGTTTAATTTTCATTGCTTCAACCGAAAAAAAAATTCGGGAGGGAATAATAATCAAAAAGATGCCGTTATTTGTCAGGGCAGTACCGACAAATAAAACGTTATTTAGAGGTACGCATCTCGGTAACTTTAACTTGTGGAAAACCAAGTGTAGTGACGTATTCAAGTACAGAAATTAGAAAAGTGATCAAGCAGACTTTTTTATTCGTGGTGACGAACTAACAAGAAAACATTTTTATAAACAGAGTATGTGCCCGTCGATGATACCCGGCGGTATCGAAACGTCGCTTCGACCTGTAATTTGGAAAAAAGTGTGGTGATTAAAGCCTGTTTATAAAAATGTTTTCTAGAAAAGTGATGCCTTCACTGATCGTCTATAGACTTGCCGTTCAAATATTCTACGTGAACAGGTAATAGGCAGCAGACAGTCGATGTCCCTTCGTCTTCCGCATTTACAGGGCACTCCTAAACAATACTATCATAAAAATTTGCGTCGTTTACGTCATAGCAGCACCCATCTCTCTTTTTCTCTCGGGGGAACTACCTTCTGTTTTTTTCCTCTTTCCGCAACGCTTTTGTTGAAGTTGTACAGTTGCCGCTCAGCACGTTGCAGGAGCCAAATTGCAAGTTTTCGAATTTACTAGAGACTGTTGAGGAAGCAAGAAAAAAGGATAAAGTGGTCTCTTATAATTCTTCGCGTTCTGCTTCTTGATTGCCACCTATTTCTGGTCACTGCAACTTGAAAAAATTCGAAACCCGCTCTGACTAATTTTTTAGCCTTCTCCATAGTTTGTAAATACTTCGAGAATTGAGAAATACCGTAACCAGCTCTATAGTTGTACGGTAGTTTCCGAATGCTATTAATCAGTTGAAATTAATATTCTGGTTTTCCGACTACAGATCAACAGTTCCTGATTCAAATATCTTCTAGTCCGCCGAAAGCGAAACTTAGTCCCGGTCCGGCGAAATTACACATCCAAGAGCGTAGATTTTGTTTGACGACGGGTGTGCCGCCAAAATTGGCCGGATGTTGGGAAATAAAGCATCTTAGGTATGTGGTGTGTATGGTATGAAATATTAACTCTGCGGTTTACGTAGACAATATTTTCCACTTTGCAATATTAATTTTGTACAGACGATATGGCGTTGTTGACGGCAAATTCTGCTTCGAAGGAGGCTCATTATGCGGTCGAGGAGAAGGATTATACGTTTTCTTGACCGATCAAGGAGATGAAATCACTCGCAGCGTTCAGGTGGCTTCCGAAGGAAGATTGAATTCGCTTCGAAGACCATTGCTGAGAAATATGTCCGGTACAAAGATTATACCTAATAGTTTCATTTCGTCTAGAACAAAATAAACTATAGAATAATTAGATCGCGCCTTTGAAACTGCTATTTTTGAAGAAGCGAATGAACGAAAAATTTCAAATGAGCACAGGGAAATTAATTTTCTTTTGTAATTTTTTTTTTACAAGCTGTAGTGTACAACTAATTCATCTGCGATGTTCTGCCTCGGTAAAAAGGTACTTGTAGGACGCTTTGAAAAGAGTGAAACTCGTGCCGGCAGAAAAATTTTTCTATTGTATACCATACCTGCGGAACACTATGTCCAAAAGACCAACTAGACTATACGAAAAAGGCTCGAAGGGAATTTAGTAGCACACACTCGTTGACAAAATGAGGGAAATCGTTCCGATGTGCTTGCCGTTGGTAACCTGAGACAGAGGAGAATCGACACCGTATTTGACAATACTGGGTATAGCTCAAGTATCGCTTCGGGTAAAATTGAATATTTATGACTACTCTGCTGGAGAGGAGACAACGAAGTGCTCGTTTTAGCGGCCAAAATTGTTCGCATTTAACGTTTCGTATGTTTTCAAACGAATGAAGTGGGGATTCTTGACTAGAAACAAAATATCATTTGCATTATTTCGGCCGGAGTGTTTGCCATAATTCAGTCTTCATAATGAGTCGCTTTTATACCTAAGATACAAAGATGTTCTATATTTTCATTTTGCATTTTCTTTTTTCTTTTTTCACCTCGAGCAAAATTTTTCTCGTTTGCTTAATGGCCACTAGTTTGAAGTATTTCTTTGTTTCATAATGACGATAGTACAACAAGAGAGTCCGCGTAAAAGTTTGACGCTACGAACAGAAACCCGCTTGTCAGAAATTAGTTGCGCCGAAAGTTGCTTCCAAATGCAAGGAACGCTCCGAACGAATGATAATATTCAGCCATGGCCGTCGATGGAAACGCAAACTGACGTTTATGGCCACGGAGACACAACTTCTTTGGCTGACTTTCCGATCGATTCTCACAGTACTAAAGTAAGTCTCACGATAGATTCGCTCATTTCATTTGTGTGGATAATTTTGTGTAGGGTTTGCAGACACGAGCGCAAATTATCTTGTCGATTTCGATGCGGGGATATTTTGTTTTTTCTTCGATTGCAAGCCTCGTTCTCTGCCCTACGAATGAGACTGGTCATCAGAAGCGTAGAAAATCCAACCCTCGTGGTGGCGGAATGGCCCTGGTAACCTCTTTGTGCGTGAGGGCTTCCAAGTTCAAATCTCTTTGAATTTCCTTACTGCGAATATTTATTCTCGCAAATTTAGGTCTTAGAAATATTTACAGTTCATAGTCTTTCTCATTTTTTTCGTCGTAATATTTTTCTACGACTGGTCGTCCCAATATCCTGATTAAATATTCTCAAATTCTTTTTTTTTTTTTGTCAGGACACCGCGAGCAGGTCATTCGCCCGGGTCGAATTTCTTGCTCAAACGCAAAATCCACTTCCGTATTACCTTCTTTTCGAGGGTCTATCCTTCCTCACTCCAGACTATAGACAGTAGTACTAGGCTTGAAATCGAAGAATGAATATTAGTACCTATTCTCTTCTTCTGTCGGTTATTTTTTCTAGAATACTTGCGGCTAGGAAGAGAGTTAGTTCTCCACCACTCCTCTATCATGCGCTGAAGAAGACACAAAAAAGAAGTTGTTTAGAATTTCCCTTGGAAATCTGAGCACAAAATCAATGCATGTAATGAAACGTTTTGGAACGAAGAATTCTCAAAAGGATGATAAATTTTTCTCCACAACCGGAACTTTATTATTTAATGATTTTCTTTGATTTCAGGCTTGTAAGTGGCCAGGCGAAAATCAACTTGGTAGATGTGTCAGTTGCATAGGAAAATTAGGTTTAATATCGCGTCCGTCTACTGCTGCCAATACTCCTGGTTCTATAAATTTTAATCCATGGTCAATGGATGATTCAAAAATATGTAAGTATCGAACACTTTTGTACTTTCTTACTGTCGAAAAAGTTTGTCGTATTCTCATGGGTACTGTAGGCCTACCTATTTATAAGCCTAAATTCATCAGTTACATCAATATTACTCGCGAACTTATTATTTTCACTATATTTTTTTCGGATTTCTTACCAATAATAATTGAAAATTCGGCCTTTTCCGCAGAATTAGGAAATCAACAAAACTAATTTCAAGAGAGGAAAATAAAAATCAAACCTTTATTTATAGTTCGTATAATTCAAAAACGTCGAGTAAGAAATCTTGAAGTGAAAGTTTTATGAACTATTTTTTCGCGTTGATGGCTGTGACTCGTTGCAATTTTTAAAGAATTAACAGCTTCTACTACCACTTGTTTTATATTACATTTATGCATATTTTTTTTGGCATGAAAATATTCGTATTCATCATTTACTCTGGTCCTCTCTTCATGATTCGGGGCTATGCTCTTTTATTCAATTTCAATATCAAAAGAATATTCGTAATTTTTTCGCTTCGCTTCTTATCTCATTCCATTTGAAGGGTACAGGGGAAGAAGGGGTGATGTCCAAACGAAACGAGCTGGACAATTGGATCGTTTGCACCTCTCAGAAGAAACCGTTTCTCCATCTCGTTTCGTTTGGACATCACCCCTTCTTTCCCTGTACCCTTCATTTGTAAATAAGTCGAGCCTACCAAGTACCAGTTTTCCGCTTCATTACATTGCTTGTAACTTTATCGAAGCGCGTTGTTGAAAAGGGAATTTTACTCGTAAAATTTGGACGCGAGAAAGCCCCAGTATACGTGTGGATAGTCATAATTCTCTTTTTCTCTTCGGTAACAATAATTTATTGTTTGGTCGACGCGTTTCACAAATTTGATAACGCGGAAAATTTATTATATCGGTGAATCGTACCGCGTAGAGTAGCCTAACTACAAACTCTCACGAGAACGTTTTTCAAAAATACAGTTAGAACGCTTGGACTGATCATTTTTTATTTGTACTTCTTTCTTTTTGTCACAGGTTTGACGGGCATACATCACGATAGTTTCCTGAACGAGTCTGACTATAGTTGTGGCGACTCGTCATGTATGTTCCTTTCGCAGAAAAGTAAATACAGTAATAGTTCTTCCAGCAACACAGACTGCTCGGATCAGCCATCTTCCTGTCAGTACTCGTTACTTGAGAGTGCGCCCAAGTGTTTTCAAATTCCGATCTCGCCACCGAAGAGTCTTCAGTCAAATTGCAATAGCGTCGCTTCCTGTATCGGGTAAATAACCTTGCATGCTAATAAGATGCGAAAGGTTTTTTATTTCGCCGTTATAATTCATCGTACGCTACGACCACATTTTACAGAATTGATGCAGCCAGTCCGCCCTGTAGGCCGCCGAAACCGGCCAAGTATCGTAACTACGTGGATTCAACGAATCACACGCCGACGAAGAAGAAAATCAACAAACCACCGATGCCGTTACCTTACGAGCAGAACGCGTGTTCGTGTAAATTACTCGCCACACCACCGCTGGAACAACCGCAACAGCCGCCCCCGCAATTCGACAATTACGATCTAGCTCGGCTCGCCGAATTGGCAATACAAGTACAAAACGTCCTTTCCATTTAACGTCCTTTGTAGTTTCTTTTGTTAAGGTCTTTTTTTTGTTTTGGTTGTTATAGAGGACAACCGAATTCGATTCAAAAGTTAGCCAATATTATGATACGCCGCGCAGTATCAAGGTACCTGCAAAAGATAATATCCCACCGTACGCCAATTACGATGTTCCTCCAGCCGCAGTCCCACTTCGGAATGGTTGCGTTTGCACATCACAAATAAAGTATGTATAAGTTTCGATGAAGTATCTCGATGAAATTTTTGGTGTTTCAAATTGAACACGAAAGTAATTTAAGTTATATACGCTAGTCTCAAAGTTAGGAAAAATCATGGACTAGGAGCTAATGAGAGAAATCTGGGCGCTGGGTAAGCTTCTCTAAACCTTTTGTTTGAAATTATTGGTGTTGATTTTCAGACTTTCCTTTTAATTTTCATTTAATCATAGGCGGTTCCTAGGTATATTCTTTTTCTGTATCTATGTCTCAACATGAACGTATTTCCTGCATCAATAATATACTATTTGGGTACTCCACCATCGTTTTAATTTTTTTTTTTTTTACAGAATAACCATGGAAAGAAAAGAAAGTAGAAACAGCGAGATCTGTTTTTGTCATCAGTTAGAGGGCGTATTTCGTTATCCTCCAACTTGGACGCAATTACCATTACACGCGCCGTGTAAAAATCCTTGGCCAAACGTAAGTTTATTCTGCATCAAGTGTGAAAAATACACATCATAAATTTAATTACGTTAATTAAACGTCGACATCGGTAATTATTTTTCTTTCTTGGGCAATTTCCAGCTCGGAATGCCAAAATCCGTGGAACCTTTGAGGATGCACTCCTGCAAAGAAGCTCCGGTCTATGCCAAAATCGACCTTTCCAAAAAAACGAAGAACCGCCTTGTCAAAGAGAGGCCGAACGAAGGGAGCGTCATCCCACAGAATACCAATGCTTCGAACAATTACATGAATATAAGATTTGAAGGCGAAGAAGAGAATTATAAACGGTTAAACCATCTTAACTATATGAACTTGGAGTTTACTAATTCACTTATGAACTACGTGAACGTGCGTGAGCTGTTCGATGGAGACAAACAAAAAGAGCGCATCGATGGTTTAAATATAGATCTGCCCGCCAAAATGAGCAACGGTCACCTTTGTCGTAAATGTGGGCACACCAACATAGTCAAAGACTGTACCACAACTGTTTCCAATCACGATAAACCTAAGCCGAAAAGAATCAGTCATTTGGCCTCGACGACAGCAGAACGTAATTTTGAAAATTACGTACCCATGTCGCCACTGAAGCTGAGTGCCGTCAAACTGTCACCCGAGAAGTCGGCTAGTAATCCAACTCTATGCGAATCAGCGATAGTCGAAAAGCAACGTAAGACATCATTAGGTCCTCTGGGCTCAAAATATTCCACTTTGGATTCGTTTTCCAAACACCATGCCGAAAGACGTCGAAGCAGTTCGACTAATTCGTCTAAAGTGATCAAAGAACGTGCGCGTGAAACGAAAAGCGACGATTCGGCCTCAGATTCGCGGCCAGTTGACTCGGACTCGGGATTAGAAAGTGATAAGCTAAGCAGTCAAGAAAATGATGATACGGTGGAAAATTTACGAAATCGTAAAGAAAACACGCTGGCGGGTGGCCTGCGCAGGTTGTCGAACGTCGCCTGCAAGTCAAGTAATAGAGATTCGTCCAGTTCGAACGATTCCGGATTCTCATCTGCCTCGCTCAAGTATCCCTGTCAAGATTTTACCGAATTTGAGATGCCGTTGACGACGGCTGGTTCTGCTAAGCGGCACAATTCTTTCAACCAGCACTGCCACAAGAACGGCGATCGGTATTCGCCATTACCGAGGCGGACAAAATCTTCGGATCCGCTCCGAGATCTCAGTTTTCAATTTCTTAAAGGACCGTCGCAACCTAAATCATCATCGGCTGAGGCTGAACTACCTTTGTACTTGACGAAGACGGACTTATATAAGGGTAGGTTAGAAAGTTCAAGATTCTTTTCCATTGAAAAATGATTTGCGCGTTCTTTGAAATTTTTTATTATGATTTTAATCGAAGGATGCTTCTTGAACTTCAACTGTTCACCCTACAAATTAAAATCCGAGGTACTATTTTTCATTTCAATATCAGCGCGCGTGATTGTTTAAATTTTTCGTAGGCGCCCATCATTTTGAACAGACTGAGAAGAGGTTCCATAATGTCGTTTTCTTTGCTCGAATTAAGAAACACTTTGGAAGCTTCCCTTTACGATTCACCGAAACTTTTAATTTCAGATAGGCCTAAGTAAGAGGATTTGCTACAAAGACTCAGTGATCAGCATTCATCTCTTGAAAACACATCTTAGTATCGTATTTTTTCTTCGTGGGATTCGTTTATTTATCTTTATATTTTTAATTATCTTTCATCAATTGGAAGTTGAGAAAAATCTGTTGCATCAGTGGCTTTTTTGTTACAGATTGTAGTAGTCCAGCGGAAACGACTGTATCTGTTCCGTACGTTGGCTGTAGAAGCACCAGCAGTGGCACTTCCGATATGAGCGATTATATCGAAACACTATCTATTTCGTCACACAGTTCGTCTGATGTTCAATCTACTGATGTGATTAAGTAAGTCTGAAACGATTATCAAGTGATCAGAAAGTTATTAATGAGTAATTCGGTAATTCTAGCCTATATAGATATAGTTTTATCGTAAAAATGGAAATCAGAGTTTCTCTTCAAGTTTCAAAGAAATACTTATTAAAAAATTGATTAAGAACTTTCGACTTTTTATTCTATCCAATATCCAGCATTAATTTGGAGTTCCATGGGTGCGAGAAATTGTTTTTTCTGTGCGTATGATTGTGAAAAGCTCACCAAAATGTACTTGAGAAAATATTGGGTGCTGTTTATATCATTTTAGCGAGGTCTAGATCAAAAGTAATTAATTCAGTTCTATATATACGGAAAATTTCTTTTATTCCTTTTTTTGCAGCGTTCTCATGCCTGTGTAACAAAAGTCAACTTTTACAACTGAAAATCGTAAGAGAATGATATCTTCTTTGAACAAAGTATGTTATAGAAAATTGAAATGATTCATCACCTATGATATCAGTTTTCCAAAGGAATGCCTTTCCTCGTCGAGTCATAGACTTAGCATGTTATGGTCAAATTCTAGTCAATCAATCTATTTTTCATTGATTTTTTGTATTTTATTCGCAGAATACATCAATCCGTGGTTACTACTTTAAAACCCAGGTCTGGTAACGAGTACCAAAAAGTTGATAGAGCTTCACTTCTAGAAGTCGATACAAAAATAGATTGAAAGTAATCTAGTCTTGTGAATAGTCACGATTATTGTTAATTTTGACGCCGAAATCGTCCGCGTAAAAATTGTAATATCTCAAATATTACATTCACCCGTATTTTAAATTTCCTATTTTACGGTACCTTAGGTATTAGTGCGATATTTTTTATTTATTTATTTACTTTCATACGATAATATATTTTTTCTTTTTTCTCGTTTTGTTATGACATTCTTTATTAACTTTTCATATTTTTAATTCATTTCTAATGGATCAACTTTTCAATTGATCGATCTTATCAACGAATATAGAGTACAATGTATGTACTTTTTTATTTTACTTACTCTGACATGATGTTGAAAACCCGGAGTTTTATTATAATGTACGCATATTATATATGAGATTTTTTTTTTTTTTTTTTTTTTTTCGTTCTTTTAAACTAGTCATTGTCGTCCATTTATATGCAATCAACGTACTCAATTTGCACATGTGTTTGTATTCATCGACATTTGAAATTTCGATCTAGAGTACGTATTTTTTTATAGAAGATATTTTCCAAAAAAATTACCGACTGATTTATACAACGTTGATTCATTTTCTGTGTCTATTTCTTGTTTATTGATTTTTTTCTCTAGTTAAATTATGAGTGTTGAAATCTATACCTATCCAATATTCTCAAAATATTGCATGCATACGTCTCGGCAAAATATACAGTTCTACTTTTCAATTTTATTTTCGTTTTATCACTTCTTTATTTCAAGATAATTTTCAGTTGGACATGAGTTAGTTGTTTCAATTTTTTCTTTTTTTAAATCTCGTTTTCCTTTTTCGTTTTCGTTTTTTTTTTTTTTTTTCAAAAAAAACGCGTCTTAGCACTGAACATTACGTTCAACATTTCAAAAACAATTTTGAATTGTAAGATCTATTTTACAATTTGGTATTACAGAATGTTAATAAAAGCTTCATCAAATTCGTATGTATTGACCAGTTTTTTTCTTCCTAATGAAGTAACTAGGATGAAACGTATTAGGTATGAGAGTTTCGATTCTAAGATATATTTACCTACTTCAAGATCAGAGATTTTATCTGTGTGATCATTGTCATTACTCATTCGAATCTTTTCAAATAGGTTTAATGTCTTTCCGTAATCCTAAAGTAACTCATAGAACATTTTCTCTTCTTGCTCAAATTATGTAGTTCGGCCTGTCTCTAAAAGTAGAGATTTCGTAGACGAATTAGTTTCACTCTAACAACTTGCTGCTCTTTCCAAGTTTTTATCAAAGATCATTACAGATTTATTGATCAATTTAATACAGTCGCGCAGTGTAATTATAATATCCACGAAAGTATAACATTGCAAACAAACTAGAAAACAAGCGCAAAAAAGGAGACTAAATATTTCATTTCAAAAATGCAGTACCTGTAATTTACCTGGAGATGAAGAATTTACGTTCAAATTTTCTAACAAATTACAAAATTATCGTGTCAATTCTTCATTTAGCCTTCTGCGAAGATAGCAACAGGAAAAAACCAAAGGACTGAAGAATATACGAAATATGGCAGTTAAATGTACACTTACGAAGTTCGCCGTTCACTTAGTCACCGCCGCCTCAATTAAAAGGCCGCGTGTAACTTGAAGATTGGCGGCAATGCTCCGCGACGGCCGACGTTCACATACACTCTTATGGAAAAAGCTTGAAAATGAGTTAATGGTTAATTTGGGAGCAGGTAGTTTTTGAATCTGAGATAAAAGTAAATAATTGAGTAGGTACAGTAAAGAGTCAAAGATCCTCGATTTTCTTGAAGCTTGGTCTCGTTAAGATTAGTCGAGTAGTAAACTAGTTTTATAATCGCTTGGAAAAGAGTCAGACAGCAGCACATATTACCCCCTCGTCCACTGTCCGTTTACTAAGTATTCGTGCGAATGCAACGGTGCCACATTCGTTTATACAGCCTTCTGGAAGAGGTGGCCGTGGCGCTCGACCTCGCAGCAAATTTCTTTCACTCGTTTATTCCAATTTCATTAATCACTTCTGCACGACGTTCTGTAAATATAATATATATATTATAAGGCACAATCCACCCATATTTCGGTAGTACCGGTAGCACGATGACGGTCATATTAACGATACCTACCTGATTACCAACGGAGCGATGTTGAATCAGAATTCGATTCACTTTCTCGTACTCTTTTCCCGATCTTGGACGTAAAACCGAAGATGAAAGACGATGAATATTTACTCTGAAAATTTAAAAGCTCTACTCACTAATAAATAGACTAACATGAATTTTGTCAAGATACGAAGTCATGAAATACAATTGAAAAACAAAACCGTTCCTCTTTTTCAGATATTAAACTCCTAACTTATACGGTGCTATCATTCAAAGAATGATTCTACAAGAGCAGGAGCGTTTGATTCGAGGCTCAGAGTATGAGAGAGTAAGCCAGTGTTGAAGCAGTACGATTTTCCAAATTATGGCCGGATGTATCGAAGGAGGAATGACTCAAACAGTGAGAAGCATATAATAACATAGACAAGTCAGTATTCAATGGACCCTGGAGCATTATTTGTCAAGAAATTGAAACACAAAAAACTGATTTTTCAGGGTACGTTCAAAAACACGTCACCTAAGTGCCACCGCGATAATCGATATCTCATTCAAGTAACCAAGATAGAAAATCAATCGGTTGCGCTTAGTTACACGTTTCTGAACGTGCCTTAGAAGGTTCGCCTCTTTAAAAGAGTAGGTATCTTCCTGTACAAAAGAGGAGGAGAAGAAGAAAGCCTATAGGGTTCAAGACTGTTGTCAACAATCTCTACACCTAGGGAGAAAACTTGGGTTGGAAATTTCAATATTCATATATCTTCGAAACCTACGAGAAGGTACAATATTTGAACATACTTGCTGGTCGAATTTTCGGATGAACTATGAGAGGATACAGACAACGATTCAATGTAGTCGCTGATGTCAGATGTCTCGCTGCTCGTGCTTTGCGAATCAATAAATGAAATCGAATGAATCTTGCCGACAGAACAATTTGGTATTTCTGAAAGTAAATGTAGATTCAGCGTTGATAGTGACTCGTAATTATTTATAAAAAATAGCATATAGTTCACTTCTTACGCCTAACCTGTCCTAATAGAAGCCGTCTGCTGATGACACGGTGCCGTAGAATTTCCTTCTATATCACACGGATCCAACGATTTCATGACCTTCACGCGACCTTTTCGTGGAAATCGGGCAGCACTAGTGTTAATCAAAGGTTGATACTTGCCATTTAATGATCCAAACGAAAAACCAGAATCGTTAGAGCTAGACGAGTCTTGATTCCCACCGGTAAAAACCAAGTAAGATATCATCGCCTTATCTGATTGTAACGTATTATTCCTAGATAATATTCTAAAATCTTCCATTCGATCAACTTCCTCTCGCCTCATCGAACTGGGTGCACTCTTGGCCGATCCCAAAGAATCGGATCTACGACGACGAAGAGTGAATCTTTCCTCTGATGCACAGTTGACTTTGCGCTTCCATCGAGCGCTTGTCGGGCAAATAGGATTCATATTGAGATAATTTTCTGGGTTGTTCATTTTTTCTGGGCACTCTAAGGAACTGTTTCTACGACAATGAGTTTCATTCAATTTGACTTCCTCGCGCGACCCAAAAATATTCTGAATTAAATCTCTAGCGTTTTCGTAGAATTTTAATGTACTTTCAAAGTACAGATTCGTATAGCTGTTATTCGAATCATTTTGATTGAAGTTAGGTTTAGGCTGTGAAGGTCGCGGAGGAGGAATCGAGATCTTCGGAGGAACGTTAAGTAAGTTATTTAATGGTTTTTTTGTCTTTTTGGAAAGATCAACTCGGGCGTATAAGGAAGCAGGATCGATTTTGGTCTCCGGTTTTTCACGATCGACCTGCAAAAAAGGCATAGTAGTCGTAATGGAGGGTTTCTCGAATAGAGAAAGTGATGATGAGGTACAATAGTACAATATTAATACGAGGGGGTGGGGGTTACAAAGATTTCCAACAGGAGCAACTTGACTTGCCAGTCCAGTACAATATTTCATAAAAAACACTTTGACCTAATTTAAGGACTATGAAAATATCGGCTAATATATACACGAGGGACTCGAAAAAATTTCCATCTTGGAACTCGCTTAGATGTATATGGGACTGGAAAAATTTCGCCCTCCCGAGTCAAATAAATGAGTGAGACTCAGAAAATTTCGCGGTTTGGATTCCCCACGTAATTAACGCAGTGCAGTTGAAAACAGGTTATTTTTTCTTCTTTGTTAGGAAATTTTAGACTTGACTCTCTATACTTTCGGAGAAACTTGAATCTAGAAAGTTCAAATGACCTGCCCATGCAACAAAGAGGTGTGAACCTAGGAATTTCGAATGCTGGAGACAAAAGATATAAACAAATATAGGTACCGTGTCAGTCTTGTAATTCTATCTCAACTTACTATTTGAAAAGTGGTAGACGTATCTAGGAAGGTATTTCCTCGTCTACAGTACGCTAACTGTAGCCAATTGTATGGCCAACACAGGCCTAAATGTTGACAAGGACGGCAAGTTTCTCCGTTATCGTTCTGGAATGTGTAGCATTTTTTGGGTGGAACGATGACCCTAAAATAAAGTTGATATAAATGATGAGATCGTAGCAGAAGATACTTATATTTTTTCAAATTGAAAAAAAATTAAATTCGTAAATACGTCGTTTTTGAAGTACCGGTACAGGAACAAATTGGATCCGCGATGACGGCAGTGGGCATTTTTGTGACATTTGATTCCATCGAAAATTCTTTCAGAGAATGTAGTTTGTTTGTCTTCGTGTAGACCACCTGAAAATAAAATACAGATACTCTCTATGAAAATCTAAAAAATAAGGAACGTTTTAGTAGAGAGTAAAACTCGATAATGACCTTTCTTTGAAAGCAAGTACAAAAAGTTTTCGGCACATCATAAAAATCTGTTTGAGATACTTCGAAAGGACATTTGCACTCTTGCTGGCTCGATTCCATCGACATCGTACTTTGAGGATCCTCGGACGATTTGAAGTTCGACAACTTTAAAGAGCCTTTGTAAGTTTTTTCATCATCTTGAGTCTTGGAACTGTATAAAATATGCATACGCACGCATGATTTCATTTAAAGAATGATCTGTGCAAGTAGTTCCAAAAAAGTGGTTATGGGACATTTCTAGTATGGCGAGATAATTGTTTGGTACATTTATTACAAACTCGCGTAAAGTATTGCTACAACTCCTTTGTATAGTTATAGATATCGACGACTGTTTTTATATCTAGACATTCTACTGTACTTGTATAATTATTATCAAGTACTTACCTTGTAAATATTTTAGTTTTGTTAAAAAGTTGACATTAGAGTGTTTATTGTCAACAGGGAATCTGTTTTATTGGGGGAGGGGAGGGTCATTTAAAAAGAATGGCAGGCTGACTGCTGGACTAGACGCTGACTGGAACAATAAAAGATTTGGAGAAATTTCACCTTCCAAATCATTTACAACAAGAATGAAGGGAAAGGGTAAATTCGGATTATTGAGATTTATCATAGGGAGTTGATATATTACATCTGATGGAGCTCTGTACAAGGCAGGAAATATGACCAATATATTGATTAAATACCTAAATGTCGATGCATTGTTTGAAGCGTAAACAAAAATCGAAAATCTATACAAGAAGCTCTCTTAAAATAGGTTTCCTGTTTGTCTCGATAGATTACGCAGTTAATGAAGGCAACCCCAAGCAGCTAACAGAGTTGGCTGCAAGTTTTTAGTGTTGTGATTGTGAATGAAGAAGAGAAAGCGCTGTGAAGTCGTCCCCATTTTTTTCTTCCATTGTGAATTAGTTTTGTAAACAATAATATAATCACTCGTTTACAGGGACTACGTATGCCAACCCGCAAAACAACAATCCACCAACCGTAAGGTACATACGCTAGCTTCTGCAGACAACTGGTTTTACTTCACCATACACAAAATTTCCAGAACCACTTTCTTATAACTGTTACTCATGCAGGTTAGTAATTTGACAAACACTTTAGCGCAGGCTCTTACATATCTAGATTAACATCGTGTCTCATCTCGTCCATGTCTGTATAAAGATCAATATCAGAAATAGTTTCGAACAAATTATAGGATTCATAATGTGCCTCTTGATTAGAAGTCGATTCATTAGTCAGCTTTTCATCGCTAAAATCAGACCATTGTTCCGGAAAATTCTGAAAAAAGAAACGATGTTATAAAATTGAAGATAAACTTGTCCGTGATGAGAGCAATTCTGTCAGCTCGCTGTTCATTATACCCTAGCTATTCACCTCGAGATGAGACAGTAAACACACACTGTGTGTACGCACGCCAGCCCCCATCAAAAAGGACACGCGTCAACTTCACTATAACGTAATAATTATCCTCGGATTTCTAAATAGCTTTCACGCGGAGTGAATAGCAAAAGGGATATGTGCACGCTTCACGTTTGAAACAAAAAAGTCAAGTACCCTCGTGTCAACTTACTTGACTTCGAACGTGATATAGATAACCTTCGGATTCCTTCTTCGCTGAATTGGTGTCAACATTGGAAATCGTGGAAACCCATTTATACCCGGTGAATGATCGACAATTTTCGTTTCGACCATTCGACGATGAATTGTGCACTTTCACTCCGGACGACTCGGATGAATAGTGAATATATTGTCGTGAAGATCTTTCGGTACCTGTCGGAAATATACTGTTACAAATAGCGCGCGGCAAAACCACTTCCATTTTCATTATCAGCAATTACCCGATATATCTCTCGTAGTATACGATTTCTTTGGAACTAATCGTCCTTGCGAAGCGTTTTGCACGTTAGATACGATATCTTCGCTTTCATCTGTTAAGAAGATATACAAGCCTTGCCCGTAGTCGCAAAGTGAGCCTCCTTCGAAACAGAATTTTCCATCGACAACGCCGTATCTTCTGCAAAAAAAAAAAATCGAATTTTCTGACACATGGAGGGATCAATCAATTTTTTTCGAGAAATGGCGATCTAATTGTCCATACCTCAGATGTTTCATTTCCCAATAGCCAATCAATTTCGGTGGCGCACTCGATGTAACGCATAAGCAACCATTTTGCACATGCAGCCTGGCTGGACCTGGAATCAATCTAGCTTTTGCCGGACTAGAACATACTTGAATTGAATATTGGGTACCTACAAACAAGATTAGAATAGGAGAATCTGGTTGAAAGAGAGTTTTTCTTTATTTTTTCATTTCAACATGGAACATAATATTTTCAACAAAAGGAAATCGATTGAATTGTTCGTAATACTTTGTGCTAGGTGTGTCACTTTTTCTTTTTGTTTGTACTGCCCCGCACCACCATAAAATTTTGTGTCTGAAAACGGACTGACTGAATAGTTTATCTTATATTGTACCTTCTGTTTATATTACCGTAATCTTCTTTTTAGGAAGAGCAGTACCCGTTGTAAGACCCAATTTGGATACTTAAAACTTCTTTCAGGAATGTTTGTAGGGTTCTTCTTGTCTGTGTTGATAAATATCATCCTTCGAGACTGACATAACCATTGTGATGAAAAAAGAAAGGCAAAGTGTACGAATGACGTAGAATAAACGACAAAACATATTTTTGGAGCCAAAATTAGAAACATGTCTTGATTGAGCTGAACAGGCCGTCCAAACGACAGAAATATTCGGGGATGTCGTGAGGCCATTTTCATGAAGACAATTCTTCGTAATCGTTTTAGGGGGGGGGGGGCATATGATTTTTTTTTTTTTTGTCTATTTTACCATTATTTTTCTCAACTGCTATAAGCAATGAAGAAATATACTCGCGAAGAGTAAAGAGACAAATACAAACACCGCAATAAAATCACACGACCGAGCACGGATTGATTCTGCTATAAGCAATTCAAGTTTTAGGGGGTTCTCTTCACTAGACCATCGCGACACTAGAACTTCTGACATTGATACAATTTATCCCGCGAAAGATTCTGTCTATTTGCGCTCGAGAAGGCTTTACAGTCTTCATCTTTTCTACTGTTGGAGAAGGATACCCAGTGTAAAACTGAAAACGTAGTGCGAACGATGAAACCCATTATTATCAAGTCAAAACTTGAAATTAAGGTTTACGACTCTTTCTATCAATGATTGAGAGTACCTAACTATTCTATTTCAGAGTCTTACTTTCGCCGAGGTGGGAATTCATTTTGATCCTCCACTGAATGAGTCGTTCTCGAGAATCGAATGCCAATGTAACGATTACATCTCGACAAATGATTGCCATCGTATTGGACTCTTTGTCTAAAAAGAAAGCTAGATCAAAAACAGAACAAGCAAGTATAAATCAGTATCAAAAATCTCAATTTCATTCAAGCCTATACATGTAATACAGTGAATCTTTACTTCTGAATATTTTTATTGATTGTCGGGTCCCCCGAACCTATATCTCCTCAAACCGTTACAAAATCTTAGGTTGACAAAACATAAATATTGTACTGTTTTTTTGGTTCAAAAACTTGGTACCTAATGAGGAAAAAATTCGAGATCCCAAGGAGAAAAAATGACAAGAAAAGCCTAAAATTAATTAACGTGGTGGCAGAATAGAATTTCATTGTAGTGGTAGCAAAGAGAAAAACTGAACGTGCAATGGTAATAACTGTCCATTCTTTTTCCGAATTTTTTTAGGCGTAAGTTAGTCAAGCGCTCACACGAAAACTCTTTTCCCGACACCTAGCAGGTAACTTATGTTTGAAACGTATTATGGAAATCTCCAGTGAATTAATGTTGTAAATAAAAATGAACGCGGAGTGTGAAACACGAATTTTCAGATTATCTTCATACGTATTGAATTTTCATGGTAGAGGTCTGTTGTGAGAACTTTCAATATCAAAAAAGTTGGAAGCTTTTTCTCTGAGAAATAATCCGAAAGCTGCAAAAACATTATCTTATAAGTAGGTTATAGTTTTGAAGTTCACTTCGATAGTATTCTATACAATAACGACTGCAACTCTTACTTACCGATATCATCAATAATGACTATTTTTTTTACCGGAACTATAAAACGAGTTTCTCTCACGTACGCGTAATTCTAAAATAATTTTTGGTACCTGTAACTTTACGAAAAAGAGCGCACCAAAATTTCTAAAAAAGCTTGTTGGGAAATGGCTTAGACTCTAAGTTAGAATTATTGGAATTCGCGGTTTTATATTTTTCCAAGACCTAAATTAGTGAAAAATATATTGTCTTGTCCTCGAAAATTCTTCTCTCGAAGTGCACATATCATTAATTGGAAAATTTCTCCCTTCAATAGGTAGGTACTAAAATAGCTTTTCGAGCAGTCGGATACTTCCTTACCTCTTTCCGTACCAATGAAGTGCTCCAACGAAAGCGATGCTTTTGTCGTTCCCTGTTTGTATCGATCTTTACTTTCTCGGTATAACTGCAAGTGAAGGCAATCTAAAAAGCAAAGAAAGATGTGGATAATTATCGACATCTCTCGCCTAGTTCATAAGTAATCGTTCCTGACCAAGTGTCATCAAGTGGATGAGAAAATTGAAAACATACTAGTTAACGATTATAGTAATTATAAAATAAAGAATCCGATATTTGCAAACTGCAGACCCCTTAGAATCAAAAAGTACATCCAACGTTTCGCGTTTTTATGCTGGAGTGAATTTAGTGCAAACTGCCATTCAACTGGTAACATCATTTTGCTCCACCCGGTATTGCCTGTTCAACACGGTGACGTCGTCGACATTCCGATTGTGGAGGTGAACTTCGGACCCCTCTGTAAAGCTATGATCACTTTCGATTAAGTGATTAGCAAACGGTTTCCGCTGTCAGTGTACGCTTTATCTCTCACTTCATCTTCTTGCGCCGAAACGTCCTAAAATTATTTCATGCCGATAAACTGCCAACGTCCAAGAGATGGCGCCAAAATATCCGAGCACGATTGGAATAACAACGACATCACCGTCTTGAACAGGTATATTTCTGAGAAGGGATCAATTGAATTAGTCTCTGAGAATATTCACATTTCGATCATTCGCTGATTCAGTCATGACCTCATTGGTGGTTACTTGTTCTTGTTAGTGTTAGGTTCAGTCGCTTTTCAGACCTTCAGAATGGTTCTTTAACCAAAAGCGCTCGAATAACGTATTGCGGTCTTTGTATTTGTCTCACTTACTCGTTTAAGTATTTTTCTAAATTATGGATAACGGTAAATTACAAAAACAGCGGGAGTTATCTCGAGCTAAACCAATAAGGGTGTCGACCGAATTTAAATTTATCAAATTCATGACCTTTTTATGAAGTTTTAATGACATTTTACGACTTTACAATACTTTTCTGGAGTGATGACATTACTTATGTTGTAACGTCAAAAAAAGTCATGAACAGTGAAATTAAAAAACTGATTGTGAGTGGTTTTTATTTTTAACAAGGAACTTGTTTTATGGGAGGGTAATTTGAAGAAAAATGACGGGTGCCTGGAGGCAAAACGTGGGACTTGGAAAAATTTCTACCTCCGGGCTATGTATGATACAGGGGGGGGGGGGACTTGGAAAAATCTCTTCCTCCGAGTAATATATGTAAAGATGCGCTACGCGCCCTTTCGTATTACGTCATTATAAGTTAGCTTTTCTCTTCATGAATGGTGAGGCGTTCTAACACGATCGACGGCTAACAATAAACTAGAGTGTGATCACTAACGATTAGTTGGTTTGGTGATTCTACATTTTCATGTCATATAATTTATTTAATTCATATTAGTTCGATATATGTGTTGCTTGCAGGCACATCTATTTTATCGTTCTCTTAATAAGACGTTTTGTTGTGATCTTAAATTTTGTAATATCGTCGTAACGAACATTTGTTTTCGATTTCGTTCTTATAAACGCAATCGTTACCAGTCCAGTTTTTCTTTCTTTCTTCAAGTCGGAAAAAAAATCGTACAACAAACTTACATACCCTATGATAGCAGGCTAGTTTAGTATATATACTAAGCCTAATTAGAATAAGCCTACTTATACTGTATATCAAGCCGAGTATATAACGAAGGCTAAAGTTCGAAATTTTTCAGGCTAGTTATTATAGGCCTAATATATAGCATACTAAATTTGTTTATTTAATCATTTATTTTTATTTATTTATTTAATTAATTAATTAAATAAAAAAACTCGCAGCAGTCATGACTAGCTGCTCGGAATTGCCTTCATCAACTTTGTTAATTGAGGCAAACAGGGAACCTGTTGTGATATTTACTAGTCGAGCTTGAACTTCTTTAGAGTAGGGTTATACTAGGCTCAAGCTTATTTTACCTTACTTTATATTACCTCTATTATACTAGGCTTTAAGCTGTTCTAGTTTTGGTTTAATTATAAAGACATAATAATACATATAGCAGGTTTATATTATACGGGTATTATACTGTAGTTAAAGAAGGGGGGCGAACGAGGGTCTCCGAGTGAGCCCCTGTAAAGGCATTAATTACTAAGAAGGACATGAATCATGATCTTTATTCATTTGACTATATTGAGGTTTTTCCACTAGGCCCAATTAATTGGCTAGCTCTATAATACTAGGACTTAAACTATGTAGTAGGATCTAGTAAAGAGGCATTAGCCTACTACAGGTCTATATTAGGCCTAGTATAGGCTGAAATCAGGGGAGGGGGAAACTCGCACTCACCCACAAGGTATGGGCCTGCCTCAAGCTATGCTAATTCGGAGGTCGAAGCCTACTTTATACTAGCTCTATAATACTAGGACTTAAACTATGTAGTAGGATCTAGTAAAGAGGCTTTAGCCTACTACAGGTCTATATTAAGCCTAGTATCGGCTGAAATAACTCGCAGATTTCTCACTCACCTACAAGGTATAGGCCTGCCTCAAGTTATGCAAATTCGGAGGTCGAAGCCTACTTTATACTAACTTTATTATACTAGGCTTAGTGTAGGATAACAATGGGGGGGGGGGGGTTTATATATAAAGTCACAGATTTTCAATCATCCACGGGGTATAGGCCTTGTATTTATAAGCTTGAACCTAGTATAAACCTACTACAATACAAAGTATAAGCCGGGAATATAAAGCTACTATAAAGTAGGCTTGGACCTCATATAAGCCTAGCATAATACATAGTATAAACTCAGTATAATATACTGCTCGAATCAGAGAGAAGTCTACTCCTATCATCTATAGCTCGGAGGTGAACATTTTTCTAAGTCCAACGTTTTTCCTCCCGGCGCCCGGCGTTTTTCGTCGAATTACCCTCCAATAAAACAGGTTCCCTGTTAATTGATATGTTTCATGTCTTTACTCTGCCATGACATCTAATTTAAAATTTTGCGAGTGGCCCCCCTTCACCCATATCTACCCCGTGAGTGACAAAGACGAACTAGTGTGCTACCTGATAAAAGACATGAAACATAATCTTCACTTTATTTGGCTACGACAGGACATTTTTTATTTTATTTATTTAATTATCAACGGGGCACCCGTTTTATGGGAGGGTAATTTGAAGAAAAAAAAAACGGACGCCGGGAGGCAAAACGTGGGACTTGGAAAAATTTCTTCCTCCGAGCAATTATAATTATGATAGGTGTTTCAAGCTAATTAGTATAGGCCTAGTATACTGTATATTAAGCCTTCTCAAAGGAGAGAATTCATAATTATTGGGATGTTTTATTCGAATAAAATGTGTATGACGTATGATAACCTAAATTCATGACTTTTTCATGACTCCTTGCCAATGAAGTGACTACAAGTAAATAAATGTATTGTCTTTCGTAAAAAAATACGGTGAACAATTTGAAAATAGCCCAAACCTATCTAAATGTCGCGTATGATGTCGATGCCGAACTGAACTTTATTAACGAAAACGTACAGTAATACAAATTAATTACATTTCTATGTTATGCATTAATAATGAAAATATATACGATTATCTCGTGTATTGAAGTGAATCCAGAATTTGTTGAAAGAGAAGAATATCGAAAAGATGTCGAGATTCAATACTAAATATAGTTAGAAAATCGAGGAACGAAGACTTATAATAATAATTATTATTCATAATTTAGAATCTTCTTTTATAAAAGGACTTTCAATTCGTAGAAGATTTCTTCTTATAGTTATAGTAATGTAATGAATAATGATCATTCATTAATAAGGTGACATTCGCATATTCCTCTAGCCGCGTTTTTAGACCAACATCATGAATATAGTTTTGCCACCACAATAATTTTACTAGATGAAGTCAATGAGAGAAAAAGCATGGCTACTGGTCGGTCTTGTAATAAAGAAGGTGTAATGTATTTTTCAGAGAAGTTATGCAAATTTTTTTCGTATAACCTCATACGCAACCGCCGACCCATTTACACTAAGTGTTCAAGTTATTTTCTACATTTTCCTCACTCGCTAGATGAAAATTACACGATCGTATGACTTGATACGTACATACATGTATTTTTGACCAAAGTCACCCTTTTTCTAGGAACAAAACAAAAGCAACAAAATATTATACCATTTTCAAACAGCGTACTTGAAGTAAAGTCGACGATTTGCATTTTCATTCTGCTCTTTCGCGTGCATTATTGCTTAATCGCCCACCTAAGGCTAAAACGTTTTCTCGTCGAACCGCGTATTATCGGCCTTTTGAAACGTTTTAATGGGTTAGCTTTTCGTACTCTCATCTTGTTTCTCGAGAGTCAATATTGATCTTATGTGATGGGGGTCTCCGTAAGAATCGTGGAAGTAATTTCAACACGGAGTAAAATTTCATCAGAAGTGATAGAAGTACAGCTCCGATTGATTAACCTGTTTATTGAAAGTGTATTAATAATAATATACAGACGTCTTGTACCGTTAAATGTTGTCCCTTTTTTTGGTAGGATTTCAAGCTATAGGATCAGTCAAAAGCTTGAATACTGGTACGGTTTAATAAGTTAATTTACGCTCGCGTTAATGTACAGAAACTTCATTGCTTTCAATTGATGTAGAATCGAGAGATTTACTTGGTCATACGCGTAGCATCTTCTAAAGATTTCTCTTCGTCTAATAATGAGTCTGAACCATGATTTTTTTTTCAAACTACTAGGTTGTAAAGAACCCTCTTCTATATAGACAAATGAGACAATCGACCAAATTATACTGAGGAAGGAAGGGTGACGACGCCCCACTCCCCAAGCCAATTACCGGGCAGAAAAAGAAGACAATTGATTAAACTAGCCAAAGGGGAGGGGGAGCGTCCAAACTTAACTACATAACTAAATCTAATTTTACGCTTATATTTACGCTAAATCCAGAATAAGAGACGGATTTCAGAAAGATATAAAACACGTCACTAGCCTTCCACATCATTATGTCGAACTTTATAAATTAGGTTTGATCCATATTCCATAACTTTCGTTATACGCCTGGATTTGCTTCATTTTCGACACAAAAAATATCGAACACATTGAAACAATTCTTTTCAATATTCGATCTTCGTTATTCGGGTTTAAAAAAAAAAAAAATCGATTTTCACATGTATTATGATTTCGAAATGTTACGGTATTCATCAATGTATGTTTGTCTCCTTTTATTTGACCGACAGTAGCGTAAAAAGTAATTGTTTCGGAGGATAGAATAAAGCACCGGATGTGATATTAGCGTATTCGTAATAATAGCGAACATTGTATCCAAAGGAGAATTGAATTGCAAAAAATAAACAATAGCGGGTGACTAATAGCGAAAACTCTCCTCGTACAATTTATTATAATAAGTAAATTGGTGGAAACTTGTAGCGACCACGATTATTTCGTTGCAGCTTATGTCAAGGGTCTGAAATTCACGATCGCGGGGCTGTTAATGGAACATGGAGAGAGTTGAAAAGTAGTACAATAAAAACCGAGGCTTAATACTCTTCAATAATCCCCTTTCCGGGTAACATCTTTCTCCATTTTTTGTTTTTTAACTCTCAACGCGACCACTCGAATAACGAGTGCATATTTCATTTCAAAATAACAAATTAATACTTAATGACATGACCTAGAGCTTTATCACGAGACGAAGAGTGGAATTAATATACGTTGAGAACTACTGACTAAATTTCTGATACCGGAGACGATGTGAACTATAATAGGGTGAGGACAATTTTCTTACAACCGCCTACAAGTCTTCTAGTTTTACTATCATAAAGAGGACGTAAGCATAATTGTACTCGGATTTGAGAATATCTCATTTCATCAATAAACTGAAGTAAAATGACGAATTATACTCCCCAAATTTTCACATGGTAAATTTTCAAAAATTTGAGTCACTCCTACAGGCATGTACTTGTGCGAAGGTGTTATTAAGACAAACTTTTTAAATTACAATTTTGTAAATTTGTCGCATTCTTCTTATATGTATTTCATATTCAAGGCATTCCATCGAAGTACGCGAAGTAAAATAGCCGCTGCAATTGTCGACGGGGCTAGGGAAAATTTCTTATCGTGGCCTGGACCCAACCTCTCCAGAATGTTTTGGGAAAGAGCCGTAGTCTTTTTGGGCACGACGCGTACCAGTTCTATGGTAAAGCCATCAGGACAACTTGATATATACAAACGAATGGTGGGAACACAAGCCTTTTGTGCAGCCAAGAGGTTCGGCAGGAAACAAATTTTTATAGCATATAACCAACCAGGCAGAATCAGAATATGATCAAAAGAGAAAGTTCACTCGTACCTGCTACTGGCGATAGTTTCCGTACCACGCACCATCGGGGTTTCCACTAAAACAAAAAAGATGAAAAAAAAAATCGAGTCAATTGATAATTGTCAACTCTATAAGTCTTATTCTGGTTTTCATGCGGATTCTCTCTTTTTCCTCTTCCATTGTTTGCTTAAATGTTGTTAGCTTTTCTATTAGAAACTCGAGATTCACATTTAACGACGACGAGTACCTTCGAGATGTAGAAAACAAATTTAAGGGTAACATATCCGTACTATCGAGATCACTGTGGCGGTGACAAAAAATATCTCATTTCACATATGCCGGAAAATAATTTACATAATTTCAATTAAATTTACTTCTAGCTAGAATTTACGTTCAAGAATACACAGCTTAGTTGTTGGCGCTGAGTTAAATAATCCCAGTAATAGAGCGAGGAATTGTACCTACTACCGCACGTATGTTTGTATTTATGTCGAGTTATACTGCGGTGAGTAGGGAAGAAAAAAAATAGGGGTGTGCACAAATATGTTAGAAATTACGAAGTTGAGTCAATTTATGCAGACGCAGTATGTTTCATTTAGTCTCGTGCAATGCCGACGGCGACCTGAGTATTTGTTGTAGGTAGACATCATGTGCAAATTCTATAGAAAAGAACGAAAAATGAAAACGAAGACTGGAATTTGAAAATTGTCTCGAACACTCTCTAGATCGTTCACAGCTTCCTGATTCATCTTTCAAACTATACTTACTTTGAAAAGCATATTTTTATATTTTAAAAACTTCTGGAACCGTTCACGTCGTCGGATTAGAAGAGTTTCAAATTAAACATCAACAACATATTCATCTACTCACTTTCCTTCGATCTCTGAACTTTAGGTGTCCCTCGATAATGACATTAAAATCCATGTTTGTTCATTACGAGCAAGGGGTACCGATATTACTTCATCTCACAACGTGGGAAAAAACTATACTCGGGGAAAAACGACGAAAAACACAAGCCGAACCGTAAACAGCGACGAAAACACGATAAGAACACGTCGGTCGGACGTGGAGCTTCGCCTCAATAAGAGAGAAATCTGACACGAGTACGATGAAGATCGCGCGCCAGACCACCGAACGTCGCGACGCGATACAACCTTTGCACGATACTTTTCTCGGTTAGCCGGGAATTTTTCTCGAATCTCAAACGCGCCAAGAGAATAATGATCGTGTAGCACTCTGAATTCGTAATCCGATTTGTTCTCGGTTGCCATCTACGTGAGTACGCGTGGTTCAGATATATACGAATTAGTAAATTCTCAGCTAGAGTTAATAATATACGTATACATACTCGTTCTATACTGCCATACAAAATAGAATGGACGTATCTGCATATTGACGATCAGCCAAAAAGGGTATTTTTCTTAGTGTTGAAGCCTTGAAGGATCTCTTTTCTGCAGATTGTGAGTATGCAGATACGTCCATTCTACTTTGTACGGCAGTATAGCTATCTAACAAACGCCAAGTCCCAGATATGCGACTCACAAAATATAATTGACGTAAAAAATTTCTATCGATCGAAACCCACATGTACCGTCCCAGGGGCGACTGTCGGTTTTGAGGCCGGCAAAAGAATGAATCACTTCACAAAGGGAGCAAAAATTTGAAATTCTTTAGTTTACTATCTAGTCAGTAACTTACGCTGTTTGACGAAACAAAATATTTCTTTCATCGCTTTTTCTTTAATATTTACAAGCTAGGACCTAAGTTTATTCAACAATATTTGAAAATTCACGAAGATACCGATATATTTTGCATCATATCCAAACACACTCACGCGAACTTCTTACGAGTATATTTACGATGAAAAGAAGATTATTATCCGATTCTTCCAACCAAGATTCGGAGAAAACGGGGTTAACCACTTTAATTTTCCAAGTTAAATCTAAAAGGTAGAAACATTTTTACGTTAAAATTGATTATTTACTTGGAGGCACTGACGTCCAATTATTTTATTACACACAATTAGCGCCGACGTCTCAGTATTGTTTCACCCCGATGAAGACGACGGTTTCGTCGAAACGTCGGTGCTAATTGTGTGTAATAAAATAATTGGACGTCAGTGCCTTCAAGTAAATCAATTTTAATTTATAAAAAGCGTCCTTGTAAATACGTTACCTATTTAATTTTTATATTTTTTACGAACATATTTCTTTTAAAAAGTTGCAACTCCGAAAAAAGTGACTGACGCTGACACGACGTCTTCTCTCATAGAATAGTTTCAACAGCAAATTCAGCTGTTTGTCATTGAGTTGATACGGGAACAAGAGTCCAATAGTTTGCAAAGGCGGCATTCCAGTCATAGATACTATGTCTGTACGATCCCTGGAAGATATTGTCCCGCAGTATGTTCACGAAATATAAGATATAGATTACTTCCGTTAAAATACAAGAGCAAATTTCCTTACAATTTACTTGTCCTTTGTCGTAAGGAAATGTCCAAATCGGTCATCCTACGGTCGTACAACAATCTAATTCAACTATTTTCTTCATGGTGTATCATATACGAATTTTCGTAACCCAATTTAATTCAAAATACCTAAGCAACACTCCTTATGTAAGATGAATAGAGCTAATTTAATAGGTTTCACAAAAGAGGACCGCTCGCCATTTCATCAACGAGCTCGTCCTGGGTAGGAAGCGACGGCTACTGACAAAATAATACCAGTATTACATCAGTACGAGTAGGTGGCTCGTTTCCGAATTGGCCAGCAAGTAAAATGAAAAGGAAAGGAGGGGGGAAAAAAGCTCAGGGCAACACACAAAAACGCTAAAGCAACGTGTTGTTCCCCATAATCTTATTACCGTGTACGAAATTGCTGAAATAAATAACATAACGAAACAGTTTATCCATTTCCGATGTGAGTATGTACTACACATAAGAAACACGTCTATCTAGATACCTATAGTTTTTCGTTCGCGGCATTCGGCAAGACGAAAATTTGAAATAGCCAAAGTACGAGAATCGGTACCTTAATACCATAACTTTGTATCGTACTAAGAAGTGAGTTTCATTGTGTGGCCTCATTTGTACAGGAGTACCTACATCGATAAGAACGAAGAAAATGGTTATACCGGTAGTGCTTTTCTACATTACGTTTCCCTCTACACAAAAAGAAGTTTTTCTAAAACAATTAAATAAAGGAACCTACGCATTCACAAGAAAAACTAACGCGCGAATTTCAATTATTAGTTTGATATGATTTTATAGTCTAGAACCATCCCACAAGAGGAATAGCCTATGCAGCCACCAGGGACAAAAAGAAGATACGATGAATTATTTTCAAAGAGCTGACAAATTCGGAGATTTGAGGTGCGTTAGTTACCGGTACTTAGTAATGTGCAGGAAACTCTCGTTAGATAATCAATCCATCATCATAAAATATGAAAGGAGGCATCTATCGACGGTGAGGGGGAATTCTTCAACATCGGTATACATGTACCATAGGTACTTAGGATGTTTCTGTGAGTCTTGAATTCTCTGAAAGTCTTGTTGTTCATATGATACACATCTTCGTGGTTGTAGGTTTTCCCAAATAATACATCCGATTGTGTAGGGCTCGAAACTCAATATTTTTTGCAACTTTTCCCATAAAGTAATAATAATTTATCATCTCGTGTAATAAGATAGTCAGTATGCGAGTTACATTTCTCTTTTTACAAAAGTAAGGTAGAACAAAATATATAGTGTCGAATTTTGTTTTTGAAAAAGACTGGTGCACAACGCTAGATTACAAAATCTTCAATTCGTGAGTCTACTACTAAGTATACACTTGCACTATGTATAAGATAGGTATGAGAATATTAAGACTAAGAATGAACTATAGGTACAGAATTCAGAAAATGACGTTAGGTACTGATTTATGAAGCTTTAAGTCGACATCGAAAAATCCGATCGAATTTTCCATATAACGGACTCAGTCTTTTGGGCACATTTTCATTATGGAAAAAGGTTTCATAAGGGAGTTTACAGAAATTATTTGTACATAATTATTCTGTAAACATGTCTCACAACTTGCGAGAACAATTTGTGCACCCACGCTACTGCAGAGGACATGTTTTCATAATAAGTTGATTTTCCGGGAGTGGGATCTTGGCGATGATTCAAACTTTGACTGAGAAATTAAATTGACATGAAGTTTTTAAATCCATAGTTATTATATGAAAAAGTCAAAGGAACTGAAAAAATTGGGAACCTACCATTTCTTGAAAAAAAAAACAATATTTTCGGTGGATACTGATTTGATACCATAACCATCACCATGTTGGTGTAAAGTCGAAGGCGGGGCAGTTTTAGGAGGTTTCAGGAAAGCCGTGGGAAAAATGTAACTATCAAACAACGAATTTAAGTTAATTAGAAAGATTAAGTACCTATATCGATGAAAATAAAAAACTAGTGAATTTCCTTCATTTTTTGTAGTTTGCATTCTTTTATTCGATGTTTGATGTTGAAAATTCTCTTAGGATACTAGATACCGGTACTCTGATTGGTCCTCTTTTGACTTCATCAACATGGTGACGATATTAATCTTATCACTTGCGCATACCTATCTTACATAGTTCCTTAGTAAAATTACGTCATATTCGTTGAACCTCGACATCTCTTTTTCATGTACATATCAGCCAATTACTCAAATTGCCTTTCAACAGGAACAGAAAAGAGGCGTTGAAAACTGGAACAATGAGTGCTGCAATTTAGTAAAAGCAGTGTTTTTGCATAAAATTGAAAATTCACTCGAACAAACTCAGGGAAATGATGAAATGATATGTTTTCCGAAAGTAGAAGCTCTTCCCGAGGCTCATATCTTTTTATGAGTTGCTCACTATCATAGTCTTGAAATAATAACAATCTGAAGTTGGGAACGTCCTTAACCCGTTGCAAACTGCGTGCTCTACCCGCAGAATATTTGACAAGAAAAGCAACTTCTTACACCTTCGATGGCGAAAAAAAGCGAATAATTAAGGAATCTTTTCTCAAAACTTTTGAATTATAATGTAAAACCTTTTCTTGCTGAGGACGTCCCCAACGCAATATTTATGAATTGCAAAGTGAATTAATTTTTGTGAGCAAATGTTTTCTTCCCACACGAAACCGCTCTGAATTAATTTAAATAGAATTTTTATTGATATAAAGCGGCACTGCCGTCCACAAATTAAAAACACAAAAAAAAAACAAAAACAAAAACAAAAAGGTGAACCTGACGTTTCGTAAGTAACTGCTTACATCATCAAAGGAATATCGGCAGTGCCGCTTTATACCAATAAAAATTTTGTTTAAAATACCGTCCAGTAAAGAAATTTTTTACGTAATTTAAATAGACTGTCTCTCAAAAGTCAATTCCCCATTTGATAAAATTAATTCCAAATTTCACTTTATTTCATTTTTTTATATATTTTATTTAAAATTCTTCGTCGCCTATCATTAAGTCTTCAAGGGTCGATGTTTCCAGGATAAGACTTGCTGTTTGAATTTATTGCTCTCGATTGACGCGGAATAATTTTACTATAATATTATTCAAGTATTCATCTGTCTACAGAAAGCGTGCTGAATATAGCGTCATATGATGCGAAAATACGGAGCGGAATGCTTACAGTTTCTCAATATCGGAAATAATTATGATCCGACAAAATATGGATGCATCACGACGATACGGACGATACAGGCTATTTATTCGAAAATAGCCTAAATTTTTGGGAGCAAATTGAGAAAGGTTGATGGATTCATATAACTGATGATATTGCGTACTAAGATAGGTACATATAAGCTTTTATTGATTTTGGCAATACCTCCAAGTTTCCCGAATTCTTTGTTTCGGTCACGATAATCTGCAGCGATAAATTATTCGTTTCATTCAATCAATTAAGTCCGTGTACTGCCATTAAATGGGTTTTCAACGCACTACATCTCACCCAGATAAGGAAGATTACATATTTGCGGCAATAAATTAGACTGTAATTGATAACGCGAATGAAAATACGTGGATCATGGAAGATAGAATAGCATAGCATTCAGTCCTATTTTCCGTCAGTTGAAAGAATTAGACGATTTGTACTTTCTCTCTCTCTCACTCTCATACTTTTTGCAGGTCATTGTACACTCTAGGATAATTCAGCCCTACAATAGTAACGCGAGGAAGCTACTCGGCAGTTTTTAGTTCCTTCTGCAAAAACATATTTTGTATAATATAGCAAATATGTACCATTCTCGCAGCGTAGCCTACGTAAAGTATTCATTTTTATATGCACCTCTACTTCCGTTACCTGCCCATATGTGCCAGAGGCGTACTTATAGTCGTATACACTATACTGCAGAAATATCTACCTTCTGTGCACTTCGATGAAGTAATAAAAATTTCAGCGCAACCACGCGCAACACACGAAAAGAGCTAGACGATAAAAAACACTACCAAAAAAGAGGAGTTGCATATTATATAGACGGAGATTTTTTTTTTTTTTTTTCTTCGAGAATCGCGAACACGAACGTCAAAGTTGAAACGTCGTAATGAATACTAGTAATTAGGAAGCGATTTCGGGATAAAGATGTCTGATGCACAGGATACAGCACATATTTTTCGTATTAAAAAACATTCGCCAGCAAATAAAAGCGCAAAAGAAACACACAAAATAAATATCAATGATTAACGTGTTTTTCGAAAGTTTTTCCATTGCCTGTATAAAACTTGGCCCGTATTTTTCGTCATCGCGACGTTGCCAACTTTAATATTCCGGCCTGGTACTAGAGATGCCCACAGACGGCCATAGGCATTTCCATCCTTCCATAATCAGTCCTACCTAATGACGACACGCCGAAAGAACCATCCTACAAAACCTCAGTATTGCACATCGAACGGGAATTAAGAAAACGTCATATTCCTATTCATTCACTACATAATCTATATAGTCACAGCTGATCAGATTCCCTCAACAATATTATTTCAAAGCATCAAGACATAGCCATCAGAGTGAAAAGTTGTGTTTGTGTTTGGACCGGCCTATAGTGGCGCAAACGTCGTTCCCAAAAACGGGATCAGGTTGTTTTTCCCATAACCATATAAGGGAATGAGGCTAGTGTTATTTTCATCAAGCTGTATCTTCGTTAATATGGAATTACAAGTATTGGTCGTAACTCGTAATAGCTTTTTCAATCTTTTTGAGTTTTGACCAATACTACAAGATACAATAATCAAAACCACGTAGAAACAGATTTTCTGAAATCATCCCGTTTTCGGTAAGTTCTGTAAGCGGCCACCACAGTAAAGATAGAGGGCGACTCTTTCGCCGTCCAAACGCGAATACTCTTTTATTATGAAAACCCATTTCTAACAGTAGGTACCAGTATAGGTACGTTACAGAGGAACGAAATAAGCGATTTCTAATAAATAAACACTTTGGCGACCCGAGCCATGCAGTGCAGCACGAGTTTATCGCTTATTTTCTTCTTGTGGGGCCAGGTACGCGTATACCGTAACAATCAATGTTTTTATTTTTCTTAAATTGGACAGTTTCCTTATGGGTACGAACCATGGTAAATAATGAATTGAGAACACTGAAACATAACACAGTTATATATTTTTGACTAGGAATTGACTAACTTAGATTCAAAAAGAAATGAAATGAAGGAAAAAGAAAAAGAAACGAAAATAAAAATTTTGGGAAATTCAAAGTTGAATAAGTAAATTTAATTAGGAAAGTCAAGAATAATTTTCAGAAGGTTTACAAAGACCGTACTTAACACAGAAAATTAACTGAGATAAAATTATGAACACTCCAACATAAATTTAAAATACTTAGGTACCTACCTATCATAAAACAAAATGAAAAAAGATGAACAAAAATACACAAGTTCCACGAAAATTCTAAGTCAAGATAATAATAGACCGGTTTTGACCTCCATTGCGAGATCATCATCAGGTACTGAAAAAGTCAATGACATGGTAGAAAACAAAGTTTGCGAGATTAGCGAGATATTGTTAGTTGGTTGAATAGTCGTAGTAAAAGCGAATGAACGAATTCAGAAATACCGCCGAGATGAGGTCATTGAGCATGTTACAGGCTGCTATAGCTACCGCCTCTATCGTTTCCCTCTCTTCGAGTCTATTTGACCGCTGTCCTTTCTTGAATAAGCTCACACTTGTCCTGTCATATACTATGACCGGTTGATCGACGGTGGTCCGCTATAAAGCAAGTTTCTTTTTGCTGTTGGGTTTGAGGGCGGCGAGGTGGTCGGATAGCTGCAGAAGCAATTTACGTAGAAGTAAGGGCATTGGGCACAAAAAAGACTGTAAACAACTGATTTGTCCATGGGGCGTGATCAGGTTAAAAGCCAGTGCTTGTCCAAATTTTTGAAGAATGGCCGCCAATTTGTCAGGAGTTTTGCCAAGATAGGGCAGACGAATCCATTTTCCTTTAAATTGACGAGAAAGGGGAGGAGTAGTTTCAGCGAGGAGAAGAGATAGTGATTCCCTCCGGGCAAGTAGATTGATGTTCACGTTGAAAGTCGAGTGTTAGTTTCGGCGATCTTCTTGATTACTTAAGTTTCCGCCGCTTGAGCCGAAGGTGATAGAGGAAGGGTGAGCATACAATGGAGGGCTGAGTTTATAGATGGCATTTTGTGAGCATATGGGTGAAGAGATAGCCCGTGTATTGATACATCAGTCAAAGAGTCTTTGCGATGAATATCAAAGGTGATGCGGAGGATGTTACCATCTCTCTCTCTCTCTCTCTCTCTCTCTCTCTCTCTCTCTCTCTCTCTCTCTCTCTCTCTCTCTCTCTCTCTCTCTCTCTCTCTCTCTCTCTCTCTCTCTCTCTCTCTCTCTCTCTCTCCCCGAGCTAGTTAATGCGTGAACCACCTATTGATAAGTTGATAACTGTTGTGAACGTTCAAAAAACTTGTAAGATCAGCCTGTGAGCCATATGCGCCAGAAACACAGGATGTCATCAATATACCTAGCCCAAAATCGGATGTTATGGGGGGCTTGTTCGGAGTCGAGAATGTCCATTTCCAGATGGTTCATAAGAACATCTGCCGCCAGTGTGGACAGAGGAGCTCCCATTGGAAGACCATCTGGAAATTTTTATACTTTTCCGCGGAAAACACAGATGTTGTTCTTCGGACAGATGGTGATTAATTTCCGAAATTCACAAATGAAATTCGGATGCCAATTCTTCTCTTGTAGGAGATCATCAGGTCAATATAGTTTTGGAGATTGGTATGTTTGTGAACAAGGAAGCTATGCTTAAATTTCTTGAGTACTGTCATGGTCAAAAATTAGCGTTGTTCTTACCTGAGAATAACAAATACCTACCTTCAAATTTCTAGCATACTTCCACTGTAATGAAACTTGTAAGTTTGGCCCATTTCAAGTGAAACCTTAATAGGTACCATAAATTACGGACAGGCAACCGCGAATTCGTTTCAAGTTTATGAATATCATCTAAGCCTTTTCTTGGGTTTACCCAGTCCAGCCAAGAGCTTAGTATAATGAAGGCTAAGGTTTGACATTTTCCAGGATACTTCTTATAGGCCTAGTATACTTTATATTAAGTGTAGTTAGTACGAGTATAAGCCTAAATATACCTTTCAGGCTAGTCATTATAGGCCTAGTGTAGTGTATTAGGCCCAATATAATGAAGGCTGAAGTTTGAAATTTTTTAGGCTAGTTATTATAGGCCTAGTACGGTATATTAGGCTTAGTATAATGAAGGCTAATTTTTGACATTTTCTAGGCTACGTATTACAGGCCTAGAAGTAAAGTATATTAGGCCCAGTATAATGAAGACTGAAATTTGAAATTCCTAGTATAACGAAGGCTCAAGCTATTTAGGAAAGAGAATACATAATAGAGACTCCCATTAAAACAGGTTCCATAATTAACAAGGTTAATGAAGGCAACCCCGAGCGGCTTACAAAGTGGGCTGCTAGTTTTATGTATAGACGGTTAATGAGTGACTCCAAGTCCAGCTATCAATATTCCAGTGTTTTTTCTTTGCAAGTTGCGGTACATTACAATTACATACACTTGACCAAATAAAGCCGAGCACTCGACCGCACAATTGAAAAATTATACTCAACCACCATCCTCTATCGCAACTACAGAAACACAGTCTCCCAAAAAAAATACCCACTCGAGAAATGTTTTGTGGATTTAATATTCTTCTTCAAACCATTTTTTTGACCTCGTACCTTTTCCTGGCTACTCTCACTCAACTCAACATTCGAGCGGATTCCATTCAAATTTTGAAACATTTATTTAAAAAAATGTGGAACACAATAAAATTTCCAATAAATTTAAATGCTAAGAAACGAGACTAAAAAGTGAGTACAAGGCGAGGGGACTTTGTTGTATTTCGAGTATGAAATTAAGAAAGTTCTGAACACGTGAATAACGAAAATGGACGAACGCTTGACTTGAATAACGATCGAGTAGAAAAAGAAATACTCGTAAGTACCTATATATATATATATATATATATATATATATATATATATATATATATATATATATATATATATATATATATATATATATATATAGAGTAACGGCGATTTAATGGTCGTGACGTCGAAGAACGTCCAATTGTGTTTGTGGAATGTACGTAGCACACATGTGTAAAATAAAAGCAGCGGATCTTCAAATAAAAAAACTATATTCTAGTATGACGGAACTAATTTTCTGTAAGTGGCAATGCACAGCAAATCCGAAAACAAACGAGAGGATACGATACAATTCGAGCTTACAAAGAAATGAAGAGTCGAGGTCTGGAACGAAACGTAATTCAGAATAAAAGCTCTCTAAGCTGTATCTCACGCAGAGCAAAATAACTTTCATCCATTTGTACGCGATTTCTCAGAAAATTCATTTCAAAAAGTTGACTGTGCGCGTAGGAAATACGAATGGCTCGCTTGCATCGTGAAAACGTATCCGATTAATTTTTGCAAATTTTTAAGTATCGATTAAGTATGCCTATCAAAGTTGTACGCAACGCGTTTGGAATATTTAGAACTTCTAATTTTTGTTTCCGTAATGTGGATATCAAGATGGGTATCATTAAATATATTTATTTTTGCGTGCAAGGTGTTTACATTCATATAGAAAAAAGAAAAAAAGGCTCTTCCCGCACAGAATAAATACGAAAAAATTTTTATTATGTTGATGACGTTTCGAGTAAACTAGTACTCTTCATATTTTCGGTATTGGTTTCAGTTTCGTTTATGATCTGAGGAAGAGTACTACTTTACTCGAAACGTCACCAACATAATAAAAATTTTTTCGTATTTATTCTGTGCGGGAAGAGCCGTTTTTTCTTTTTTCTATATGAAGATGGGTATCATTAATGGAAGAGAATATTGTTTGATCGAAAAGATTATAATGATGTACAGAAGTCTTTTACAAATCTTGCTTGAGGACCTAATGAGGTTCCCCTCCTCATACTACGAACATACTCTGTTCGCCAAAAAGTTGGAGTGCCGTCACAACATAAATTAGACTTTTTGGCACCTCGCGACACGAGAAAAGTCGCCCCGCGAGTACCGAAACGTCTTATTGAGGTTGTGAGGACTAGTGATGGGTCACCTCCGGAGGTACAACCGGTACTACCGGTTGTTTTCTACCTGCGGTAGTCAAACTACCGGTACTTTGATTGTCGGAGGAAAAACGGGTATTATTGAGGACAACTGAAAAAAAAAAACGGTAGTTCTGCATTTTTATTAAAATCTGGAGAATTGGTACCTACGTCACTACATATCAATATCAAGGATCTGCAAAACAAGGTCTTTTATTGAAGAGATGAGAATGTTTTTCTCTTAATTGTGTGATTCAAGCATTAGATAATACATCCAGCTCTGCCACTCTTATCTATGAAAAATCGTAGTCCAAGAAGTGAAGAACTCTGCACTGGACTGCAGATTCATCTTTGTAAGATTTAGTTTAATGCAAAAAAAAAAGAATATCCGTCCATCTTTTTTCAACTTCTGCAGTTTAATTGGTCACCTCCGGAGGTACAACCGGTACTATCGATAGTTTTTTAAATTCCGCGCCAAAATTGCAAAAATTTCAGATACAACCGGTACTATCGGTTGTTTTTGCTGGTAACCTCCAGTCTACCGGTAGTGAAGCTTGAAGGACCACCGGTCTACCGGTTGTTTCAAACTACCGGTTTTTACCCATCACTAGTGAGGACGTCACTTTTATTTTTCGGCAAACAGAGTATACCTCGATGGTTGGAACTTTTTGTAGTCCTCCCTCTGACATAGACAACTTGTAGACCGAAATTTCTCCAAACCTACCCCCTCCCTCCCACTGTACGTCAGTGTAGTATTGGTGCAGCTATTCTTTGTGTAGGTATCTATGATTGGTTAGTGGTTTATTAGTGGGTTTAAAATTATTCGCCGGAGTACTTATTAAATTTTTATTTGAAAATAAACAGAAATTTTTAAGTGAGATCCTCCTTATCAACAGTACGATAAATATAATTAATCTGAGAGCCGAATATTTCGAGGTAGAAAATTTAGTTTTAAGGAGAGGCGAAAAGTCGTGTAATGCTTTTTCTTTTTCTAATGATAAATACGAGTTATATAAAATATCAAAGTTTGAAAGACATTTTTTCATTGGATCAAAGGGATCACAACACTCCTGTATTCTTCTTCTTAGAGCAGCGCGGGGAGATAAAGTTGCGGTAATAAAAGTCATTTTTTAGAGCCAAACTGTATAAATGTGATGTTGTTGAGATTTTACTGGACGTCTTTTTCATTTCTTCTTGTCAACAACAGTAAAAATATATGGAAACCGCGTTTTTAATTGTTGCTATATGGCTGTATTGAAACGTAGGTAAGTCTATCTAAAAGCATGATATTTATCAAATACAGTTTCCATACCAATAATTCTTTTCCTCGTTTGGCCACTTTCCCCTCTACTATTCATAAACACACTTTCTAAGAACTAGGTATTATCTAAATATATTATAAATTCTAAATTTTAACGATCTCAAAAACATTACAGCTTTCGCTTCGAAAGGCATTGTCTGACTTCGTTCTTTAGCCAAAGTACAGTTTGTGTCTTCACCAAAAATACTTATGTACTTGAAAATGATTTGTTGGGTGCGACGTAGTAGGACGTCTTCGTACACAATATCAATACCTACCTGATGTTACTACTTACTTAGGTACATAATATTATTTTCATTTTTTGAACAAGAAAAGAAAAATGATATGTTTATACAGTTTTTTGTCCTTTTAAACATAAGATGTACAATTTTGTGAAGGCAAACTTCAACCCCACGCCCTCCAGAAAATACTACCCTACAGGTCGACAAGGAGGGGAAGGTACCTTTTCTCCGAGCTCGGGATTTTCAGGGTACCCGAATTCATGAAGAAGCCGTATTAATATTATAATCTTGAACTTTCAATACCATGGATTTAAAGAAGAAAAAAAGCAAATTTTTACCGGACTCGATTTGGCTCCTGGTGGCCCTGTTAATAGCCCACGAAAGTAATGCATGAAAATGGAAATAATTATTAGCAGATTTTTTCGGGGAACGTCTTGGAAATGATTCCGGAATTAGCTTACCGAGGTTCCATAACAATCCTACTACCTAGAGTTTTCTTCCCCCCATGAAGAAGTTGCAGTCTAAAAACCCGTTTTCCTTTCAATCATCCGATTTAAATAAGTACATATAAATGACTCGCCGAAGTGATAGTCTTACGAAGTCGCAATGAATTTTGTTTTTCAATAGGTAGTCGTCAAGAAGAAGAAGAAAAAAAACCTATAGATTATAAATCACGACCTATTGCATTAATTGTCACCATAGTTTATGTCGAATTTTAATTTATAATATACTTTTGCCGAAGAACGGATCATCACAGAAAAGAAGTCGAGCTCGAAAGTGATTATTTTTCACTTTTGATATAAAACACTCCTCGTAAGTTTTTGAGTCTGTTTTCAAATGTTCTCCAACTTCGTACTTGGTCAAAAGCAAGCAATTAAACGGATTCCAATCAATCATCTTATTCCATCGCGTCATTCGAAGTTCGTTCAAATCATGACAATCACTCCGGATGGAACGGTCTTCCCACACTTCGTGAACCAACCGACACATGTGCTCTACTTCCATACGGAAACAACTGGATGAAAAGCATTTAAAAATCTTGACTTCGTCAATCTGAAGCCTGATGAGGAGATGCCGATACTGCTTACCGTCCACTGTCGCTGCACTTAAATAACATTCATCGCGAGACATTGCCATTAAGCTGTCACTGCTGTGAAACTGTGCGAAAAAGTGCAGTACAAATTTGTCGATTCTCAATTTAAAATTAGAGGCCACATTTAGTCCGTCGGCGAGAAGATTTAACTCGATCTGTAGAAGCCGTACAATATCGTGTTTAAACTCATAATCAGCATGACGGAAAAAATTTTGCAACTTCAAAGTATTTATAATTTTCATTTCAGTTTCACTTTCTTGCAAGTAATTATAATATAACTGTTTGAGAGATCGAGCTTGCTGAACTTCGAGAGTATCGATACTGATTCGATTACCATTTTTATTAACGAAGACTTTGGAGGTCCCAGCTCGATCCATGATTCGCTCACTGGTTCTACGACTCAGTTTGCATCTACGTTTCATTTTGTAATAATCTACTCGGGCAAAGAGTTTACAAGTCAGATCTAAGATTTCGGAACGACGTATTCGACGTTCTAACTCGTCTTTATTTAGCAATTTATCGTTCTCGGCGCGATTCCATCTAACAATTTCATCAAACAGTTCTTTCAAATTGACTGATTTCGGCTGCGAGGTTATGGGCTTCGGATTAATTTGGACGTCGCTTTTCTCTTCTTCTTCATCCATCGCCAAATGCGGAAGCAAAACCTTGTCTCGCGAACTAGGCACAACAGAAGTTTGTACAGCTCGACAAACTTGAGTGTTTGTACTCTTCTCATTACTCAAGTAAATCTCTACCGATTTTGAAAGTTTTAGTTTTTGTGACTTACAATTCACTTGCGACGTCTGAGTGTTCGCGTGATGGTACTCTTTTTTAGTAATCGCGTGTCTGTAACCGCCAAGCCATTCTTTGCTTTGTTCCTGGTACTCAATCTCAACGACACGGCAAAAACCATTCTCACCGTGTACGTTGATTATATCAACGGTTGGTATGGAGCCGTAGATGAGCTCTCGATCCAAGATCAAAGGACCACCACTGGTTACAGACAAGTCGATGGTGCCAAGCGCTTCAACACCAAGTGTAGCTAATTTGAAGTTGTCGGTCAGCACGTGTTCGCATTTGGAAAGTTGTATCCGGGCACGGTCGATTGAAAGTAGATGAGCTAATTGCGCTTTGATGTCGTCGATAGTATCGCTCTTTTTGAACGCCTTCGTAAAAATTTCTTCATCATTGACGGAAAACTTCACAGTGACTGTGGCGTTATCATCATCATCGATGAAATTTTCCGATGTATTTTCAGCTTCACAAGACATTATCAAATACAATAGTAATGTAAAAAATGCACGTTTGTTAGCGTTCAAGCGTCGCTCCAAACTAACATTTCGTTTATTTGTGACTATGACTACCGGTACGTTTATCGACCGTCATAAGATAAGAGAGATACTACCATTCAATTACGAAATATTTTATTCGACTATTCAATTCTTGTCAAAAACAATGAATTACAAGTACCGTAGAGATAAAAATATAAATAATAACATCGTTCGCGTCAATAATACGGACGTCTAATAAGAAAATGTTTAAAAAAAAATTGTACAAAAGTATTTTTTCATTTCATTTTTCTTTTTCTGCAACATTAATACTGCAAAAATTGTCGCCCATTGCCAAACTGTTATTTTATTCTTAGAGAAAAAACAATTAGTTTGGTCTTCACAATAATGTTAGCGAAGAATAATTTATAGAATAAATAAAAAATAACTAATTGAAAACAAAAAGGTATGAGGATTACTGACGTTTAAATGTAATAATACGGGATACTCAGTATCTTATGGTCCTAAGTTCGATTCAATGAAGTTATTCTACATAAATTCGATAGTGATGTTGATCATTCTTTAGTAGTAATATCAAATGATTCTTTCGATACCCATAAGACAGAAATCGATAATCAAGAGAGTAGTTTACACAAGATTGCAGCACGGAATGGCGATGCATGAGTGCAACCACGCGATATTACATCTTGAGAACCTATTTCTGTCGTATGTATATTTTACTAAGCACTACAGTACCTTATTTGTATAACTCAAAAATACTGAATGCGAGTATAAAAGAAAATTTTTGTAAGGAAAAATCGGGACACAAAACTACTCACGTAACATACGTACAAATAAAAGACAATAATTATAGGAAAAGGGAGAGAAAATTTGAATACCCGAAAACTGTCCACTGGCGGGACGAACGTTACCAAATATTCATCAAACAATAAATTAGTTAGTTTAAAAGAATAGATAGAGAACAAATAATAATGTGAAAAGTATAACATAGAAGGAAATAAGCAATTTCCGAAGGAGTCAAGAACTAAAAAAGTACCAAAATTTAAAATGCTGAAAAAATGGTAGAAAAAAGTAGAAATTTTGACCTGGTACGAAATTAGGAAAGATCGATTAGTGTAAATGACGAAGAAAAATATCACGTCCGCCAGAATTATATTTGGTTTAACCCAAAGACAGTATTATCAGTTTGACAGGTCGAGTGTTTTTGATGTGTGGCTGAATTTCGATAAACGTTTACGAATTAATCGCTATCATCAATAATGGTCACGATCAATGTTCTAATACATAGGTAACCTAATCTCTTCGTCATCTCATCACTTCATTTATTGCACTTACATGGTCATACATTACTACTCCTCTTTTCTCTCAACATACATGGCATTGCTATTTCACAATTTAATTCTGAAAGACTGAATGCAGAAGTTCCAAAACGTTTCGATTTTGGCAAAGCAAAACCAATCATTTATATCCGTTTACAAAACACAACTGAAGAACGCATACGAGAAAAGACTCGAGTCCAGATTCTACATTTTAGTAATATCGGATACAAATTATTGTATTTCCTCTGAATGAAGATGACTAATTTCCTCGCTCTCTCGCACTTATTCGAACTTCGGTGTTCACATAACGTCTACAAAAAATTCGCACGGGTTACCCATAGCTATTTTGAAAGATTGTTGACTGGCGGATAAGTCTTGCGAATAAGCCGGATTTGAAGATGTTTCCGAACCACTGGAACCCATCATGATACGTTTACCATTTGGCTCGTGCTTAAGAGCATTCACTGACGATATTGCTCCGCCACCTCCGCTGCTGGCACCACTTGCCGCTGATTTCATTAATGGCACATTATGGCCCACAACATCTGATCCAGATCGACTTCCGCCTGAATATAGCCGACAGTTTTAATTAAAATCAATAGTAAAATATACATTGGCAATATTGTTCATGATCATACGCAATCTTACCTGAACCACTACCATCCTTGGTCAACGAATAACAAGTCGTTTCATTGGTGTAATTAAATGGCATCGGAGAAGAATGTGGTAAGTAGGTTCCAGAATACGGCATATCCCAATTGGAACCTGGATGCGGAAGACTATCGCGCTCTGGCTCATCTAATTTCAAAGAAGACATACCTGAAAGAAAAATCAATTCGCAATTTAACAGAATTCAAATCTTAGTTGTCGCAAAAAAATTGTAATGAGACGAACCAAGCGTTAGCATGTCTCCAAAAATGTAGTAACATTGCTCAGAAAAGCTAACTTTATTCACACAATGTCTAATATAACCAGCTTTCAACAATTGCGAAGCATAGCGTCGAACTTCTCGTCGTTCGTTGAAACCTTGTACATGTGTTTCTAACCAGTCAACGACATCCGCCCCTAAAACATAATACAAGAATACTATAAATGTCACATCATAAAGATGTTCAGCAATAATTACAACAGATTATTGAAAAATCTGCTGATTATAGACAGCCAGATACAGGCGTCAGAAAAGGAGCCGCTCTAAGGAAAAAATGAAACAATAATAATGACAGAAATGAAAATGACAAGAAACAAATAAACGAACAAATTATAATGTACTTCAAAATAGTTCTTGTACATTCGAAAGAAATAGTCGTTTATGACAATACTTTTTCTGTTCATAGATTCTTATTAGTCTAGCAAATTATATGACAGAGAATATTATAGTAACCCGAAATTTGATCCCATAAGAATAGGAAAATTTTTCACACAAATAGAAATAATTTTTATTGTCAAGAAAAATGAATGAACTTTCATCGGCTACGCTCACGTTTCAAAGAGCTCAAAGATCCAAGAGGGGCGGGGGGACTTTCAGAACAAGACAGATTTTATTTGAAGAAATGAAACAAAAAGAAAGAATGTTGGACTATAATTAGGAAACATACTAACAGGTTTTACCCATGATAAATCGCATTCATTCATTGTTTATGCTACGACAAGCTTTTGGCGCTAATCTTCATTAGTAATAAGACTTTGAGGGAAGGAACGACAATTATAAAAATAATAGTTCAAGAAAAGGAAAGAGTTTCGAAAAATATAAAATTGAAATACAAAAAAATATACGTTTCTCGAGGTAAGTTGTAACAAGGAATAAATCACCAGCAATTTAGAGCAAATATATAACACTTTCTCACATCAAAAAAGTAATCAAATTTTGGAGAAAAAATTAACACTACGAATCATACCAATGAAAGCGTTTGGTATCGTTATCTTCAACCATAATCTGTCTCGAATTTCAAGACCCGAATTGGGTTTCGCCATGGCACGAACTATTATCAACATATCCGTATTTACGGTTAAAATTACATTATCTACATTATCGGCAGCGACTGAAAATAAAAATTGAATTTACGTGATCAATAATAGGGAATACATCTCAAAGATAAATTTTCCATGTTCATTTACTTTCAGTTTCAACCATGCTAGAAATAAGTGAAGAACTAGTTGATGTTAAAGTTGATACCGAAGGAGGTCTCAGGGGATATGTTTCTCCTGCAATAGAGACATAATAATCAAAAAGGTAGAGCGTAATTTACTTCCACGCATACTCATTCAAAATATATAGTCACCTCTCATTGCAGCTGTATGTGCAACCCAAGCGCCTGGATCAATTGGTCTAACTGGTTCAGTTCTTGGAATCGTGAAATATCCTTTTGGATTTGGATCCCAACATTTTGCTACAACTAATTTAATGGCACTGAAACATAAATATGAAACGATGAGATGGATTCAAGTACGAAAATTAGGTTGTAATTACACTCGTTACTCACCCAGGTTTCTGAACAACTTCGCGTAAAACACGAACAGCTTCGTCGTTCGACATATTTTCGAAATTGATATCGTTCACTTGTAATATCATGTCGCCAGGTTCAATACGACCATCTAAAGCCACAGCTCCCCTATGGAATATTGGACTAATTAGGTACGCAATCATGGATATCAGCTTCGTAAGTATCGATGAGTTTTACCCTTTCATTATAGATCCAACGTATATTCCTCCGTCACCGCCATTATTGCTCTGTCCGACAATCGAGATTCCAAGAAAGTTGACAGTGTCCATATTCAACGTAACCGTGATTATATTCAAAGACATACTCGAATCAGTTATCGATGAAAAAGAAGAGGTTCTAGACATGGCAGTAGTCTGTCTCTGCCTTCTACGGCGTGGTGCTCTTCTCCTTCCATGACCATCTGAAGACCAAAATTGAGATTTTTCATATAGTATCATGAAACAACTTTTCACAAATCGTACGACGTATCTAATTACCAAGCAACAAATTGGTCGCTCTTCCCGTAGTTGTTGTAATTCGACTAGAAGCATCGTCATCCGATTCTAAAAAACTTGTCGTTTCCAGTTCAGAGCTCATGACTGATGAAGTATCGTAATTCATTCCCATATTACGATGTTTGGAATGCCCGTTCACGCCTAATCCTAGAACACAAAACCAACAAATGCGTAAAATAAAATGAAGTTCACATTACGTAATACCAAAGGAAATCTTACAGTACCATTATACTTGTGATACTTTTCATATCGGTCAATAGGAGGTCTGGAACGATCTCTTAGGTAATGATGGCCAGCTACAAAAAACAAACTCCATTAGAAATGTTTCAACGGGTATTGTAATTTAATTTAAAGATAAATCTTGGCATTACCTGGTTTGGAACTTGCTAAGGATTCTGTTTCGGTGCACGTGAAGTCGTCAACATTCGAGCGTGGAGGACTAAAACGGATAGAGAGCTCGTAAAAAATTGTAAGAAGTAATCTAAAAATGAATGATTAATTATTCGAGATGTCATCTTACCCATGCTCTGCCATTCGTTGAGCAATATTATCAGTACATTGAGAGGCAGCTCCGTCGGATACATTACTACCTTCAGCTGACACCAACTAGAAAAAAAGCATACACGTCAAAAGTTCAGACAGTCTCATCACAATGAAAGTCGGTTAACAGTAACTCACCCATGATACAACACGTCCATTGAAGCAAGGTAAGTGCGCATTATCTTCGATTATTTCTTCCTTCACGACACTGGAATGTAAAGCAGTCAAGAGAGTTAGGAAAGAAATACTACGCATTTCACCGACGAGAACGTGGTTCCTTTAAATCGGTGAAGTACTTACCCAAAATCATCATCCATCGATTTGAAGAAAAATTTGTAATTAGGTCGGTTGAAGACATTCTTGAAGTCCGCAAGAGTAACTTTGTCTGGAGAAATTGGTAATTTAACTAAGTATGGAGTTTCTTCTTCATCTACGTGATAAATTATCTTCGTTTCTTTCTCTTCCATTCTCGTCAATAATAAGTAATCAGGTGCATTTTCTAACTAGAACATGAAAACGAAAGAGCACATTCTTTCTCTGATCAAACACTATTTGGAGTAACGTGACAATGGAAGCGCCATCGTCCAACTAGATGATTTTAACACTAAAAACATATTCAAATAATTATAATCGATTTTACGTCTGCTAAAAAGTAAAATTATCGGGATTCTATCCTCCTCACAGGATAATTTATCATGTTTTTTAGCCAATCACACACACATACACACAAAACTGGGCAAACACGGATCACAGTGTGCAGAATCACAGAATTATTATTATAATAATAATGAGCACAGGACAGGAATAGTACACTTTGGAGTTTGGAGTACAGAGTGTTTCTCTTCGTCTTCGCTTCTTCAAAGTTCAAAGCGATATCATGCTGCTCCAGCTTTCAGCTTCAGCTCGCAACCTTGGAAAAACAATACAAAATTTGAAAATAATTCAACTCTCAGATTTTGGCTTTTGCGAGAATAAAGCTGGCTTTCGACTTCCAGCCTCGTGGGCCAGCCTCGTTAGGCGGCTAGCTGGCAGAGCTGCTGTAATGTTGTATACTGTATAGAATCTCTGATTCTCTCTTCGACCCTTCATTCCGTCTAGTTCGTGTACGTGATGAGAGAGCCGGATAGCCGGTTTCTTCCTTCTCTTTCTTCGTAGATTCTTCATTTTAGTCTTCCAATTTTACTTCGGAAAACTAAAATTGTTTTTCAAGTTATAAATTGTAGAACATTTTTTTAAACGATTATTCAATCGTATCGCTTGTATCCATTATTAACACGTTCGTTAACGTTATCTCGTAAATTCATCATGGAAGATCAGTGGGGGAAAGATCTTCACGAAAAAGAAATTAAATTGAATCCCGATTGCGAACTCAGATTTGAAGTTGAAAGCGCGAGTGAAACTGTTTATTTAGAAGTGAGTCATAGTAATCTTAGTTGCATTTTCTACCAATATACTCTAAAGTCTTTACACATTTTTCGTTCTCATGCGTTTGGTAGCTCAAATCCGGTATAGCCGAAATCTTTGGAACCGAACTTGTTAAAGGCAAAACGTATACGTTCTCTCCTGGTGCAAAGATCGCTGTATTCACTTGGCAAGGATGTGATGTCGTCATCCGTACGAAGAAAGATACTAGCTACATAGCGAAGGAAACACCAATGGTTTTTGAAATTTTCTCTCAATATAGTCCGAGTCGAACGATGTTTTGAATGTTATTTTACATGATTGTATTAATTGTAGATGTTCTATCTCAATTGTCATTGCTGTTTGGAACAACTGAGGCAAAATGCCGAACAGAATGATGAGCTCGGACCGATAACGATGATCGTTGGACCGACAGATGTTGGTAAATCGACGTTATCGAAAATTCTTTTGAATTATTCGGTGCGAATGGGTGGCTTATCGAGAAGACCTATATTTGTGGATTTAGATGTGGGCCAGGGACATATATCAATACCGGGCACCATTGGTAAAATTCTTAATGATTACATTTTGAGTATTACTTATGTTATAGGTATTAATTACTGAATTTTATTTTAGGCGCTATGATTGTTGAACGCCCTGCTCCGGTGTGTGATGGTTTTCCCCAAATTGCGCCATTGGTCTATCATTACGGCCATACTAGTGTTCAACAGAATCCCAAATTGTACGATACCATCGTTAGTCGGATGGCTGACTTAGTTCATGCGCGTTTGGAATCGAACAAAAAAGGTATGGCAGGATTAGCAAACTCTTTTCAATTTGAGAACTTCTTTCATTCTCAACTCTTTATGTTGACAGTCAAGTCATCCGGTGTAATAATAAATACTCTGGGCTGGGTAAAGGGAAAAGGTTACCAGCATCTGATGCATGTGGTGCATGAATTCAAAGTCAGATACATTTTAGTATTAGATCAAGAAAGGTTGTACAACGAATTTGTCCGCGATATGCCGTCTTTCGTTAAAGTTTCGCTATTACCGAAAAGTGGTGGTGTAAGTAAATTAAATAAAGGTGTGTACATTTTCTATGTTAGTTATTAACAAAAATGGTTATCACTTCGCAGGTTGTGGAGCGAAATTCCTATACCAGAACGGAGGCACGTAATACACGTGTACGTGAATACTTTTACGGTACTTCGTCAAGTCCGTTGCATCCTCATTCGTTTGAAGTTAGGTTTTCGGATATGAAAATTTTTCGTATCGGAGTTCCTTCGGTACCGGATTCATGTATGCCGCTAGGGATGAAGACGGATAGTAATCTACTGAAGTTGATTCCCGTACAACCAAGTGAGCTGTCTTTCGTTGTTTTTTTTTATTTTTTCTATCGAACATTCTTATTACATCTACCTATCTAACAAATCGAGATAAATTTTTAGCTCCGAATATCGTACATCATATTTTGTCCGTTAGTCACTCGTCGTCTTGTGATGAAAAAGTTATCGAGACGAATGTAGCTGGTTTCGTATGCGTGTAAGTGTCGTCTCTATCAAATACCTATCTACTGCTGCAATTTTCCAAAAACTTAAATTTTGGTTCTCCAAATTTTCAGGACGAATGTTGATATGGAGAGGCAAACTTTATCTGTGTTATCTCCGCAGCCAAAACCACTTCCAGATACGTGCTTTATTTTATCGGACATTCAATTCGTAGATACTCGTTGATCCCAAAAATATTAAATCGTGAAACATTGTTACTTGACCATGAAACTTGGATTTTCAAATTTTCACTCGCCTGCTCGACTCATATAGAGTGCTAGCAAGTGTGGGCAAATGAAATCGCGAACATTCACCCGAGCAAATTGTAAAATGTGACGAATGACAATTTCATACATTTATGGATAACGAATTATGTTGTTTTGAAAGGAATTCAAGGATCTAGCTGTACTTTTATATTCTTCATTCACTTATGCAAACTAATTTGTCAAATAAATCAATGCAACGTAATGGTTAGTTGAGTAGCTTAATGCATCATTTCAGGTACAACGACTTACAGCTAGAAAAGTCGTATTATCATAAAATGACACTAAAGTCGTGAGCTTGTTATTGATTGTTGTCTATTCAATCCTAATTAAACTCTAATACAACCAGAATTTCCGATTTATAGTTCGTGAAATTCAGATCGCGGAGAAAAAACCTAACGAGAATCAAGCTACATATTATTGTGGAAGAATTGATTAGAATCTTGGCAATTATTGTTACTTACATAAAATTTAGAGAATAAAACGACGAGGTGCCGAGATTTTTGCAAGGAACGTGGAGAGAGAAAAAAGAAACAATTCTGCGAACAATACAACTTATTTTGTTTATCTGGTTAGAAATATTTCTCCAGTTTTATCGAATCGAGTAATTTGAATTAGTTAAAATAATGAACTGGAGGACTACGTGAAGTATAAACAGATATTATGATTTAACTAATGAAAGACTCGTATACGTTAATAGGAACGTGAATGAAGTGAGTTAATATTTATATAACAACAAGCTTCGATAACTTCGCGACTCACCGCTCAATTGATAAATCAATGAAATTTGGATCGACAGTTTCTCCACTCTTAGTATAGCCTTCAGTTTCTTGCGCACCGAAGTCGACTAGATCCTCAGTATCAACGATTTCGGAATGTTGATTTTCATCTACAAGTATGTTTGTATCTTGGGTCGTTTTCTCTTTCCGTGATTTTCTTGTCCGGCGTTCTATCTTTGTAGCCAATGTGACACCCGCATCCATTGCAAAGTCATCGACGTCCATACCTGGACTCCCTTCTTGGGCATTTGGAGGTACTTGGGCGTATGGAGGGTTCCTGGGTGGTTCATTATAACCTGGAGCATTATTTCCGTCTTGTTTCGGGTATCCGGTAGATAGTGACCAAGGTTTCTTGCTGTATGGTGACCAAGATTTCTTGCTGTAGCTACCATACTGAGACCACGCTTTTTTGCTGTAACTGTAACCAAAATTAGGCGACCAGGAGTTTTGAGCGTTTGCGGCTGTCCAAGGTTTTTGGCTGTAATCCGCGTTTGGTGCCCATTGTTTTTTCGTCCAAGGTGACCAGGGTTTTTTACTATAACCCGGGTACGGTGACCATGATGACCATGGTTTCTTACTGTAGCCAGCATTCCAAGGTCGTTTGGTATAGCCAGCTACACCGTACGAGTTCTGACCCTGACCCCAATTCTGGTTCCTGACTTCATTTTGTTCCGGAGGAACTTCGTTTCCTTTTTCTCGTGCCTCACGTAATAAATTTTGAAAACGTTCTGCGATTTTGTCTAACGCAATTCCCACGTCACCATGATTTGTTCCGTATACATCCAACATACGTCCCAATCTGCGACCGTGTAAGGTCCGTGCTGAAAAAAATCTTTGTCAGTAAAATTACGATGAAAGAAAATTCATTGTACTCGTGGATATTACGATTCTTTTTACTGAAAAAATTCTCCAGGGGATGGCTTATCTAATTTTAAAATAAAGATAGCAACAAGTGACCATACCACTAGCTTCAAAATGACCAGCCGTTTTATTTGGGACTTGTAAAGATTGAGCTGGAGCCTGATTGTGTTCATTGAGTTCATACGGCGGTTTTTGATTCTCAAAATTTTCTTGCTGGTCCGCAGTGTTCGAATATTGATTTGAATTTGGCTGGTATTGATTAGGATGCCATTGGTCCGCAACTGGTTGATATTGGTTGACAGGAAGACAAAAACTTGTTCGTTTAATCGAAAAATATACCACTGAAAGAATGAACAGAATGAAAAAATAAAATTTAATTCTTATAAATACTCGTGCTTGTCACAAAAGTTAGGTAATAAAAGAAAATTTCAGAACGAGCAAATTATTTAAGAACTCGATCCGTATAATTTTACTAATAAATAAACTCGATTTTTTTTTTTTTTTTTTGAAAAATGTACCTTTATTTCCCACGCCACTGAGCGAGGCTCGTTACGACGGGGTTTCGCAGTTTTACATCTTATATTATATAGGCTTAAATTAGTACAATGAGAAAAAAAAAAATTATTCCATGTATGATAATTTCAGTTCCTATCCGTTTTCGTTTTATTTTTGTTGCTGTTATAAGTGCGTTCCCTTTCCGTTATTAAGTAGGACTAAGTTACGTATCGTCTGTTTGTATTTTTTTAGATTAGCTTCTATTATTTTTTTCTTTTTCTTCTCCAGTTAGCTTGTTGTAGTTCTATACACCCTGGTATAGGCAGTTAGTTTTTCTAGCGTTTGTATTTACTTTTGGCAGAGTGAGTGTTAGTTTGTTATGTCTTTTTTTCAACTTTTCATAAGAGCTCAGGACGTAGGTCTATTCTCAATTCAGTCAAACCCAATTTTGTCTTTTATGAAGAAATAAATTCAGAATGATCGTGGACCGTCCAAGATTGGCGGTATAGCGAATAGCGTAAATTTTGTAGTTTTATGCACCCAAATTGTATGAGTTTCTTTTTTTTTTTTGTCTCTCTATTCAAAAGAATTATGAATATACTACTTATTTGATTTGAAGAAGTAAAATTCAAATTTTTATGACAAAAGCGCGTCAAGTTTTAAAGGGGTTACTTATGAATATAATTTCAATGTACCTACCTGTGAAGAAATAAAGTCTGACGAAGCAAAATGATTTGCTGTGAGACATATTTTAATTAAAATCAACCGCTCATGCTTTAATAGTGTAAAGAAAGTTGAAGTTTACAAAGAAGTTGAAAGAATCATGTACAATGTGAGATAGTAGTAACGCCTTATCTATCGATACTCATCTTAGATTTTGATGCTAGAATGAAAAATAATGCAATAATTATTCTAAAATTATCAAACATACAAACAGTTCATCATGTTATCTGATATTCTGTTATACCTATCGAAAATGAATTAACGTCACGTCGGTTGATTTCCAAAATTTTCAAAAAACCAAGTAGGTTCCACTATACCTACAACGATTTTTCTGGAGGGGGAGGGGGAGAAAAGAGAAAGTAACAAATTAATCATGTTTTTTCTTTTCTTCTTTGATACAAGGAATGAATTAAAAAGTGGAAAAGTTTCTGTACCTACCGGCTATGCAATCCGATAGACCATTATCCGGAACTATTTTATACTTCCAAGGTATTTCGAAAGCTAGTGGCCCGACTGAATATATTTTCAGAATACCGATAGAAACAAAATTTAGAAATAGTACATCTAAGTACATCAAATAATGATGATTTTCATATGTTTTATGCCGTATACTTGAAAAAACTGTGTAACAAATAATGAGTAGAGATACGTTTACAAATATTCTACCATATAATAATACACTTTTTTGCGCGAGCGCTTTCGCTCGACAGGCGCGAACGGGAGTACTACTGAAGTAGTAATCAACCCGTGAGAAAAAGAAGAAAGGAACATACAATGAATCACAATACAAATAGGTATTACGACAATCACCTAAGTTAAACTTGCAATTTTTCGTAAACGGTATATCAGCGAGGTGTGATGATCGGAGTATCTCGTTTAGTAAGTATAATAGGGGAGGGTACGAACAGCTTCGATTATTACTATTGTCTCCAATGCAACGCGTTTGTTTCTGGAGCTTTCCTCATACAAGACACGAATATTTGTGACCGAGGATGAGAAAAGGGACCTTAGTGGGCAAAAAATCAATTTTCCTATTTATGATAGTTCTTTACATAATTTTTCACGCTCTTTTACATGGTGTAATCAGAAAAAAATCAATTTTTTTACCCACCAAGGTCCTTTTTCTCATCCTTGGTCACATTTTCAGACCTTAGAAACGAACGTCCGGAGGTCAGGCGTGACGAGATTAGACACTAACCCGTGGATCATAGTAAGAAAAACTGCATGCTGTGGAAGGGGGGACAGTAAGAGTAGCCATCTATTGTGACATTGTGACACCAGGATGGGTAGGCTTCCTGAAGATTTCAAATATATAAGCTTTCCTTCTTGTAGGGTGATATGGACAGATCTAGAAAGTTGATGAATTCACCGCCGACCTCGAGCGTGAATTTTATAGAGGAACTAGTGGTTGGCGGCGCGCCGCACCGCCAGCTGTGTGTTGAGTAGATATCTGTGTTTTGTAAATATTTGGATTTCAACGGTAAGAGCTAACTTGACAGATGAAGACTGTATATTGCAGCAAAAAACGGACTAATTCAATATTTTACCAGTCGCAATGATTGAGGAAATAGATGGACAGAACACACTCTCTCTCTCTCTCTCTCTCTCTCTCTCTCTCTCTCTCTCTCTCTCTCTCTCTCTCTCTCTCTCTCTCTCTCATGTGGATCTGAAATTAGACTCATTTGAAAGGAAATTACAGGGGCTACAATTTTTGTTCTCTTCAATTTTTCATATAAATGAGTAAAATTCGTGTCAGGTATACAATAATTGAATTGTTTGAACTGTGAGGCTTAATGCGTTTAAACATTTGGAAGAACGCGTACAGTGAGAAGCAGTTTTACTACGTCGGAATTTATCGTTTTCTACCATTTAGTTTTTCGCTCATTACTCCATCCAGAAGGAGTCAGAACGTTGAAATTTATCTAGAACTTCACCCAAATAAAAATAAGACTTTCAAAAAATACTGCACGTCAATAGCTAAAAGTGCTCAAATAACAGGCATACGAACATATCATCGTTGTCACAGTCGCGTTTCTACAGACAGTGAGACAAAAATTCCAAGATTTCCCTACTTCCGGTAACGTCGTTACGAAAATAAAAAGAACAAACCTGTAACATGCTGCAATTTAGAAGGTAGCACCAAAATCCGGTTCTCAAGAATACAGGATGTGAGGGTAGGAGAGAAATACAGTAGACAGTTGCATGTAGTTACCCTTCTTTGGTGAATCGAATCACGTCAAGTGATGCGTATAGCGAGGGCACACAATTTTTAATAAGAACTTTTTTTCTATGGGAGCTAAAATTTTAATTTATGATTTCAAATTTATTCTGGAATCATATACAAATATGTGGCGAAGATTTCAAGTCGATAGGTACAGCGGTTCTCGAGTTATAAAAGGACAAACAGACAAACAGACAGACAAACTTTCCGCTTTATATATTGGATGTAGAGAGTTATTCACTTAAAAAGAAATTCATTCAGTTGTGCGTTGAAGTCTGTCCATAAGCAGTACGTCATTTACGTATCTGTGCCAGTATCCAATACACTGTAAAAGCATGCTCTGAGGACTGTGAGAGTGAACATTTCTTTTTTGAGGAGGTTCATGAAAATTTCTGAAATTAGAGGTGATAAAGGTGAGCCCATAGGAAGACCATCTTTCAAATTGGCAGATATTGGCGAAGAGACACGGTTTAAGAAGAGAAACATATTCCTCAACAGCAAGGAGCGAAATAGATACATTTTCCAGTATTTCATCACGACGTGGAAGACTTGGAGCGAGGGGGGCATTGGTAAATAAACTGGCGACATTGTCGAACGATCAGATTATGGAGTCGGGAGCAGGAGTATCCATGGTCAATTAATTCAGCCGAGTTTTCTACAGCGTACTTTGATTCAAAGTCGATGAAATAGTACAACCACAAGTTCAGGTATATTTCGCCAGTTTGTACGTGGGGCAGGAAATAAAGGAGACAATGGGTTTAATCGGAACGCCCTTTTTATGAGTTTTGGGTAATCCATAAAGTTTGGGAGGAATGAGATTCATTTCCTTTAGTACCTGTGTCGTAGTAAGTGAATGTGTGAGGTGGAATCAAGAAATAGGGTTAACGACCAAAACAAAAAATTGCGTAACAGGTAACAGAGAGTTGAAAATTCCGACAGGCATTCCACAACATGCAGACGCGTCAAGTATTTTTGTTTATACTCTGAAGGGGGTTTGTTACATGCCCTATAATCAGTACCATTTTGGAAAGAACTTGAAATTGTGCATACCTATAAATTTGTCATATGAACGGAAAAGTGAATTTTCGGTCCTATTTCCTTATTCCATCTCGCTTATATCAAAAGAGAAAACGATTCTAGATTTTTTGAGCCAGGTCTCGTTGAGATTGGTTAACTACAAAGCGAGTTATGAACGTTTTTTTTTAAAAAAAAAAAAAAAAGCTAGATAGAGGACAAAGTGCGGTACATTATCACTCCTTGTCCCCTGTCTGACTTTTTTTTAAAAAACGTTCATAACTCGCTTCATAGTCAATCAATCTTAAGGGTATGCTCTACCCAGTGAATTCAATTTGTACGTATGAGACTAGGAAAAGAGAGAGAAAGACAATATTCTGTTCAACAGGGCTCTGTTGTATCATGCGCGCTCACCGAAAAAAGAGAGAGAAAAAAGATTATTCTGTTATTTCGTTTCACGTTTTTTGTTCAGCGCGCATTCCAGCTAGTCTCATGCTACAAATTGAGTTCACTGGCTCCAAGGTGTTTGAAAAGAGGTGTGCTCAGCTCAATGTAAACAATAAGGCGCTACATCTCCTGATCTTCAATTAAAACAATGTAAAAATGGAACCGGGTGACGTCACTCGGTTCCGCGTCCCATGTATTTTTAAATGTGCATGCGGGTTGCGTTTTGTTTACAATCGAACTGAGCACACCTCTTTTCAAACACCTTGCACTGGCTCTACCTAGTCACTCACACACAGAAAATACACGTGTATTACACAAAATGGTGTGTTGCGGGTAGTGATTTTTGTTCATCCAATGATGTACGTACAAAATGATCAGGAATGTGGTGTAATTGATTCTTGAAGTTGAGGAAAATACGGCTAATTAGTTGACAGATTGCAAAATATTCTGAATGACCTTCAGGAAATGTTTAAACTTACGTCTGAAGGAGCCATCTTTGAATGTTGAATTCCAATTAATGAACAAAATTAGTTTGTGTGAACCGATTAGCCGTATTTTCCGAAGTTCTGTCTACATAAATACAAAGTTTCGAGATATTTCATGCTTTATTTAAGGGTATGCTCTACCTAGTCACTCACACGTAGACACAGACAAAATATGTATCACATGTTGCGATTTTTGCCCCGAGAACTGATTAAATGAAGCATGAAATCTTTGAGTATGAATAGTAATGGAGAGGCAGAAATAGTAGTACTCTCGCAGGCGTGATAGATAGCGTTGCTCAGGTGAACTCATGTGTTAACTGTTTTTTTAGGATTGAAAACGACCAAGGAGAGGAGAGAGGGTGTTAAATGTAAAACGCGTGCTATCTGTTCTAGTAAGATTGAAACAGCGCGCTCTATCACGCCTGCCACGCAACCTTCAAAAACGACGATTTTTGCCTCTCCATCACTATTCATACTCAAAGCATGAAATATTTTGAAACTTCGTATTTACGTAGACAAAACTACATCGATAGAGGCACGACTATCGATCTTGTATCGAACAGCAGCGTAACGGTAGTATGACTTACACGAGCACGGATTCTGCATTGACGTAGGGCAGAGTTGCCACATAGTCCACAAAATGGAGGAAAATACGGCTAATTGGTGGTTCACACGAACTAATTTTGTTCATTAATAATTGGAATTCAACGATTCGAAGATGGCCCCTTCAGACCTAAGTTTAAACGTTTCCTGGAGATCATTCAGAATATTTCGCGATCTGTCAACTAATTAGCCGTATTTTAAATTACACCTCGTTCCGAATCATTTTGTACATTATTCGATATGTTATATGTGGGCAAAAATCACTACCCGCAACACACCATTTTGTGTAATACACGTGTATTTTCTGTGTGTGAGTGACTAGGTAGAGCATACCCTTAATCAGTTATCTCGAGGCTAAAATTGCAATATGTGATACATATTTTGTGTGTGTCTACGCGTGTGAGTGACTAGGTAGAGCATACCCTTAACGAGGCCTGGCTCAAAAGATCGAGAATTGTTTACTCTTTTGATATATTCACTTACTTTTTCCCTGAAATTGAATACTATATTCACAAATTACGTGGTTTTTGAGTGTTTTTACCTTTTAGGCAGGGATAGAAAGCCAATCGTCATTGGCTTAAAACTGGCTTTTAGCTTTAAGCTGATTGCAGATAACGGCTTAAAATATAAGCGATCATTTTGCGCCACGGATGAGCTTCTGACGTTCGGCTTTTGGCTGAAGTTAAGCCAATCCATTGATACAATTTGAGCCAATGTATTGGCTTAATTTAGATTGGCTCAACTTCAGCCAATGAAGAACTTTGCCACCTTTTCTTATCATTTCAAAATTTGATGTGGGTTCATCATGATTTATGATTTAAAAGTGAAGCGTTTGACATTGATTCATCAAGATAAGATGGCCAGCCACCGGTTGCCGGCTGCTTCACGGCTTCCCGCTTTCAACTATTTTCTTGTCGTGCGCATGCTTGATCGCTTTTATTTTAAGCCAATGAAATTGGATCTCAGCTGATATTTGGCTTAACAAATAATGGCAAAACATTTATTTAAAACTTGACTCTAGCCATTAATGGCTTAAGCTTTCACTATTTTCCATCACTGCTTTTAGGAGCATATCTGCGTATGTAATGTTGACCCTCTTGCGCTGTTGCGCGGCATTGCGAAATTTAGTACACGGTATAAGATGAAGAGGTAATGACACACCGCTAAAATCGTGTCCGCAGTTTTGAAGTTGTACGTACAAACTTCCGCTAGGTTTGCAGCGAACACTCGGGCTGTTTCCCTGTTCCTTCTACACCCCACCTGCGCCGAGACGTTACCGTTGGTACCCTAGTATTGATGAAATTTCCAAGGATTATAAAAAATCCAAGAATTTACTTAGAAGGGTGATTCTTTCGAAATTTTATAGAGTAGATTAAATGGTATTTTTATGCCAAATATGAAATGCATCGGCTGATTCCTGATCCTGCAATAAATTTTTGAAAGTAGCGGCGTTCCCATAAGACTCTGTACATTACCCATCACTTTCATCACGAGCGCTGCGCTCGGAATGTTCAGAACTACTTCAAAATAACGGACAGCGTTTACCACAGTCAGAATACGTTCGTGTCACTACCTCTTCATCTTATACCGTGATTTAGTATTAGCCTGATATTGAAGACCAGGTGTGACCTCTAGCGCCTTAGTCTGCAGTAATTCTTCTTATCATTCTCATTCCTCGGCCGTGCGCCCGTTCCTCTGACTATACATATAATAATTATATGGACTGCGCTAGGCGCCATGTAACGCGGCACGAGTGCACGACTGCCGTGCAAATAATGTTTGACAAACGTGCAGTGTCTACAATTAGGGAAAATAGTCCTACATCACTCGTTTTTTAACAACCTTTTTGCAGAATTCAATACCTGCACATTCGTCAAACATCATTTGTACGGCAGTCGACATCTGAACCCTTTTTAGCCAAACCCAACCAAGTGACATGATAACGATCTGGCGAAAAGGAGAACCTTCGCTTATAGTAAAGGAACATTTCTCTAGATTGTTATCATTTTGCTTGGTTGGGTTTGGCTAAATAGGGTCCATCTCGTAGGTAAGACAACACGCGTTTGGATATAAGCGGCAATGATCACGTCCTATGAAAATACAGGCAAACCGTGGTGCGTGCCGCTTTTAAGCTTATCAGATCTGTGGACGCGTTTTTCGCTCATTTTATACACGTTAGCGCAGTCCATACAATATAATTATTATAGTCAAAGGGCCGTGCTCATTCTAAAGTCTTCAGAAAATTGACTTGTTCTGCTGACCGAAACTCCAATTCTGGTAAACTAAAACCGTACCATGTACATAGTACAGCTAATAAGCATCTAGAGTATCAACACGAAACCTACAGACTAAGCACGGTACATTATAGAGGTATGGACACGGCACCAAAATCTTGTCCCACAAAACGTGATAACTCGTGAATTTTTCACCAGAGCGCGTTGCCAATAGAGATTGCCAAGACCGTGCTATATCAACACAGAACTTTATGGGAAATTGGGAATATCTTTTCTTTTCACTGTATTTCACTAAATATTAAGTTATCGTGAAATTTGTAAGTTACAAAATTTGTTGCTTTTTCAATTTCCTTTCTGGTGAATATACTCATGCATATTGGTGTGTGCAGAGAAGGATAGTATTATTTACCAACCACGCCAACTACTTCCGGTAAGAATGAAAATAGAGAATTGCTGTTATCTTTAATGTGATTTTGATGGCTGGTTTATTTGTCCGCATTTTTCTTCTTCTGTCTTCAGAAAACTGATGAGAACGGATTTATAATTGTTAGATTTTCAAAGATTGTTGTATCTTGATTCATGCATGAATTATGCCGTCTTGTTTTGTAATCTCCTGCAAATTGGGTTATGCTGGCAACGCTGAGAAAGTAAGTAAGAGGGAAATTTTTAACTTGAGATGAAGGTAGAATTTATTTCTTTCAAAAAATTGTTGTTCACTGTTGCATGTACCTGAGGTTCTCATCTTCCCAGCACCAAGAAATCCCAAACAATTTCAGAAGTGGAAACTGGAAACGGGCACTTCCTAAACGAGACGACGAATTTTCAGATAAAGATAAAGCTAATATACGTGCAAAACATTTCAAATCGGAAGAAATTGTGTGGCACAAAATTGTCGGAGGAGGTGAATCTCAAATTTGGGTTTGTGCTCCTGCGTCATTATGCATAATGTTTTAAAATTAGTCCTTAAATCATATCACTCCAATTTGTAACTCAACTCCATTATTGTTGTGAAACAGTTACCCTTGATACAACCTAAATTGGCGGAAAATGCTGTTCCATCAATCTTTCCAAATATTCATTGGACGTATATTCCGCGTTGTAGTCAGACTCAAATTAGAAAACCACTGAACGAAAGAAAAATGACTAGTAAAAAAGATGAATCAGTTATTGAATTGGAACCGGAACCTGTTGAAATTTCTACCAGTACCACTCGTAAGTCGTAAGTCTGTCACTTATAGGTATAGTAGATTTCTACACATCATGCACTTACATTGTCGAGTAAGGGTAATTTCTTCACTGAATGCCTACCATGAAATAATTTAATGTTGGCTTGGATATGACAAAAACGGAAGTAAGTATTATTCGTAAATACCGACAATGTTTGCTGAACGGCGATGTTAATGTGTTGCTTCAACAATTAATGATACTACATGCATCAAAACTCATCACGAACAGATTTAGATTTTTCATTATTTTTAATTAAAAACAACATTTCAATCGGTCGCCCTTAACTCTCACTGATTTTTGAATTAAATTTGTACGTAATTTAATATCATCATAATTTGTATTTTAATATCATATAATTGAATTTGTATCAATTTACAAGGTACAACTTTTTCTTGCCAAAAAACATTTTCAAACAAATTTGAGAGACAAAGGAAATATAAAATATAACAAAGTATGGAAGGATAATCATTGTATTTCATCTCTTCGTTCCTTTAAACGTTTTTCGGGAAAATACTGAGACAAGAACGCAAAAATATTTGAATTCTCCATATGGGAACCTATACCTTGCCATCTCTAATTGGCAACGCGCTCTAGGGATATGTTGTGGACTGCGGAGTTAGCACGAAACGTGGGACAACAATAACCCAGCAAGCATAAGCGCGTGTCCATACCTCTATAGGGCTTTTCCATGTCGGCGCATTGCATACGTATTCTCTTACATGAATTATCGAAATGGTAGTATTTCTAACATTACTCTTATGGGTGTTGCTGGATTGCATACTCATTTTCATTGTTGATTAGTTTGCCATAAGAGCAATGTTGGAAATACTACCATTCGGACCTAGCAGACCCGTTGCGCGCTAGCGTCGCGCCTTATCAACGTTAGGATGAAAATCAAAAATACTAGGAAGAAACACTTTCGATACTTTTTTCTCGGAAAATATTGTACGTATGAGAAGAACTTCAGGGGGATATGTTTGTGGTGTCGAAAATTTTCTTTCAAATGAGTTATATTTCATAAGAATTGAAAGAATTTGAATAAAGTTATGAAGCAATTATACAGAACTCTCATGCAAAATTGGGAATTTCATCCTAACCTTGATAACAGCATCGTGCGTATGTATGTTTGTAGTGGTGTGTTGAAACCTAAGTTCTAAGAACTGCCGCGAGGTGTCAGCCACTCCGTTGCTAGGTCCGAATTTCGATCACACTTAGGAGAATACGTGCAATGCGCCGACATGGAAAAGCCCTATAATGTACCGTGCTATCAAGTAAAGAGAGTGATGATATTGGTAGCACTGAGTAGTACGGATCGTAGAGCGCAGCACCTCCTTGGTATGTTTCTCCGACGAAAGTCAAGCGCCTTATCATTCCAAGGTGAAGTCTCCGTCTGCTGAGTGAGAACGAGAAAGATTCGGCTTTGGTGAAATGAAAAAGACGAATAACCGGATACCTGACCTCAAGTACAACTGATCAATATTCTAGATTTCTCGGAAAAATTTCAAGTAGTGCTTTAGTCTTTTTGTATCCCACCTTCAGCCATTGTTTACTTCACCGCTCATTTTCCTCAAATTTAGAAAATGGGAAACTATCTTGAGTCCCAATTTTCATCGAAAGAGGAATACGAACAAGCATTTGTGAAACGAGACTCTTTCAAAGACTCTTTTTTTGGTGGTTCAAAAGGCTTAGGTAAGTGAAGGAAAATTAACCATCGATAGAAATTAATTTTTTCAACTTCTGCTCAATCGTCATTTTTGTATCGTGTCGAAGGTGATCCAGAAGATAAATATCTCTACAAATACGAGAAAAAATTCAATTTACCGGTGAAACGAAAACAGATCATATTTGAAGAATATTGCTCCAAGCCGAACGAAGGTATAATTCAATAGATCATCGCAAAAGACAATGAATGTGGTAAAATGTTTACCTATTTTATTTTCAGTTTTTTTGGATTGCCGAAATGCGCATAGATTCCTTCACAAATTTCATTGCAGAGATGAATTCGTCGCCAGGAAACAGTGTTTACGCAAGTTCTGGGATACACCTGGCATAGAACAACGAGCTTACAATGAATATTTAGCGTTGAGAAGTCATTACAGACGAACCGGTCAAACTCAAAGAAAGGAATCATTTCTAGATTTTATGTTCACTCTTCAACCGAAATCGTGGGAAGATTACCAATCAGGACAAGACATAGGTTTTTGGTTCTCTTTAAAGAAAACTATATCTACAATTTTGGGTAAAGGGATACCGTCAGATACTAAAGGCAAGCAAGTGGACCTATCAGTACCAGACCATTCGAATTAGTGCAACGATTCGTGACAGTATTCTCTAGGTACGTGCGTAAAATTCGCCCTACGTTGAAGAATTTTCTTCGAGCTGTCGACTATACCACACAAATGATTGAAACGACTTTATAATATTTTCTAATAATTTTTCTTTGTCTTTTTCTTTATTTCAATTGCTACAACAACTGTTTAATATACAATCGGTAAATTTTTTTTACTCAAAATTACAGATGAATAACAACAGCGAGAAATCAATTCGAGCATCAATACTTTGTACCCGCTGGATTGTTCTCATTTTTCTATAACATCGCCGTAGAAATTCTTTCGTTGTACTTGTGATCGTGGCTGAATGGAAGTGTTCTGTTCGATGGGAGAGCGCTCATCGGACCTTTGACTATAATTATCGAATCTTTCATTCGGTGCTTGATAGGTTTGGAACACATTCGACTGGCTTGAACGATCAGCAGCCGCAGTAGGAGACTGATAAGCATCTGCACGACTAAAGCGATCATTTGGCGGTGGCACGTGCGAGTAAGCAGCGGAGTAATCGTCCCCAGAACCGGGCCTATAACGAGGTTGATCTGGTCTAAGAAATTTTATCAAGTAATTTTGAATGAAAGAAGCACAAATTTCTATGTAGCGTTTGGAACGAATTTAATAAATAGATGGGACCAAACCAGTTTTTCAAGATGAATTTAGATAGTTTGTTTTCATAGATGAATATGGATTTCTTTGAGAAAAATTTCTTTTGCAATATAACCTCTTTCTACCACAACTTTTTTAGAACATATTTTTGGTACGAATTTGCTAAGTGTGGTCAAATTCAAACTGGCTTAAAAAAAGATGAATAAATACATAGGACGTGAAGCCCTAATCTCAATTCTAGAAAAGACTTTTGTTTTACTCTTTGTATATCTCTGCGTATCATAATGGGTTCCTCATTCTTCTCAACTGCAAAGAGAGAAAACCAAATACTTTAATCCATATTACTAGGAAAGAGATATTTTACTCTTGGTGTGGAAGTTGCCTCATGCCACGCGTTCGCCGCTCACCTTAAGGCTTAAGCCCTACGATTTCCATCAAAATTGTACGGGTAGAAAGCGGTGGTGGACAATGCAAACGCGAAACCTGAAACGAGCTGCCCTATTTGAGTTAGCCCCCTCTTCTCTGTGTATTACTACCGAAAGATGAAATTTTGGGATAAGTGCACTCTCCTCACGAGAATATATTCAATTTCTAAGGTGAGAAAAGAAGAGATGGGTGAGCTTTTGCGTACAAGGTAACATTTCTGAGCACAATATAATATTTTTGCCGTGAGCGAATCCGAAGGGCAATGCTCTGTCACCAGAGTACACTGTGTTCTCCAGTTGTGAATTCTATCTAGATAACGACTGTTATTGAACAACGATGATTCACCACAATGCGTGATTCTACAAGCTCATCGTGTTGGAGTACAGAAAAATAATACAATTTATAAAACTCCCGAGTGACTCTATACCAATTTCTAGTCGAGAAGAGATAACACAGATGCTACGAAAAAGATACAATAAGCATAAAACTGGTCTGTTTTCTTGAATGATTTATTAGGCATAAATCAGAATTCAGCCTTTCCGACAACAAGTACGGTGTAATGAGATGAATTTAATGGACAAAAAATGAGAGAACTTGACAAAAGGAAGATAATCTAGAAGATGTCTACAAAACTCAGTATGAGATACCACATTGAGGCGGATTATTCCTTTCAGCATCTTAAATTTCGATAAACGTATACCTCGCAATTCATTTCTTCACCTCTTTCCTTTGAAACCTTTTGGCCCTCCGCGAAAACATATTGAAAAGAGTGTATTTTCACGTTAATTCAATAAATCTATGCTCCTGAGTGCTAACAGACATCGTAAATCAAATAAAGATTTCTGCGTAAGTTTTCTGGAACCACAAAATTTTCGCGATCATTTACATACCTGAATTGTTTACGTCTGGCTTCGTATTCCTCTCGATTTTTAAGGCGCAATTCAGCGTACGATGTTGATTGCGAAGGAGGCACTAACGATATTAAATCGTCTGGATCGCTAACACCAGAGTTGTCACTTGATCGAATTCGGAACGAATCGTCAAATGTATCGTGATGACGTTCAGTATCTAATTCAGAAGCAGTGCTCTGTTCATTCGAGCGGAATGGAACTGACGCATACGGAGGCAGAGCGTAGGCAATGGAAGCGTCTTTATATACTCTGAAAACAGACCGAAGAGTTGATCATCAAAATTTTAATGATAACATTAGACTCCTCCTCTTAACATACCCGCTATCGTCTAGTGAACCTGACCATAATTTATCTGGAGATTTTCTGGACATCAGTACAGATTCTTTCAACTGTCCTCCTGGCAAACGTAGTATCTTTTCCTCACACTGACTTCTATAAGACATTTTGCCAGCAATGAAACCAATTACTAAGCCAGTCATTACCTTTGGTCGCGCACCGTAGATTGGATGTCCTTTTAGATAACCTAAATGTAGACAGTCATTAGCAGCACACAAATTAGGTTCTAGTCAAGAGTAGTTTTCTAACACGCACCTAGATGAATTCCGTAGTACGCTCCTAAGCCCAAAGCCGTCATGAAGGGAACGCATCTTCGATAGAAACTTTCTTGAGAGCATTCTTTCAGAACCCGTTTCTCATCTCTGGTCAAAGTGTATCCTTGCTAGAAGAAAATATCTATTTATAGATAAACTTCAAAACAAATTTATACGCATTTACTTTCAATGCCGTCTCAAATAATACCGTTGGTTGATGCACTCCTTGGTCTTGATAAGGTGTTCCTCCTTGAGGCGGATAGTTACCTCTATACGGTTGGGGACTTTGCGATGGATAATCGTCTGGGTAGGCCATGAGGAAGTACTCAAAATGTCACTCAACTAATTTAATGAACGAGTTACAAGAAGAATGTATTAGCGGTGACTTGGCCATCAATGAATAAAAGCTAATTAAAATCAAGAATAGTAAAGAAACTTAGCATTTCGAGATTTTTTTTGTACGATTGAATTACTAAAAAAAAGCTGACAAATTCTTCATAATTAATAATACTTCTTAAATATTATGTTCGTGACGCTAAAACTCGATACACACTGGACAGATTTGATAACGGAATTGCCCTAAGCCGCAAAATCTCTTCTCTTTTCTGCTTCTATTTTTATCAACGGGCTTTTCCATATCGGCGCATTGCATACGTATTCTCCTACGTGTTATCGAAATGGTAGTATTTCTAACATTGCTCTTACAGTCCGTTTAAAAATAAGAGTGCTACTACGCAACCCGCAACAAACGCTGACATATGGACAGCGCGGCAACGCAGGGCAATACTCCTCTTACCGCCTAATACCGCACAGTCTACAAATCTCCTTGCGCGCCGTGAAAACCAGTAGCACTCTTATTTTAAACGGACTGTAAATGGCAAACTACTCTCCACAATGAAAATGAGTATGCCTGTATGCAATCCGTAGGAGAATACGTATGCAATGCGCCGACATAGAAAAGCACTATAAGATTCAACCATGGTTAGATTCAACACTGCCCAAACCTAAAGGCAAGGTGTTTGAAAAGAGGTGTGCTCAGCTCAATGTAAAGAGTAAACAACAAGGCACTACTTCAGCTGATCTCCATTTAAAACAATTATTAGGGATGTGCCTTGGAAGATTGTAAAGAAATTTATTTTTTTTTACAATGGACTGTGTTATTTGTGATAACAAAAATATCGACTGATATCGATTTGTTTGACAAGAGTACTCATTCTGCAAGAAATTTATCCAACGAGAAATTTGCTCCCACAAGAAATACACGGGGAGCAAAGATCAGTATGAAATTAATCAAAAATTAAAATGGATTTTGCGGAAAAAAGTTTACATTTGAGGACCTATCTGTACAAAGGGCATCCGTGAAGAAAAATTCATTACAGAAAAATCAGTTTGAAGTTTCAGTTCGAAATATCTCCGCAACAATAACGAGTTTAATAAAAAAAATGGTAAGGATGAAAATTGAAGAGCAACTCTTCTTCTATAAGAAACGATAATCACATTTTGAATACATCCAGAAACAAACAAAGTAGAGATCATTGAAAATATGACAA